>VZRM01000409.1:461407-531223 GCA_013397955.1 Grantiella picta | reverse complement strand
ACACTTTTTTTTTTAATTGCCTTTTCCCTGTCACCTAAGGCAGAGCAGTCACTGGGTGAGAGCCCGTGCCCCTGGTTCCCACAAAGGGCTTGGAGGTACTCTCACATTTATACATTGTTCAGATGGCACCACTGACTTCCCTCTGACAATTTGGCTGCTGTCTGAGCACAGTTCCATGACAGGAACCCAAAGGGCACATTCCCCCAGTGCTCAGAAACTCTTCTGGGAAGGTGTGCACCGACTGCTCACGGCCATAGACCAGGACATTCTGATGGCACTGTCTGTGCCACATGGACCTGCCTGGCTCATCTCCACCCACTGCTGTCTGCACTGCGCTGAGCTGTGGACATGTCTTAAATGACCTGCCAAAATTGATACCAGCACAGCCAACCTCATGGTCAAAGTATATATACCAGTTTTGAGTCATTAAAAATGCTCATCTGTTCCATCCTGAGCTCATAGATCACTGTCAGCTTTTTAGGATCTGATGATGTCACTGGAAAAATCCTGTGAGCAGTTCGTTTCATCATTCAACTTCCTTTGAACCAACAAAACATTACAGGTGAAATTCACTTTAGTTATTATTGATCTTTAATATTTAGATATTGAACTCTCAACTAGTCTGATTTTAAGTACCTGTTGTTTGTTGCCAACCACAAAAGAAGCATCTGATATGATTTTTTTAAATATATTTCTGACATGGCTTTTAAGCATTAATAACAGCTGCCGTTAATAACTATCCCTCCTTAGAACTGATGATTCTCTACAGTAAAATGAGGCTAGAGTGATTTCTAGAAATAAGTATAGGTGGCATCCCACAGTATGATTGGTTTCTAATTATCTTTTGTAGTATGTTAATTTTAGATACTGGTGAGAAAAAAAAAAAATCTTAAGAGCAGACCCTTATTAAAAAAACTTCTTTAAAAATCTGCAAGAATCTCTTCCATAGCATTCTGCTGAATTCAATAGCAGGGCTATTAAACTACATTTACCAAATATCTAGCATCGGAACAAAGATACCAACAAAGCATTTCAAAAAGATATTATTTTGTTAAGTTTTATAATATTGCTTCATAATGGACAAAGCGGCAATTCTTTCTTTATTGTCACAGAAAAGGATAAACTTTTATTACTTCTGTTGATCTTAAAAATGTCCATTTTAGTCCATGTGGTGGCACTTAGAGATTAGCTATTTACAACAGCTGGTTACAGAGCTAGCACATGTGGATCTATGGGCATAATATCTGCACATTTTATTTGGAAAACATCTTTTGTGTGGTCCCTCTTTTGACCAACCAAAATTAAATATGATGTCCCTGTACCAGAAGGGAAGATAAACAGATGATGGAATCAGGTTTTTTCAGCATACTTCTCTAAGCATATAAAAATTCATGTTTTGCAGAGCACAAAAAAAATCAAGCAGAGACTGTTCATTGCTTACCACTCTAATTCTCTTTCAGACAACACTTTATGGCCTCCTATTTCATGACTGCCTCCCAGATTCAGAGCCAAGAGCAGAGCAGACTTTCTTCAAGCTTCGCATTTGCCTTTGGGCTTCAACATCATGAACTCAGCTGCTTCTTTTAGCAAGCTACTGGAAATAAAGCAGTTTATTTAAACAAGTTTCATCTTGCAGTGTTATTATTATTATTACTATCATTGTCATAATTCATAAAGGGAGTTTGTATTATGAGACTGCCTGTGAGCTATCACAGAATGTCTTGTATAAATATAACTTGTGCAAAAGAGCTCACATTCAAAGTGTAAAATGAGAAACAACAGGTGGAAGAAGCCATCAGCTGGAAGGGAGCACAAGGGAACAATGAAGCAATTACAAACAGTTGATGAAGCAGCAGTCAGAGAACACCAGCTGCTTAACTATTGTGGGAGCTCTAATTACAATTCTTCTTGGGAGAGTGAATTACTCTTGGAGCGCTCTGCCCAGAACCTTCCCTCAGGAAAGAGTACGTGATTTTGTGAAGAAGGAGAAAGCAGCAGGGAGAAGTGCAAAGTCTCTGTCCTCCTTTCGGGGCCAGGGAAAGCAAACCAACTTCACATGTGCACTGTGTTCCTCTTTACATACTCAGAGCAATACAGCATGTATACAGTACTGCCCTTCAGCTGCTAACATATGGATCTCTAACAGAATAAAATGTGTTGTTTCAGTATAGATATCCAGCTATTAAGATAAATCATGTCAAAAATCCTAGTGTTAATCGATCCATGCTACGCATTGACATGATCCATCTTAATGGATTTTCCTCCACAGCTGCTACAATGTACTATGTCAAAACATAATACTGAGCCTTTCATTTGAAGTGCTACCTCTTATCAAACCTTCTTTTGCATTTATTCAAATGTATAATGTCAGGACATAGTACAGATTTCATAAGTGGATCTTTGACAAGATGAATCACAGCAATACATGGTAATGATTGTTATGACACCAAGCAGTGCTTAGTAAGAATGAAAAAGTTCCTGTGTGTAAGCACATTAAATTAAATTCAAAGGGTTTGGATTTTGCTTTGTATTTAATATAGAGGGAATTAATTCAAACCAAATATGGACTAACCTGGAAGGATCTTTCCTGCATACTAATGGGACATCTTTCTCCTCTTCACAAATGTGTAGCCTTTCTGATTAGAAGTGAATCTTTTCCAGCAAGGTTAAAAGGAATGTGAACAACTTATTTCTATGTGCACTGTATAGGAAAGATAATGAGACCTTTCAATGGGTCATTGTTAAACTATCCTTTTTCCTGTCAAATCTTGCTGGGGTTATTTGAAGTTAAAACTGCAGAGTGCCAGGTTTGACATTACTTCCATCAAGGGAGCCTTCCAAACTGCACAAAGAAAAACTGCATCAAAAATTTGGTTCAAATCAGTTTTGTCCTTTGTGCGACTTCTTTAGACCAGTGTCTTAATCTCACAACCATGAAACTCTCTTTTGTCTTGTGCTTTCTCAGTATATGTTTGCACTGATCCGTGTAGCTGAATGTATAAAAAAGGTGTTCTACTAGCAGAGGTTGAGTTCATTCTGTGGTATTGGAATGAGGATATTTGCTCTTCTAGAATTTTAGGATTTGCAACAACTATTATGGAGCTGTTCATATGAAGCCAAACAGTTTTGCTTGGAAAAAATCAACAAGCAGCAGTAGGATACAGAATCTCAGAAACAGAAGCAGAAATTTGTTCTACGCTTCCATGTAGGCTTCAGAAGATCCATAAGTTACTTCATCCTAGGACAAAGTGAGAAGAATACACTCACTCAACCTTTCTTTTCCTTAACAGCCTAAACAAAAATGTGAGAGTGAAACAAAGAAAGGAAAAGAAATACCACTACATGTGCACACTTAGGCAACTCAATCAAGTCCCTGAATTTGTATTTTTGCCAAGTAAGTGTGCTACCTAACCTCACATTCTGATTCATATGACCAGACTTTTTTGACAGGTCCAGTGGATAGGAAATCTGCTAATATTTGTATTTTCTATGTTTTCCCTAATCAGTAAGCCATACAACTTGTTAATTGGACAGTAGTCTTAAAGACACTGGCCTCTGAGGTGAAATTAATCCATACAGCTCTAGGGATTTTAGTGTTTTAACTTGATTCTTTTACATTTATACTGATATTGTATTCTACAGTAAATTAAATGGCACTAGGCACCTATTCGTGTGGCATGGGAAGCTGATCCAAGGACTAGGTGTCCAAATTTTTACCATAAGAAGCTTTAAATGCCTTTTTTACTTGCCATTGATGTTGGATTCAATTACATCAACAATCAGAAACCTCTTATCTCTGTATCAGTTCTCAGAAAGTAGAAACTGGTACATCTACCAGCTGTCTTCCTATAAAACTGATGTACTCTTATGTAAACTTTGGCCATGCATAATGAATCAAGGAGAAGGTATTATATAGGAAAATGATACAATATGTCACATATGTTACTAACTCACGGTGATAAATTTAAGTTCATAAATCATTACAAAGAGCTGAAAACTCCAAATAGTGAGCATTTCCTTTATGAAGAAATGTTTACAAAGCTGATGAACACAAGTACTTAGTCATGATCAAAATTTTAACATTAACAATAAAAATACGTGTATATGTACTGAGTGATTAGGCCTCTAAACCTGAAGTTATATCAGTCAATAAGATAACATGCTCACTTAATCCATATCTCTAAGTTGGTTAGAAGATCGTAATTTTTATTGACTAAATATGGTGTTACACTGTTTTATTTTTATAGGAAATTAACTGGAACATTTAAGTCTTCCTCCAAAATGCCCAAATGCAGGTGACTCTTCTTCAGAGGGTTTTGTTTTGAGGATGCATTGCTTTGGTTTTTCAAAACAGTCAGCTGTATATTTACAAAACACTTCTACACAGACACATGAAATGTTCATCACCTTTTATGTGTTTTGTATCATTGCAATAAAACAGGCAGGACCACCTAAAAGATGCTCAAAAACTAAAGCTGTTTGTTTCTGACAAGGAAATGTCACACCCACGTAGCTGAAATTGAAATGGTGTGTCTGGAAGGAAAGTTCCCCTACAAAGTGCAGATATGAAAGCAGAAGGTGCAGATCCAAGAATCCCACACCTACTGCAGGCCATGGTGACACCCTTTGTGAGAGGAGTGGCATGGGGCCAACAGTATCATTCTTCAACTACTAGACAATAGGAGTTCATACCAAAAAAGAGTGTGGGGGCGAGAAGGGTATGGAAACATCCCATTAGAAAACAATCTCATGGACTGCCAATAAACTGATATTTATGAAAGAGATCAGTACTGGTCACCAATATTATTTTTAACCTGTACTTATATTATTCATTTCAAATGTACCTAATAGATTGTATCAGGCTTTCCAACCAGGCTGTATTTAAGATGTGAATTAAAGGGATTCTAATTCTATTCAGAAAAGTCTGTTTGTTGCTAACAAAGTCTTGCTGGACATTGCACAATAACATACATCCTAGAATCATAGAATTGTAAAATAGTTTGGGCTGAAGGGTTCTTTAAAGATCACCTAGTTCCAGCCACCTTGGGCATGGACACCTTCCACTCGACCAGGTTGCTCAAAGTCCCATCCAGCCTGGTCTTGAGCCCCTTCAGGGAGGGGCCTCTACAACTTCTCTGAACAACCTGCTCCAGTGCCTCACCTCCCTCACAGTAAAGAATTTCTTACATCTGATGTACACCTACCATCTTTCAGGACCAAGACATTATCCCTTGTCCTATTACTACATGCCCTTCTAAAAAGTCCCTCTTTGACTTTCTTGTAGCCCCCTCTTCTCGTTTGAGAAGGCTGCTCTAAAGTCTTCTCAGAACTTTCTCTGCTCCAGGTTGAACAACCCCAACTCTCTCAGCCTGTCTTTATACAAGAAGTGCACCAGCCCTTTGATCATCTTCTGGAACCAGCCCTCCTCTGGACTTTCTCCAGCAGATCCATGTCCTGGACTGGCTTTGTCTTGCCCCAGAAACCACAGCCCTTGGCACAGAAATGAGGAATTACCTTTTTCTGGCTAGAGTTTTGTGTTGTATGTGAAGCACTCACTACACACTGCTAAGACAGATGCCTATTGTAGTGTTTTCTTATATGTACATGTCTAAAAACACTTTCTTGTGAATGTCCCAAATTCCTGGGCCTTTGGGAAAGATGTCTGATATTTCTTATTGGCTTTTGGCTTTCACATGTTACATCAAGAAGAAATTTACTTGCGGCAAGTGGAAGAAATTCCCCAGTGTCTAAGACACTTCAAAACACCCCTTACTTTTTGAATCAAAATTCATCACAGTATTGTATTCCAGGGTTTTAATAATAAAAATTATAAGAATTAATTTTTCAGTGTCACTTTTGAAATGTCTTAATGCCAATATAAAAAGTATGAGTACATAGACATTTCAAGTTCATTTTAAGAAGATACAAATATGCCAACGTGACAAATAATTTGTACCACAATAGAATCTCTTTAGGGAATCAATTCAGTGAAAGGTGGAGTAAGTTTAGGGCAACATGCAACTGAAAACAGAATAGGTAAGTAAAACACCATAGCTGAGCATTCCTTAATTTTCACAGATAATAGACATTTTTGTAGAAAGAGCTCCATCAGCAAATTCTTCTGCTCATATTGTGTCTTCTGCTGCAATTCCTGTACTCCATAATACACAATACATACTGTGCTCCTCATTGCCTTGAGATAAAACATACCCAGATGTTCAGGAAGACACTTGGTCAAGAGGTGGCATATACTTCAATGCATAGGAAGGATGGATGCTAAAGTGAATGAAGTGAATGATTTTATAACTCAAGATTAGCGTTTATGGAGTGCTAAAGCAAGTAGGATGCAATAAAGTGACAAGGCAGATAACAGAGAAGTGTGTTTTTCAAGATATTGATAATAAGACAAGACAGTATGAAATCAGTGTAATGAACAGAATATTCTTTTATTCTGAGGAAGAAATTCTTAAAAATCCCCAACATTCCTGTATTCTACCAAAAAATAAGTGAATGTAGGCTGTATCTTACATACAACTGTAACTACACCATTTGTTTTTGAAATATCATATTGGAATATTGTTTTAAAAAGCAGATTAAAAAGCAATTACAGAAATTCTTGTGTATTTGCGTCCTTTCATTTTCCATTTTTATAATTTGCACTCCTCTTCTTACATATGGGAAAACCAGCAGGGATACAGTACTGATTCCTAATTGTAGCCGTTAAAAATTTTGTTAGCCAGCAGAAGCATTTCTTGAGAGTACAATGGAGCAGGTAGCTACACACAAATACCTCAGTGAGAAATTGTGATGGATCACCAATTTCTGTTTTGGATATTTATTTTCAAAATATAAAATATGAGAATATATATTAATTATTTTTCTGATCCTTCACAGATGTGTAGTCAACACTGATCGTTTAGGCTACATAGATTATTTTGAGGTTCTACTTCTGCAGTTTTCAGCCAAGGCAAAGTTTGACTTGCCTGGAGACCACAGTCAAGTTACCTAATTCCCAGCTGCTGTACCTTGCTCAGGAAAACAAACTTTCAAAAATTCCATTGTACTAATCTTCAAATATTCAGTCACCACTTCAATTCCACACAGCTACTTAAGAAAGAACCTAGATATAAAAGCTGGCATCTAACTATTAACATTGAATTTTTCCCTCTGAAAAAAGTCAGAGGAAGTTTTTCAAAGAACATGATGAGATCTGGAGTTATGGAATATGTGCACATGGTATTTGACATTCTATGTTTAAATGCTTGTCTAAATAACACTGAGTCGAAATTACTGGGAGCTGATCATGTAAAATAAAAGTGAAGCGAAGCCTTGTGTGACAGTTTCTTTGAAAACTATTACCAGTTGGGCAAACCTATCATCAATTTACTTCAAGGATTTATTTTAAAATTCAAAAAGTTGTGTGTCAAAGTCTAGATGAGTCTTTTTTAGTTATCATCTCTCAGAGCATATCACCTTTCATGGGAGATCAGATGAAGTGGGTATTAATTTCTAGTTTCCTTTGGATTCTCTTTTTGACATATATATTTAATTTGCAGATCCATTAACTAAAAGTCTCTGGACTAATCCTTGCATTATTTGGCACATTAAATGCACAGCCAAGCGTAAAATATGCCTGAAGGCACTGTTGTTTGGAAAAGGAAAATAATGTTATAAAAAGTAGACTGCTGAAAAATATGGAAACATGTCTCCCCCCACCACAACCTCAACCCTTCCCCCTTTCAAAAAAAAATCTAGTACATTTTCACATTTTCAGGGAAATTTCTTATGTAAGAAATCTCAACTTAAAGGCAATCTAAGTGGTTATATAAACTTTTTTACATAAATTTATGTACTTCCTAACAGAGATACATGTATTCAAAATTTTGAAGTGTTGTCATCATGTTTCCACAACTTGCTCTTATACTACATTATATAATCATAGAGTGTCTTGGGTTGGAAGAACCTTAAATATCATCTGGTTCCACCCTCACCACCAAGGGCACGGACACCTTTCACTAAACCAGGTTCCTCAGAGCCCCAACCAACCTGGCCTTGAACACTTCCAGGGAAGAGGCATCCACAACTTTGCTGGACAACCTTTGCCAGTGCCTCACCACCATCACAGAAAAGAATTTTGTCCTAACATATAATCAAAATAGGCTCTCTTTCAGTTTGAAGCCATTACCCCTATCACTACATGCCCGTGTAAATAGTTTCTCTCCATCTTTCCTGTAGGCTCCCTTCAGGTGCTGAAAGGCCTCAATTAAGTCATCCTCAAGCCACCCGCTATTAATTCGCCCTTCTCTTTTCCAGGCTGAACAATCCCAACTCTCTCAGCCTTTCCACACAGGAGAGCTGCTCCATCACTCTAATCATGCTGGTTGCCCTCCTCTGGCCTCACTCCAACAGTTCTGTGTCCTTCCTGTGCTGAGAACCCCAGATCTGGATGCAGCACTGCAGGTGAGGTCTCAACAGAGCAGAGCAGAGGGGCAGAATCCCCTCCCTGGCCCTGCTGCCCACACTGCTTTGGATGCAGCCCAGGACACGTTTGGCTCTCTGGGCAGTAAGTGCACATGGCTGGGTCATGTCCAGCCTCTCACCCACCAGCACACCCAAGTCCTTCTCTGCAGGGCTTTTCTCCATCTGCTCATCTCCCAGCCTGTGCTGATACCAGGGGTTGCCCTGACCCAGGAACAGTACTTTGCACCCAGCCTTGTTAAATAACCAGGTAGAAATACGCTGAGTGTGATGATATTTTGCTGTTTACAAAAGTTGGAACTGTTCTATGTAGTGCTAAGGGAGGTTTCTCCATGAGCAATGCTGTGTGCACCAAGATCCTTTGGGGCACAATACTTAATTAATATGTCACACTTTGGAAAATGGATGGGAGAGATGAAAAAGCTTGAACGTATTCTCACCTTAGAAAATCTTTGGAAAGTGCATGATGATGAAACACAAAAGTGAAATATTGTATATTTAGAAAAGATTTAGTATCCCAGGAATAAGCTGCATCTGTATTTTGGATAACTTAGCAACATCTGAAGAGGTGCAAGTGATACCTTTAGAAGGAAGGAAACCATTCCTACCCACTGTCCAGTAATGTGGCAGACAACAGGAGACCCCAGAAGATGCTCAAATATATCACTGATATTTTTCAAAGAGAGCAAAGAATCCAAGGGAAATTATTTGGTAAGAAACTTACACCTTGTTCATGTTCCATCTTGTTGTCTCTAGCTGATATCAATAATATCTTAAACACCATTATAAGAACATATATTACTCCAAACCATATTTTCTTTAAATGTAAAGTTTTCAAACTTCCTTCACTTGACCTCATGTCTGGTACTCAATAGCTTGGAGTCCAGTGTAAGTTGGGTAACTGGGGTCTTTGGCCTGACTGTACAGATTAGCAAGCACCTGACAAGTGTAATTCAACTCACTTAAAAATTGATATCAATCTAATACCACACCTCTTATCTACTATAGAAATTCTGGTAGACTACATGGAAATCCTTCCATGTAATCTCTTATTACTAAATCCTATCCATGGTAGATGTACAGCTAAATCTGCCTCTGTTGACTTGACTGGACTTACCCATTTTATTAAATCCATGTACAACCTTAAATTCTTTTGTTTTGATGCTGTTTTTTATCAGAGTGGCATAGTTAAGAAACTACTGGGTGTAGAAGCAGAAGTCACAGATTCAGTTCAAGTAATTAATTTTTTTTTCTATATCTAGTTCACTGGGTTAATGTGTCCTCACCTCAATATGTGGACACGGAACTGAATAAATCTTTTGCAGACATCCTATAACACTGAATGGAAATGCTCTTGAGGTCAATGAGTAAATATGAAACCAAATTAATTTGGTTCAGCAATTCTAAAGTGCATCATATTTTTCATTGTCCTGCAAATACTAGTTTGTGAAAAATCAGGACATTTTCTCCTTCATAAATATAATACATAGCCATGCTAACCAGAAGATTTAGAAGTAGATTTCTAATTATGTAATATGGTGGCTTGCTCTTATTACCTCACTTTATTATGACACCTAACTTCACCAAAGTGTATTTCAATCCCTTCAGTGCCTTAGGGTATAGGACATATATTCTATAAAGAGGTATTTGCATGATTCCACAAGCGTGTATCAAAGTTCTGACAGTGCACTGAAAATAATTAAAATGCATTTGAAAGGTCTGGCCCTGGGCATTAGTTCCCTTTTTATAACATGCATCTTGCTGCAAAATGCAAAATCTCTGGTTTTCCAGACAACTCTATTGGAAGTATAGTGAGTACAAGTGTTGCCAACCTCCACCAACTAATACTCTTAACTGGATTTTTGAGGTGTAGTAACTAGATTTTTTAATAAGCTATTATATTTTTTACAAAATTAATTACTTGTATGAGAGATATTAAATCGTAATAATTACTTAAGTCATGTTTAAGACAAGTATTTTGCTCTTCAGCTGGATTACTATAGCCCATGTAATGTTAAAGCCTTATTTATGTAAAAATATAAAATTATGCTTATATTCAGGATTAATGGGGGGAGATTATATGGCAATATTTTGGTCCAGTGAACATGCATGGTTAGAGGGATTTTTTCCTCTTGCTATTTTGATTGATAACAATAATTTTCATTTACTAAATTATCTTCTGTATTACAGTATTTGTAATTTTCTGACTGCTCTTCTGTAAGAACATTAAACTGTATTTTCAGCTCTAATTACCAGTACTTCTCCATTCTCATTACTACTTGCACATCTGTCATTGAATTTATGTGCTATTGTTGTTTTTTCCTCTCTCAGCATCCACATTTTTTTGTACACCCAAAAGAAACAATTGATATTGTATTATGGTTGTTTTTCCTGGAGAGAAATGTGCCTGCAAATGAGTCTATTGACTGCTTCACTTTCAGGCAAGTTATCTTATAAAAAATTATGTGTGAGAACTGGTGCATTCATTACGGGTGACCTGCTGGGATATCAGCAATGTGGTAGTGCAGGGTTTTCACTTATTTTAAGCTCTGTATACAGCTGGTAACATATTTTGTTTATATTATTGATAATAAGCAGTATTTGTGTGGCATCATTCCAAGGGAAGCACACTGACACAAGTTTATTTTATATCTCAGAACATATGCTATGGGTTTTTATGCTCTTTCTTCAACACAATTTCAGGAGATCATTGCATCACACATACAGAATTTGCAAGTTCGAAAAGATGATGGTAAGATAAAATTTCCAATGCCTTCTCATTCAATTACTGCTAATTGTTGTTATATTCTTCTTGTCTATGTGAAGCCCTGGTACCATAGTGAGATAGAGAAGGCCATTTTATACATGCAACAAATTTGTGAAATGCAGAAACATTTAAAAATACATAGGAAGAGATTTGGCACTGCATGAGGGGAAAGCATTTTGTGTGTAAGGTAATTTTGTTTGGACATTTACCAGGCAAGTCTGGACCCTGTGGGTTTATGCCTTACAGAGCATATCAGTGACTGAGGCACCTGCCTCCCAGCAGCACTTATCTTGAAGGTGATGTATTCTCATCTTCCCCCTTCATAGCTCTGAAAATGAACACCTCAGTTCAGTGGGATCAGATGGTAATAAATTCACATAATTACATACTTGTTAAGGAGGTTAAGGTTATTTTGTTTGGATAACGTGACTATAATTTATTTTGTCTGTAAGGTTTGAGTTTAAACAATATTAATGGTTAGTTAATGGCCTAATGAGTCAGCTACAAGCCGTTTAGGTATGCAATGAACCTTTGCTTTTCAGTGACTCCTCTAATGAAAGATCTATATGAGCGCCTGTCTACTGTCACAATAGAGATAGCAAGAGAGTCATCTAATCGATTGTGATGGTAAATCAATTGATCTGTAACCCTGTTTTCATACAGTGAAAAAGATATGGAGGAAACATTTTACTGTTCCCTTATTTCCAGCTGAATATCTATAAATAAAAGAGACAGTTCCCTATCTGAAAATATTCCCTTTATAACTGTGATTCAAAAGCAGGAAGAATCTGATTGATGTCCTATTTTATAGATGTGTCAGTTACTTTTGTCATTTCAGGAGATTTAAAGTTCTTAGAAATTAAATATATGATGCAGAACATCAGAGAGGCTTGCACTTCACTGTCATGTGTAAGGTTAAGGATTAAGATAAAGCTGATATGTGCTCTACTTGTTTCTACCACTGAACAACATCCAAATATGCAGCAGGATGATTTAGAAAGAAATTTGGAAATGCCATTTATAAAGAAAAAGTCTTTGAACCTTCTTTTAAATAGAAACTGTGTTAAAGAATGTTTGAAGACAGCAGTCTGTGATATTGATACTGCTTTTATAGCCTGTTTCATGCTGTCCTGTGAGCTTTATTACAAATTTTTCCTTTTCCATTTTGTCCTTAGAACACACAGATTTTTTTAGCCTTGTTATAATCACAAACTACTAAAACACTAGCAATCATGAAGGTATGTGTGTTGAATCTTTCTAAACACCTAATAGGAATTTATGCCTTTTTTTTTTTTAATTAACTTTCTATTTTGGTTGCCTAATTATTCTCCTAATCTTAGATACCTCAAAAAAAGGACAATTTTCACAAATGTTGATTAACCTGTTCCTTTCTCCTTCAGAAAAAGCAGAGATCTGTTTTTAAGACACCGCAGGAGGGGCACAAAACAGCAATACACTTAAGCAATGTTTTTAAATTTGAGGCTTTCATGTTCTAAGCAATTCAGTTCAAGGATTTTTGATAGTGTGTTTGACATGAAATGGTGTATTCTACTGCTGCTGCATGCAGCCTTGCAGCATGGGAGTAGCTGCTGCTCTTTTTGTTCCAATATCTCAGTGTCTCTTACTTGAAAGGGTGAGTGTGATCACATATTGAAACCATCTCATAAGAAGGGAGCCAAATTTAGATTCCCTCTCCTAGCAGCCACGAATCCTTGCTTTGTTAAATAGCTGACATTTGATTGGGAGCTGTCACATGCACAGTAGATGGGCAGATGATAAATGTTTGCTGAGTGTACAGAACAGAGCAAAATGACGGTGTGAGTTTGTAACCCGAGGCAATGTCTGTACTACAGAAGGTGCCTGCAACTGTCCAGCTGACATGGAGCTGCCTCCATGCATACACATAAACTCCTTTTGCCATGCAAAACAGTGCTCAACTTGCCTGCTAGGAATGGTTTCCTATCCACACCAGCAGTCAAGGTGGGAACTGTTTGGGCAAAATGGTTCTTGGCCCAGGCAAAAGCTCTTCTGGGACCACTTCAGCGACTCAAGAGCATGGACAGTGCCCCTTGACACTGTTTAATTTGCTGAGGGTAGACAGAGCCTGAATACCTAAGATCAGACACCAGAACACACATTTGTTTGCCTCACACTATTTTTATAAATGCATTTAATGGTCAGATTTTCAAAGGATTCAAAACGTGATCGAAAACCAATCCTCCTTCCAGGTCTCCAGGCATGCCAAATCATATTCTCCTCACCTGCAAATGAATATACTGTCTGACCATATGGCTATTCACTGAGAACCCACACCAACAGCCAGATCCTGCAGATCCCACTAAGCATCAGCAGCTTATAGATCTGATACCTTATCCAAAAAACTCTGGAGTTGATTCTGTCTCCTCCATTTCAAATCACAACATGAAGAAATTAATCTGTTCTTCTGATAATGATAGTACTGTATCACTACTCAAACCGCTAGATAAGTGATTTAATATCCAAAACCAAATTCAAGTTAGTAGCTGTTGTGGGGAAGGGTCAGTATGGATTATTTCGGTTATTTGTTTGCCTGCTGGTTGAACTGACTACAGCCTAGAGATGATGATAACATGAGCATCAGCTTGGTAACAGGAAGCCAGGTGCTTCAACCCACAGAGTTATCACCCAAGGTTATTGCTTCAGCATTTCTGCTGATGCAGTCATTGTTATAGATCACACAAACAGATGTACAATCCCATTTAAAATATTTGTTCCCCTATACAGCATGATATGGAGACTGTTAGAAAAGAATGAGCCAAAAATTATTCTTAGATTAAAACACTGGAAAGCAACCCAAACTATTCCCCCCCCCTTTTTTTTTTTTTACCCTTAAAAGCTCTCTACTGTTCCGCAGAGGCTAAAAAATATTTATGTCAGACTATTTGGTATAACATCCAGCACAGCATACTTCAAGATTTATAGTTCCCTTTCCTTGGTTTTTAAAATGCGTTTTAGCTGTTTTCCATATGGTCTTATCTCCCACACAGGATAAATTTAAATAGTATGATAAATTATGTCCACTGATGTATTGTGGAAAATGTTTCTTCACATATGAAAAGGTCACTTTTTAATCAGGGAAAACACAGAACCAAGTAGTCATTTTTTTCAAAGGCATCACCACCTACTTCCTACTGATAATATAGGACTTGGAGAGGACTAGTGCCTGTATTTTAGGTTCAAGTCCAGGCAGTAAGGCAACTCTGAACTCAAGGCTCAGTTGCCTAAGCATAGACATCCTACTGCATTTCATTTCCAAGATACAGGATTTGTAGGTGGATCCACTGAATAAAGCTACAGAACCATACAGACCTGGAATTTCTCCAGTTACATATGGTAAACACCTAAAATTAAATGTGTGTCCACATGTGAGACAGCCATGGATCAATGAAGATCAGAAGTGCAAGTCAGGAGCCTGACATCCCTCTGCAGCTCTAGAGGACACAGATGTCTTACCGTGGATCATGTCTTCCAGTCCCATCTGAAAATCTTGGACCACACATGGACCGCTGCAAGTAGTGTAATGATGAAAACAAGCAATAGGGGCAGAATTTGGATATAACACAAACTGGTGGCATGTTAGAAACCATATGATTATGGGGCTTGTGACATCCTAGTTAGTGTCAAACTGTTGTCCCAGAAGGACACAGCTCTCCCATGGGTCCTACATCATACCTCTAAACTAATTCATATGTAATGACTGGTTCAGATGTAGGAATTTGGAGCTTTTACCTACACATGTGCTTTCCGGGCCAACTGAGATGTTCTAGGGCAGATGTATGGGGTTAAGTGATCTGACATAAACCCATGATTTCTGAAGAGATTTGTCATATGAACATTAGTATCTGCAGGGTATTCACTTGCTTCAGTAAGAAGCTGTGGCTAAAGAACCTTTGATGGGTCTTGGTTACCTTGGTACTCTTGTAGTAGTCCATGTTTAAACTGATACATTAAATGATGTGGGCCTTGCAGTGGCCTTTGTCCTACAAGGGGGCCTGCAGCTACAGGCATATTCCACAGTAAAGAGTATAATATTTCCCTCCTTTTCCACAAATGTACGTAATTCTGGGACTGTGATTATTTTGCTGCTTAACCCAATAGGCCATCAGTTTCCAAACAGAAATATTACTATCTTCTAAATCCCATATTAAAAAAATCTTAAATTGATGTTTATTGCTCTTCACATATTTCAGTTCATCAGACTGCATTACAAAGCTATGGACTTGGCTATCAGAAATATCAGCCAATATATTTATCTTTTCTTAAGTCATCAGGTCAAGCACCTTGTGAACATTCAGCCTACTGTAACATAAAATGTGTACTGTATCTCCAGAAAACCAATCTTTGGAACCAATAGAGCAATCACCAGCGAAAAGTGAATCATCCAAACACCTGACTAGAAATTTGGTTTTTTGTCGTCTCAGCTCTAACATGGATGGTTGGCACACAAAAAAATTACATCCTGTTTCTTCATACATTCGAAGTTCAGTTATATTCAGTTATATTCAGGTGTATCTATATGAATAGAGAAAGTTAATTACGGGTGTGTCTGTATGAGCAGAGAAAGTCTGGTTTGATGGTAATATATCATCAATTTATCCCCCAGAATGATTAAAACATAAATATTGGCAGGTTTTCCTAATATTTAATGATTCTGTGAATTTAGTTTTTGCACTTAAATTTTCTAGTCACTTAACTTAGCCAAAGAAGTTTCTAGCAATATCAGAAAAGACCAGACTTAGTTAATTCACCAGCCTTTTTTATAAAAGTGTAGTTCAAAAAACTGATCCAATTATCCCCCCTCATGGATCTCTCCCTCACCTTTTCCTCCCCCCAGTGCTTCACTTCATCCTTTTGTTTTTGAGGAAAGGGCAATGACATGTAAGAAGAAATAGTAGCTCATCTGTTATTGATGAAGAAGCAGTACGTAAAGATAACCTGTGGTCTCCCGGAAGACCACACTGAAGTCAGATGGCACTCTCTGATTTGTGTTCTCATTTCATCCTTATCCTCAAGGAGTCAGGACTTCATCTCATACAGAAAAGTTTTTCATATTTATTAAGTTTTATTCAAGTTGTTCTATACCTTTTTGTTCAGAATTTCACTATTGTCTGCCAGCATAGGCCTCCTTTCGTAGG
This sequence comes from Grantiella picta, assembly GCA_013397955.1. Taxonomy (NCBI): domain Eukaryota; kingdom Metazoa; phylum Chordata; class Aves; order Passeriformes; family Meliphagidae; genus Grantiella; species Grantiella picta. The sequence continues at coordinate 514,804 of VZRM01000409.1, read as the reverse complement.
CCTCCCTGTGTTACCTCTTTGAAAAGAGATGTTAATTGGATATACCACTAAGACATTAGAGAAGCAAAACCCATCAGTTCAGTCTCACTAGTTAAGTCAGTGTGGCTTTTGTCAGTGCAGAGGGTTGACCTTGGCTAGTTTCCTGGTGCCCACTAAGCTGCTCTACCACTCCCCTTCCTCAGGAGGACAGGGGAGGCAGAAGAAATGACAAGAAGCCTGTGGGTTGACATAAGGATAGGGAGATCACTCAGTAATTATCATAACAAGGACAACAGACTGAGCTTGGGGAAATTAATTTGATTTATTGCCAATCAAATCAGTGTAGCATAATGAGAAATAATAAAAAATGTGAAATAATTCCACCCCACCCTCTGTCATTCCAAGGCTCAACTTCACTCCTGACTCCTATGCTTCCTTCCCCTGAGCAGCACAGAGTGGTGGGGAGTGCAGGTTGCAGTCAGTTCATTATGTGTTCTCTCTGTCACTCCTTCTTCCTCACACTCTTCCTCTGCTCCAGCATGAGGCCCCACCTGTGGGACACAGTCTTCCACTAACCTCTCCAATGTGAATCCTTCCCATGAGCTGCAGTTCTTCCAGAACTGCTCCATCATGAGTCCATTTCATGGGTTGCAATTCTCCAGGAGCACATTGTTCCATTTTGGTTCCCCCACAGGATCACAGGTCTTGCCATCAAACCTGCTCCAACGTGGGCTCCTCTCCACAGGCTGCAGTCCCTGCCAGGAACCTGCTCTGGTATGGGCTCTCCCAGAGGCTACAGATTCTCTCAGCACATCCTCACACTCTCATGTGAGGTCCTTCCTGGGCTGCAGATGGATGTCTGCCTTACCATGGACTTGATGGGCTGCAGGGGAACAGCCTACCCTACCATGGTCTTCACCATGGGCTGCAGGGGAATCTCTGCTTCAGTTCCTGGAGTGCCTCCTGCTTCTGCACACTGGTGTGTATGCTGGGCTGTAGTGCAGCACCTTTTCCCCAACTTAAATATGGCATCACAGAGGCACTGTTTTACACACACCAAACATCATAACAGGGTCCAAACGTGGGATCCCATGTTAGTTAATGTAAGGCTCAAGTGAACTTTTCCAATTCCTCTTTTATTAATTCTCAGATTATAGCTTGAGCTGGATGCCTTTGCAAAGGGATCCCCTCCCCAGTCATACCCATACCACCCATGAGGTGCCTTCATGCCTGCATGGGTGTTCTATCTCTTAATTCTGGTTGGTGGTCTCTTGATTTCTTACTGATTTGCACTGTCACTGGGCTGAAGTTTTCTCATTCTCTTGGATATGTTTTCTTGGCCCTTATTTTCTTCACTCCAATCTGCCAGATGCCGCTGCTTGCATGACTTTAGCTACTAGTGTAAAGCTAGTAATGGTAAATGAGAATATTCAGAGAGAAGAACACACTTAATCAAATTTCTCCATAAGAGTACTCCTTTTTATGGTTTTTTGAGGCACTCCTGTCCATATAAAAATGAGGTTTTTAATGAAGACTCTTTAATACCTCTGTGTAGATTTCCTAAGCATATTACAGTTTTGGGAATAACTCTCAGAGAACAGGTTTGCCAATGCATGGTTGAGCTCATTTTGGCAATGGTTTTGCCCACTGCTTGTAGTAAAATGTATAAAAGAAGGATTAATGCCAGAATCAGGTTAACCCATTCTATTTTAAGAGGATATAGAGGATCAACTTAATCCAATAAAAAAAACATTAAAAAGGTCTCATGACTAACCCTTCTGCACTGGGCAGTTGGTGCCACCTGCACATCCAGCACCAGTCTGGGTGTCTTGCTGTGCCGTTTCTGGTTATACTTTCCCAGCCCCAATATCAATGATGTTTTTCTCAGTGACCTTTTATTGCAGGATAACCAGGGCCACAATTATTGAAGGATAACCAAAGCCAGCTGTGTCGGTGCTATCTCAAATCTTGGAATTGAGCCTGGAGTGATTGGTACTCAATAAGGATAGTGAATACACCAAATAGGACACCACCCTTGATTTGTGGTCTCCCATGGTCTTCTTGGCCAAGAAGATGTTGACTCCCTGGCCTAGGTTGTTCTAGAAGGAAAAAAACCTGACATCATCCTGGGATTCCTTCAGCCGTGGTAAACCTGAACATTCCCAGTTTTAATCTCCAAGGCAGGACTGACAGAGTACTGCAGGGTCAATGTTGGTCAATCTAACTGATGTTTCCTGGAAAGTCCTTTAACATGGAAGAGGCGGATCCATTATACTTTTCTGCAAACTTTACAGCAATGCCAGAAGTTAATAAGGATAGAAACCCTCCCATAACGTCCAACTTTGTTTTGTGAGGGTGGACTTTTATCATTATTACATATCCAGACTGGATTGCATTCCAGCTGCTATTGGTTGAAACAATCTGGCTTGTGCTACATTTTCTTGTAGGTCTTTTTGTATCCCAAATACAATTTTGGTAATTCATCCATCTCCATCAAAGATGATGGTCCTAACAGGGCCAGAGGTCCTAGGAACAGCTAAAGAAAGCACTTGCCTGCCAAATACTATTTCTGCTGGTGACAGCCCTAGAGTTTAGTGGGGAGTATTTCTAACATTCCATAGCACTATTACTAAAAGTTCAGGTCACATTTACCTGACTAATGGTTTAGGCATTTTTATTTTTGAGAGCCTTACTCATTCTTTCGACAAATCCTGAGGACTGTGGATGATATGGAATGTGTAGCTTATATAAAGTTTTATAAGTGCTGTTTAGCATTCCTGTTGAAAAATGAGAACCTCTATTGATTCTACGGCTTCACGTATTCCTTACCTGGGAATGATTTCCCATAAGTGGGCTTTGGCAATCATGTCCAGGAATGAACAGAGATCCCTTCAGAGAAATTCTTTAAAAATGTGATTCAGATCACATTTTTTGAGCCCATGCCATTTTTTTCATGGCACTTGAGTACCAAGGCACGATATTCTAAATCCTATACATACATATGTTGTCAGTGTATCTTCTAGGTAGCTTAGGTATCACAATTATCACCATCACAGCTTGCTGGCACCCAGCATTCCTCAAGGAACAATCATTAAACTCTTGGCATTAATACAGGCTAGTGTTGGAAATATGAAGTGTAAGACAGAATATTTGCTTTTGTTTATAATATCCCATTTGGTCACCGTATCTAATAATGTTTTGGATAATGCACTTGTGCAGAAGGATGGGATTTGGCCATATTGTTTAGGGGATGAACTAAGGTGTATTTCCTCAATAAAGAGGTAAATATCAGTAAGTGCCAGAGAACTGCTATACTTCTCTGTGTCAGACAAAAGACTCTATATGGCTATTTTTACATACTCCGGCTGTCTTGGGCCTAATTGCTTGCTTTGTAAAAATACAGTCCTATAAGGTTTTGGGAACCTGTAAGGGTGAACAGATTTTCAACGTACAAACAAGGTTTGGATGCACTTAGAGGTGCAGAACTCCAGAACACATTCACTAAAAACAATGAAATTTCTTATAATTTGTACCTGAAATAAAGCTCTTAAGCAGAGAAATGCTCTGCAAGCATGAGGGAAAAAAAAAGAAAACAAAATCCAAACAAACAAAAAGCCAGAAACCCTTCATTTTATTCACTAGCAATAGCAATGTAATGTCTATCCACATGGTTGGTTAGTGCCAGTGTCACTAGGCTGAGACTTTCCATAAAACTCAAAGGAATTTTAAGCAGCCAAAACAAGCTAAAGGTTTTTTTTCTTAGAGTCAGTGATCATCTAGATGCATTTCTTGTTGAAGGTCAACAAAATTCTCTCACTGTCTCTATTTTTTCAATGTTATAAATTGTTTTGAGTAATTACATACTACCAATAAAAAGTATCTTAAAGCATAGATAACTATGAAATACCTTTAACTATTAAGATAAGTCAAAGGATTGATATACCATTCACAGGAAAGTGAATGATTAAAAATATTTGCTCTTTACACAGCCTTACCTTTAGCAACTTTGAAATTTTGTTTTAATATCAATAATTCCCCTTAAAAAGACACTTGTCAGGGAATATTGCAGAGAGCATCTAAGATGTCTTTTTAATTTGAAATTATGACTATTTGTACCAACACTAATTCTAAAAGTTCAGTTCAGTTCATCAGCTCAAAGAAAGATATATCCATGTGGGTCCAATCAACATGACTTATTTTTTAATTTCACATATCAGCTACCTGAAGCGATGAACTAAACTGAGTGGTCCTCTGCTGTCCTTAGGCTGCAAAATGTTGAGAGCAAAAAGCATTACTCTAATTATTTCCACAAAAAACAAATTACTGACACTAGTAACCTTCCATGGAGCTGAATAGAAGAAGTTAATAAGAGTACAGAGACTAGCATAGTCAAAACTTACCATAACAAAAAAATTGGATGATGCCCTCCAGATGACCTGCTCTGGGAGACATAAAAGCATTGAAATTACTGTTAACTCATTTTAGGTTTGTCTACATGAATATCAAACATCAATAAGGAAATTAAAATGTGGGGCTGGGTTTTAACTGCTGATACAAATATCTACTGGAGGTGTTTTCTCACTTGATTTCTCCCTCACTGGACATTCACTGTTCCTTTTGAAGCAGCCAGCAATCCCAGCAATCATACATACACAGCACCAGTCACAAATAGTTCTGATGTTCCTTTGAAACTATTTGTAAGGCATTTATACACCATATCTTGTCTGCTACATCAGACTAGTAGATATGTTTATAAGATCAGTAAGGTATCTCACAATGGATTAACATTACTGTCAGCTGTTGAATGACTAGAAAACAAACAGGGACCATGATTAAGCGAAGAACTCGAATTTCACATGCAGAGGAAGTCTTGGAAATTTAAAATAAACCTTTAGAAATTCATCATGTGCTAACTCACTGTGTATAGCAAATAATAGCAGAAGGAATATTGGAAAAGTAGGCTTTAAAAAATCAATTCCTATCTTCTTTATATCAAATTGATTCTTTGTGGTTTTTATAACCAAACACACACTCACACACACACACGCACACACAAAAAAAAAACCACAGAAAAATTATAAATAGGTCATCCTTGAGTTGTTCAAAATTCTTGGGGATGAGAGCTGTGAATAAAGAGTTTGAAGTGGTAACAGAATTTGCTAGCATGGTTATTCCACTACCACACTTTTTAAACTTATAATGTTACTGTCGTTCACACTAAAAGTAAATACCAAGAGAGAGAGTGGTCCTTCAAATATGCTAAAGTTAATTGAGTAAGTAGATTTCTAGTTATCTTATTGATTATTTCAGTTTAAAAATTGGGCCTAGCAGACTTGGTCAAACCATCAGTGAAGGGAAAATGAGATCACTGTGTAGTCAAATAAAGAGTAAATTGTTCAAAACCATTTGATAAAACCATTTGTATCATGCTTATTTGTTACAACTTAATTTAAATACTTCTGTTACGTTTCATTACTGAAAATTTTTCAGTTAATTTATGTGATTTTCCCATCACTCTTTCTGAATATAAATACATATTAACTTCTTGAGGAGTGTACTCTACAAGTGTGATTTTGTCACCTGTAACAGATATGCTGTTGTTGGCTCATGCCCCTCATCATTGACTTCATGGTAGCAAAACAGATATAAATTGCATACAGCTCTTACCTAAAGAGGCAGCAGAATATTGGAATCTTGTTTTCAAGACCTTAGACTCAGCATGAGATTCACTGGCCCAAATGTGGACACTGGGAATTTTTATCTCAGCTAGGTTCCCCCCCCCCCCCCCCCCCCCCCGGGCTCCTGTTACAGTCACTGGAGAGAAATCGTAACTTCTAGAGCAGACACTTCCTGAAGCAGACATCTAAAAGAGATGGGATGAATTGCCTCTAGAAGTGGTTATTCCTTTCCACTGACTGTAAAGGGATCCCAGCTGACAATTTCAGAAGTAGATGGTTAATCTTAGGAGGTATCAATCCCAATATACTTGTAAAGAATTGTCATGTGTCAAATGCAGAGCAGTTTATGATGAAATTTTGTGTGGACTTGGGGGTGAAGGAAAGAAAATAAAAGAAAAAAACCAAAAATCAGGCTTGAAATTTTGAAAAAGTGTGAATAGTATGCCACTTTGAATTTGGGATAAAGAGTGGAAATGTTTTAAGGTGTTTTTTTTTTTTGGTGCTAATGTTTTGTATGGATGTAATCTATTTAAGCACCTTTATGAACAATCAGTTAGAGACACTAACATGCCAATGTCATTTCTGCACATAAAATTGATAATTTTAGCTGTAGATTTTTAAGTTTCTGTTTAAGTTCCTTTCTCTAGTTTTTCTTAGGATGAACCAACCTGTATGAAATACCACATTTATGCACTAATGAAGAATAGAAAATATCTTAATCTGGAGGTAGAGATGTGTGTGTAGTTTGGGAACTGCAATTAAACTCCAGGGAATCCTAATGGGAAGAGGAATACTAGAAAAACTCATGCTCAAATAATTTATTGGAGTCAGCAGGTTGATTAAAAATAATACTTTTTTATTTTCACAAAAGGGAAAGTGGCAACGAAATTGTGTGGGTTCAAGGGTTGTTAGAACTGGTAGTACTGTGCTTCTTTACCTGAAGATAGTGCAATTACAAGGTAGAAATTTAGGTAAAATTTGAGAGATCTGCTCCTACAGAATTTAACTGCTGGCAATGACCTGCTCTTGGCAAGTAATTTAATGAAGTTGCCTGATGCCCAAAGAAACTAACTGCAGTTAAGAAGTGGCTGAATAGATTCACTTCAGAAGAGACACCTCTCAAAGCAATGGTATTTAGGGAAACATAAGTGGATTGTACCTGTGCTATTGCCAAAAATGTATAGCCAGACAGCATCATGATTGTTAATATTTACACAGGTACAGGTCTTCAAAGGCACATGCCTAGAAATGATCTAACAATCCTCACTGATTGATGCTCTGATCTCCAGTCCCTGAAGTGCTGCTTCTGGAAATGATATACAAACACCATGGTCTCTGTTAGCTCAACGTGCTGGCAGGTAAGTCAGGTATGGCATTTTGGGAATATATACAAGCACCAGCTGCTACTTGCTATCTATTCTTTAAACCATCTGGTTTGGGGCATACACTACAGAGCACAAAATTCAGGTTATTGCTTGATCAATTCTGCCATCTAATGACTGCATTCAGACAGCACTTTCCACTACTGCTACATGCTAGTTTTTAACTGAATCAGACTTTCTGCTGTCTGGCGTATATTTCTACTCCATCTCAGGCTCTGTAGCAGGGATTGTTGTGCTCCCATAAGAGATATAACCATCCTGCAAAAATATAATTTTTCCTGTGGCTTCTTTACTCCAGAAAGTGAAGTAGGTAGGTTCCCTGCAGTGCTGTGAGACTGCAGCTCAGAGGAGATGCTGCTATGAGTCAAGACCACCTGGTAAGTAAAAATCCAAAAAACTTCAAAGACCCTCCAATACCAAAACCCCAGGAGGAAACTCCCTCTGGACCTACCATGGCTTTGAAGGCAGACCTCCCCTTTAATCCTCGCCCCTTCCTTATTGGAAAGCTGAAGAAATACCTCCCACTGTGCCTGAGGCTGATTAAAAAAATACACAGGGAAAAAATGAAGTGATTATTTGTACTCACACAGAAACCACATGAAATGCACCTGATTATCCCAAATTTTATATTTTTTCATATATATTTTTTTTATAATACATTTGCCTCACACCAAAATTAACATTTTAATTGCACCAAGCATTTTTTTAATGAGCTGCTTGCAGTCAGAATGGGATGTGCTGATGGATTTGCAGTAATAAAACATTGTCACACAGCTGCAAATACCATCCTTCACTTTCCATACCCTCTCTTTTCACAACCTCAGACTTCTGGGGAAGGATATGCCTAAATATGCTGGAAGTAGTGGAAATCAGTTCATGTATGAGTTTTTCTAAGAATGATTTTTTTTTATTAGGAGATGGACCACTATGCACAATGAAATTTTATTTCTGCTTGGAGGATTCATCCCAAAAAAGAGAGTTTTCTGTATTTGCACAGTTGGTTGCAGCTGGCTTCAAAGGATTTTAAGGCGAAAGAAAAAAATCGTGTGAAAGATTTTCTTTCTATTAAAATAAACATTAGAATTGGACCTTATCTGCTGAATTATTTTTTTTAAATTATGTTTTCCAACAGCCACTATTGACTTGGCCAACCATGAATGCCAAACATTGTGAGACGACAAAATAGAAGCCAATGGAGTAATATTCTTTCACAGTTACTCATATTTTCTGACCTCTATTGTAAAAATACACCACTTATTAGAGAAGCAGCAGCATCTGACTGAGGTAATACAGTGTGTCATATGTTCTAACCTACCAGCCCAATAAGGTTTCTCAAATCAGAAGCCCCCTAAAAGACTTGAGAGACCTTGAAGTCTCCTACTGGAGCAACAGAAAGCATGTAAAAGGAGATCATCTCTAGCACAGCCACTAGAATGATAATTTGAGGGGGTCCAAAGAGCAAATTCACTGCCTCAGCTCACCTGACTTGGTGTGCACACCTGCAGGTGCAGTTGATCAAATGGAATAAGCAGAAACTGACACTGTTTTTAAAATGGTATCAGAATTGGTGGGTGTAGAAATCCAAAGAGGGTTGATAGCCTTTCTTGTGTAAATCCTGAAACATGTACGCTCCAAACAAATCAAGGCGTTATACTAAAATATTACCTCCCTCTGTCTCATATTCCTCAGTGCAAAGCAGAGTCCTAACTCTTTCCTGACTTAGAAGGAAAAATTTACATGCCAAGCTGTAAGATAAAGAAATGCTGAAAAAGAAAAGGACAGGTCTTTAGTGAAAAGAGAAACGGCAAAAGAAATCTTGATTTATTTCTCATCTCAGACCATTTGCCAGATATAACATTAGTTTGTTGACTGAGTTAGTCTTTCAGGATTTTCATGACTTCTGCAATGAAGCATAGTCATTGCATTCAGTGACTAAATCTGATCAATACACTTTTAAAGTATGTACTAAGCTGACATCATGTGTGATTATTATCCATGGTCAGGCCAAATTTAAATAAGTTAACTAAATTTCAGTAGTTCAGCCAATGAACATTCCTGATATGGTAATATTTGCTATATAGAAATCATTTAAAAGAAGAAGAAGAAGAAGAAGAAGAAGAAGAAGAAGAAGAAGAAGAAGAAGAAGAAGAAGAAGAAGAAGAAGAAGAAGAAGAAGAAGAAGAAGAAGAAGAAGAAGAAGAAGAAGAAGAAGAAGAAGAAGAAGAAGAAGAAGAAGAAGAAGAAGAAGAAGAAGAAGAAGAAGAAGAAGAAGAAGAAGAAGAAGAAGAAGAAGAAGAAGAAGAAGAAGAAGAAGAAGAAGAAGAAGAAGAAGAAGAAGAAGAAGAAGAAATTAAACTTGTGCTTTACCAAAAAATAACAGAGCTCTCTGAGCTGCCCCTGATAGATTTTTACCCAGCAAATGCACATAAGGGATCTTTTCCAGAGCTGATGCTGTGACCTCAAGTTCAGGTGTCCATAACCTAAAACTGTATTCACCATGTGTATACCCACTGCTTGCTAGAATAAAACGCCTCCTTTGCCCCTGGGCCATGTAGGAAAAAAAAAGCAGAGGAGATTATGTATCAATGGCTGCTCCTAATCACAGATGACTGAAGGATTCAGTGCATTAATTCATCAGCAAAGGCCAGGAAAAAATTATAGCAATAAAGGACTCGACCAGGCCAATAAGTTAGAGAAATGGACAAACCCGTCATCAGTGGGTTTTTTGTATTTTGTATATTTTTTCCAAAACCTGTAACTGCAGTGATTGTTCTGGTTTACAATTAATGCAGAAATAACACAGCAGAAAACCTTGCAGATTTATCCCACTCTTGCTGCAGGCCCACGCTAGAGTTTGATAATGACAAAATCAAGGTTTCCAGTGTCAATGGCTGGTACCTTTCTATCTCTTCAGCTTTGCTGACCCAGCTGATTTGTAGTGTATTTTAGCAGCAACTCTAGCTGTAATTCAGCTGAAAAAGAACACCTCTCTATGAAGGGGTTTTTAACTGTGGAGTAGGTGGAATCACAATCTGCATGCACTCCAGCAATTTATGATGTGGTATTATACTTTATTTCAATAGTGACTCATTTAGTGTAGTAGGCTAATAGGGATTTGCATCAACCTTTCCACCTTCATCAGTTCACCACCTAATTTTGCAGTTGTACACGCAGATGATATTTTACTTTCTTATCTAGCCTGGTAATTGTTTCATATTATATAAGGGACATCCATGGAAGGTTTAAATTCAATGTAGATGCAGGGAATAATTGAAAACAGAAAAATATGTTATATGTACAGCTTAATCCATGAAAATGTAATTTTTCAAATGGTCTGTAGGTAGAAATAAAGTTTGTTCCCCCCCCCCTTTTTTTTAAAGCTGAAATTCTAAGGTTGTTTTTGCTGTTTTTTTCTTTTGAAATAAAAATGCAGTCTTTTTTCCTTTAAAAACATTAAGATTTTTTAATCCCTTCTGGTTTTGACAAGATTAGAAATGCTATCAGCTGAAATACTAACTAGATCATATGAAAATATACTCTTACACTGCATGCTAGAATATAAAAACCGATAAAAGGAAATTAGGAAGCTGAAAGAATTTCTCATTCTTTAAATGAAATAGCTAAGCAAGGAAAGATTTTTACACTACTGAGACAAAATGAGAGGGGAAATAATCCATTTATTGTTTACCCTTCAGAAATGTCATCAGAAGACATTTTTTTCTGCAGTATTTCAACTGCATCAAAAAGATATATCCTTAAAAAGTATGGTATGGTGGTTTGGAGAGGATGAGATAGGGAGTGTTTAGAATTCCTCTCTGAAGAACAGATGCTTTGACCAATCTTGTTTATTGTTACTATACATTATCTAAAGAGGCATTCATTTGTAAGGATTTCACAAGATGAGGATCCAGCAGCATTAAGAGCACCTATTGAAAAGGCCCCTAAAAATTCAAAGCTTTATATTTTCCAGGTAAAAGGCATAATCAAGGACACAAAAGTCCATAGCAATAACATTGAACATCAGCGGTGGAATCAGACACTATAGATGATTTTTCTTCCATGTATCACCCTCAGCTTGAGACAAACGGATTCTTACCCAGCAGACTTTTTTGAATACTCTAGAGAAAAATGCTGATGTTTTCATTCTTGCATGCTCCAGTATGACAGATAAGCTTTCAGCTTCCATACTAGTCTTATTGATTTTACAAGCACTATAGAAGTAGAGTCTGATGCTTGGACAGTCTCTCTACAGGATTTAAAAAGTCCTGCCTACTTTCTTGGTTCGGGCCCTGCATTTCTGTTTCTTCTTTTCACTTTATTACCCTCTTTGATGTTCCCTAATCTTTGCTGACCTTTTGAATACTCCCCTGAGGACTGGTGATTCATCTTAGGACCTAATCATTATTTTCTGATGTCTCTCCAGCCTTCTTAAATGTCCCCTAACAGCTACCAGCTCAAGCATGCACACTTTAAAGCCCTCCTGCTCATCTGCTTTTCTTCTTCATAGAATAGTTTCCCTGCTTATTTTTTGCCTTCCCTCTGCCTGTATATATACACATGGGAGAAGATGTCTATAAAAAGGTGGAGAGCCTGAGGGGTTTCTTGGTAAATTGGCTGGTATTCAGGATTCAAGGCTTTGGCAGGCAGAAACCCATGAGAAAGGGCAGGCAAGAGACCAAGATGGAGAATGGAATTTTGTTATTTATTTATTTATTTAAAATAAAGAAACAAAGAAACAAACAAGAAAAAATGGACTTATGTTTCTACAAAAACTAGATCAAGCAATAAAACATAAAGAATGAAACCTCCTCACTGTTAAGCCTTGTTAAATTGCAACATTTCAAACAAATATTTTAAAAATGCCAGCTAAAATAGCACTAGAAAAATAACACTGTTGAACTACTTTCTACAGTACAGCACAGACAGACCATTGGCAAAGGATATTTGTGTCTTCTCCCACAACTCCATAAATACTTTTAAAAGACAGACAACCTTTGGACCACACAGGGCAATTGACTTTTCTCTGCAGGATTTTAATTCATGTATAAAATAGAAACAGAGATAAACCCGAATAAACAAAAATTCAGTAAGTTGGATACAAGAGCTTCCACATATGAAGAGGTTAAAAAGAGTTACACACAAAACATAACTGACAACCAAGAAAGAGAAGACGAAACACAGAAGTATAATTTGCATCTAATAAAAACATGATCACAAGGAATCCCACTTCCACAAGGAAATGTGAGTATCTTATGCTTAAGTGCCATTCTATGACATGACAGATCTCCAGCAGTACATGCTGGGTCGAAATGAAGCAATATTTCTCTTGAAACATGTTTCCCTTTGTCTTGATACAGATGTGCCTTCAGGGTAGGGTTTGTGTAACTTAAAATTGTGGTTTACCTAATATTGCCATCTAGTGGCAGAACGGTCAATTCCAAAACAATCCTTTTTGGCAGGAAGGTACCGTTACACGATTTATACACTATTGCGAAAAAGAGTTAAGCAAAATAGAGTGTTAACAGCACATGAGAAAATGGAGCTTAGTCTGCAGGACAACACACGCCCCAAATATTCAGTTAATTGTGAGTGCGTGAACACAAACAAATGGAACACCGAAGTATTGAAAAAAAGTCACAGAGGAGACTTGCAGTGCTGGGCACACAATTTGCAAGACACAAACTAACAGCAACTAGATGATTTAAAACAAGAAAAATAATAAACATCCTTCCAATTACAAGATGGTCTATGACATAACATGGATCACCTCCACTATGCTTAACACAAAATGCACAATGTTCTTGATGGTTAGGAAGCTCCACAAGAAACATCTGTCCTTTAGCCTAAAAACCTGATGAATGGCTTAAGCAGAGAAAGTTTAAAAGCATAAATGTTCCTTGGATCCAGCTTCGGTGTCTCACAGTTAGTCTGACTTTATCATCCTCCATTCCCTTGTCAGTTATCAAGGAAAAATTATTACTGCCACAGGCGATTTGTCCTACCCTAAATCTACAGCCAAGGTAAGTCTGAAGATGCCTATTTGTCATCAGTGACTGTGAAAGGAGCCTAAGGAGATCAGCTTATATTAACACCGACCTAAGCTGATCTCACTGCAGGCAACCATGAGCCAACTGAGGAAAAGCTCAAGGGCAAAATTTGCTAACACAAAATTCTACAGTTGTCTAAACATATAGCCTGAATTCACAAGCATTGAGCTTAATACTTTTTTATCAATAGTTAAAGCCTCTCTCTGGATTTTCTCATTTTCAAAAAAAAAAATGTGCTTTATAATGCAAGAGTAATGCCAAAACTGGGGGAAAACCAAAACCCAGTAAATTGTTTACCTTTGAGGTAGTCACAGGGCATACAGGACATGCTATGGGCCTCCTTATGTAAACAACATTTGACAGATGTAAAAGTAAATTCTGGTTTTCGTATGCCTGATGTACCCACAAGTTTGATTATCAGCAAGGAAGGGAATATTTTGGTCGCTTTGAATATGTACACCTCAGCTAAAATGAACTGAGCCACTGATAGCAGGTGCTCAGTTCTCTTCACTGACTGGAGGAAGAATGCCTGGTGAGGGCACCAGGTGTAGACATCTGGGCAGATTTGATTCAGTGCCACCTGGACACCACCGAGTGTCCTTCTTTGCCTCCAGCTTCCACTTCAGTTACACGGAAGCATTTAAAGATGCAACATTTAGGCACCAGAAAAACTCAGTGAGAAGACAAAACACAGAGGGAATTTTACCAAAAAGAAAGCATGGTTAGTGATTATATTGGAAGGTATGACGATTGAAGAATCTGAGGTTAGGTCAGTAAGGAAAGGGAAAATATTCCAATTTGGTTTAAATAATGGGAATGTGGGGAAGATGTAATTTTTACACACTTTTGCTTCATTTTAGTTTATGAGTCCATAGGTACTAGGCAACTTGAAAAGTCAGCTAATAAGGCATGTATAATTTGATTATTAGCCAGTATTTTGTATTTCAAGTCTGTTTTCAATCAAAAGCTGTCAGACTAATTTTCAAACCATAATATGATCCTGAAAGATTTTTATCAGCACTGGAAGGAAGTCTGTATGTAGAAAAGGTGTTTGGCATACCTCAAACTGCTTGGAAGCTGACAGAACAAGGACTATAAAACCCCTTATATACCCCACTTTAAAAGGTCACAGGGGAAGATAAATGTTTGCCATTGTTCATGCCAGAAGTCCTCCTAGACCAGTGTCTTCTGTCCAACAATGGGAAAAAGAATGATTTATGACAGAGTTAAGCGGGGAGCAGTAATATATCTCCCAGAGTACACAGCCACCTTCCAGAGTTCTGCAACTTAAGGCCTCTTGAATCACAGCTATTTGATAGCCCCTTCTGGATTCCTCTGCCATGAAGCACAGGATGAAAAGACATCAGCCTCCTGTTACAGTAGAACTTGTGATACAGAACGCCAGTCACAAACACAAATCCACTTGCTTGTAAAATAACAGCCTGAAAAGAATGAGTGCTCTGCAATCACAGAACTTGACACAAGTGGAAAAGCACAACTTTTTAGCAGTTGGGTGTTTTATACTTCTATATATCTTCCTAGTTTATAACAGTATGATGGATTCACACAGAATTGGTGCTTTGATTTTCCTGCCCTCTGTGATATTTAGCGAAACCTTTTTCCTCAAAAGAAAAACCCTTATAAAAATTTTGGCTAACTTTTATTACATGGTTTTTAACAGCTTTCTGCATCTTGAGAAAGACTTTATGTGAAAGAGTTTTTCTTGACTTAGAATTATATGCAAGCCACAGGGGGCATCTTGAATCACATGTCCCTTCTATCCCTGCACTCAAGAGAAATATTTTTTTCCCTGAGAAAACCTTTCAAAAATATCTAGAAAAAACATAATGAAACATTTTGTGTTAATTGTTGCATATGGTGGCAAAAGCACAACTTAGGGTGAGGAAACAGAGAAGTTTCTAGAGCCTCTGCAAAGAAAGGTTAGGTAGAAGTGCTGAGGTAAAGGGACAAGGAAAGGGACAAGAGTGCTAGAGCAGAAGACAAAAGAGAAAATGACAGAGAAGGAGGGCAGAAAAGAAGGAAAAACGTCAAAAAAAAAATGGCAGACTGAATAAGTGCTGGAGAAAAAAGAGCAGCTTGAGCAAGAACTGTAGACAAATATCAGACTGTAGGGCTGTAGACAAATATCCGACTGGACAGAGAGAGAGAGAAGAATCAGGAAGAGGTGTGACTCTAGAGGGACTGTGGTTGGAGGAAACTATGTTGGATCAGTTAAGAAACAAGAAGCATGAAGATAAAAGGAATTTCTACACACCAACCCCAGTCTCCTGCATCACCCATTGCCTCATCAAAGGATCTGAGCAAAATGCCCAGCAAATGGATTAGAGGCATGAAAGCGGAGAGCAGAGATGCCCAGATGTCATTGTCCCTGCTTGTTGGGGCTTTTTGTTTGCTTTTGGGTTTATTTTTTTCTTGGGGGAGGAAGGGGGACAGTTAATACCAGCAATAGTAAAAAAAGTTTTGTCAATTGGCAGTAAATTACCCTAATTCAAATTTCCTGACATGAGCCTGGTTTTTTTGCCCATCACAATCATCTCCCCAGGCACTTATTCCATAACCTCACAAGCCCTGGTCTCCTGGTGGGTTATTTAAAATAAAGAAAAGATTAAAAAAGGGCTCTTGGACTTCAGGCTTAGAGTGAGGGTCAACTTGGGTAGTCAGCTTGGGTTAGGGTGAGTAGGGCTTCAGGCATCTCATTAGGACTCCTACTTAGGGGCTCACATTCAGACCAGGGCTGGGGATTGAACTCACCTTTGAGGCTTAGAGATTTAGCCTTTGGGATTCAGGAAAGACTTCAAGTGAATGTTCTGGGCCTGGTTAAGGTTCCTTATAAGGGGGTAAAGTATGGGCCAGATTTTTGTGCTTTAGTGTACATTAGAAAAACTACCTTTCTCAGTCAGTCTTATTTTGGCTGTGTTATACAGAGTAATGGTTTGATTTTCTATTTGTGATTTTGTGAATCTTGATTTCATTTAGTATGTTTTCATAGTTTTTTTTCCTTGTTTCTTTTGATGGTCTATACTTTTCCTCAGAGCTGGTGAATTGTTGAAAAGTTCTACTATCTCACAGCTGAAAGCAAGAGCCAGGACATATTGCCCGTGAAGCTAATTAAAACCTGGTGTGGCAAACCAAACTAGGGATAGTGAGCACAAACTGCATTTCTTGCTTGTTGCCAGCAAAGGGAGCTGTTAAGCCATTCAAACTGCTACATCCCAGCAACTAGTAGGAAACAGGAACTTGAGCTCGAGTGTTATCACTGCAACGAATGTGTCCAATTAGCTTGTTTATTGCCTGGGCTGCTTCTGTTGTTTATACATAATTTTTTTTCCCCATAATGGTTTATTCCACAATTCTTTGCATACATCACTTATAGAGGCTGAAAATCCTTTCACAAGAAGACAAAACCTTCTTGTGAAAATTACCTTTCAATTACGCAGTAGCAATAACTGAATAAAAGGAAGATTAAGAACCTTTAGGTGATGTCACGTTCTACTTAGGTGTCTGTTTTCATCCATTTGTGACACATTTGCACTGTGACTGATAAACTTTTGCTCTTCGGTAATAACATCTTATTTGGGCTGCATTTTATCTCTTTGAGGTAGTGATAAAATCCTTCTGCTCTCAAAAGGTAATTACAACGTCCATACTGCAACACACTAGTTGCATGAAGGTTAGAGTTGATATATCATTAAATATTCTTTTTTGATCTTTCATCAACTCACTGTACACTTAATAATGAATACAAAGTTACATTTTAACCCCTCAAAGAAAATCCAGAAGACAGGAGAATAGAAGTGAATGTCTATAAAAAGTAAAGGTGTAACCTCCCTATGATCATGCATCACTTATACTTGAACTGTCTGTTTTAACGTTGCCAAGACTAGGGACAAAGAAACTTTGCTGTGTCATTCTGTCTGTTGGAACATATTAACAGCATTACAGTTGATCTAGTATCTATTCAGCATATGCTCTAAGTGTAACTGAGCATTACAAAAATAAACTGAAAATCTTAATTCATTCTGTAATATGACAAAGGGACTACATTTGTAGGACAGAAACAAAAATGTGCAAAGCAATTTAGAATGATGAACCAGCAAAGTACATGTTGTCAAATGGTAATGGAGGAACAAGAGTAGAACCACACAGACTGAAACACCGGCAAATAACTTAAGTACTTGTGGTGCAAGCTGGATGTAAAGGTCTGAATGGCAAAACAGTAATTACTGCCCAAAGCTGATTTGTGAAATCCTGTCAAAAAGACATGGGGACACATAAAACTAGAATAATTCAGGCATGTCAGTTTTTTGAGTGAGTACTCTTTTTCCAGCTGAAGCTTATAATTACAATTGAGCTGTCTTAACATTCCATTATAAATTAGATGAAAGAATCACCTACTCTTTCCATTAACAGCTCAGCTCCTGAATTTGCCCTCTGTTCTTGTTGTGAGCTCACTCCAGCCCCCCCAGACTCACAGAGACAATCCACTTTGCTAAACTTCCAGGAAACTTTGTTTCTCCTTCTCATCCCTCTCTCCCACACCACAAAAAATGTGAACAGTTTTGTGCCAGGAAGTTATTTTTGAGTCTACTTGAGCCAGTCCCAAATATGCCTCAAGAGGCAGAACCATTCAGCTTAAACTAGGGTGAGGCGAGATTGGTGGTACTGCACCATGTAGCTTCACTCTCAGCTCCTGGCATAAGTGTAATCAGCTCATTTATAAGAAACTTGATTCCACAGAAATCAAAATAGGGTTTTTCTTCTTACAAGCAGGATCTGATCTGAAAAGAAAAATTAGATGCCATGATAGGCACATTTACAGTCATTATGACTGAAAGAGTGTATGCAGCTACTAGACTGTATCTAGTTAGCTAATTCAGAATGATCACATTCTTCTCCTTCAGTTCATTATTATAGTGTCCTCTCTTCTTCCAGCTACAGCAACCCAGGCTCCTGAGTTTTGTATCGTTTGACTGATTTTATATTTTTTATGGTTGGACTCAATGACCTCAAGAGTCTTTTTCAACATGAGTGATCATGTGATATTACGATTCAATGAGCATTGCTTTTAAAAATGTCTTAATTTTTTCCTCTTTTCTTACATGTTAATGCTCCTATACAAAAAGCATCTCCTTATTCATGCAACAAATGCTTCAAGAATACTTTTTTTTTCACCTTTCCCAGGTTGCTAGATGTATATGCACCATTTCTATTTTTCACAATATTTCATCAAGAGAAAAGGCACAAGTGTGACTCTGAGGCACCACAATCTGGAAAAAAACAGGAACCTGGACATCATGAAACCAGAACAGCGCTGGTTGGTGGAAGAGTTTTCCAAAGACAAACATCCTTTCAATCACAAAAAGATCTAGGGGTTATTGACCTCTGTTGATATGAAAACCTTTAAGAGGAAGAAAAAGCCCTTTTGGAGAAATAGAAGTCTTTGAGAAAGGTTCTCCAGCCTAAGTAAGCAGATACGGATTTTATCATGTTTCCAGAAAGTCTTTGCTTTTACAAATTAGACAAGTAAAAATTATATTCACAAGTATGTTGGTTTCCGAGCTCCAATACAGCTGCAACAATAAAGCACAAAGCAGTACACAAAACCTTAGATTATCAATTCTGAATTACATGTGTAATATTAAGAACAAGTGAATGCATTTCATCTTCAGTGGAGGTGCACTTCAAAATCATCTGTTAAAACTTTGGCCTCATTTAAATCAACTGAAAAAATTACTTTCATTAGAAACTGAAATATATGTGTAGAGCTGAAGGGAAATTTTTAGGTTCTGTATTTCTTTTCTTCACGTGAGGGAAAAATTAAAGGCAATATACTACAAGGAAAAATCATAGATTCTTACTTAACTGTGGCCAAGAGTGTGGTACCTGTATTCTTACCATCCAATTTAAGTAAACAGACGTATTCAGAGAGTGGAGATCACAAATAAAATTATGCAAAACTCACTTCTGTGACTTGCTAGGCTCCAGAAAATTCCATGCACTGAGTTCATGGGAAAATTTGAAGCATTAAAAAGGATGATGAAAAATAGCAATGGGAGCACCAAAGTGAAAGATATTCCTAGATAATCAAGTCTT
Organism: Grantiella picta; assembly: GCA_013397955.1. Classification (NCBI taxonomy): domain Eukaryota; kingdom Metazoa; phylum Chordata; class Aves; order Passeriformes; family Meliphagidae; genus Grantiella; species Grantiella picta. The sequence continues at coordinate 495,604 of VZRM01000409.1, read as the reverse complement.
TTCCTCTCCTACCATGGGAAGCAAGATTGTCATTTATTTTCTATACATGCTGCACCTTCCATCTTCAAGTTATTCAGTTTTTCTAATTTTTTTTACAAATAGTTTTGTCCCTGGTTGAGAAAAATCTTCTAATTTCTAGTCCTAAATTACTCACAGACAGCCTATATTTTTTTATTGAACTTACATGCCAGGCATGTAAATATTTCTTCTCCTCACCTCACATTTTACTATTGGAATTATTATCTCCTCTTAGCTCTCATTTCATTAAGCAGAAAGAACCATGTGTTGCTGGTCCCACTCTGCCAAAGAACCTACACACTATATTTGCACTTCTCCTGGCTTGATTTAATTTTTCTTGAATATGGATGATCCAAATGATGTGCAATATTTCAATTACTGATAAAATTTTAAAGCAGTGTTATCCCCACTACATCCTCCACTTAGGATACAGCTGAGACCTCCAGCCTGAGACATTTTAAGGCTGTACTTTCATCCTAAATATGTGAAGCATATATATTTTAATTAACTAAAACAAAAAACTTTAGGCAACAACAAGACTTAGATCTGAATTTTGTAATTTTGTCTTCTTCTTTTGTCCCAGATGTCTGACAAAAAAAAAAAGAAAAAAGCAAACAAACCAAGAATTACTCTTCAATCTGACATTAAGAATCAGCTTCCTCATAATTTTTCTTATCAATCAGCCTAGATTTGGAAGCAGGAAAAAGGGAGAAATTTTGGCTTCTTGAGCATTATGGCTTAAATAACACAATTTTTTATTACATTCTTCCTCCACCTGGGGCCATTTCTTCCTCATTGGTGTGTAGAGAAGGAGCTGAGCAATGAAGCTATGTTTCTAAACCCATTATCAAAAAATGTGGTGGAGGAAATGATTATTTAAGAAACAACCATAAAAATAAATATGGCTGTCATCACACACTGCATATTTGCAGGTTGTTTATAATGGCTTTTACAAGTAGAAATGAACTTCAGTGCACTTCAGAAGAAAGACAGAGAATATGCTTATCCTTTAGAAAAATTGTTATAGTTAAATTTCCAGGACTGAAGTAAGCTGGATTTTAGTCTAAAGAGTTTAGACTCTAAACCTGATTCTAATGAAATATTAGCCAAGATGGAAAACATTCTCATTTCAGTTAATCCAGTAGATTAGATTTATAAGGGAAATTTGGTATATGGATATTTTGTGGTGAATATGCTGCATTTAGAACAGGTATAGGTGTAATTCACTGTTTTTCTGACAACAGAAAAATCTGGTTACAGTAACTAACTTCTTGCTCCATATTGGACAGTACTGGTTTCCCAACAGGGCATATTCTCATCCCTGCAGAAATGAAGGAATAAGAGCACTATGGTCAAATGACTCACACCCTAATCTCTGCTTTGATGGATTAGATTTCCTTCATTAGATATAGTGTAAACCTTGATTATTATCTTGCTTCTAGACCTTACTGTCTTCCTATTTAGAGTGTGGCAAGATCTATATCAGATCTGCAATGCTGAGATCTGCAGATCTCCAATGGATTGCTTTAGCTCTGACTTTATGTTGCAAAAAGCTGCCTTAAAGTAAAGCCTAAATAGCAAGTAGATAATTAGATGTCAGATTTGTAACATTATGGCTATCCAAACTACAGGAGAACCAAAATTATTTGAAAGGGGAGAACCATGGCAAGAATATTTTATGTAGAAGTTTAAATGCTACACAACTCATTTACATCCTAATTAAGCTACTGACTGAACTTGAGTCTCAAAATACTTGAGAAGGGGAATTTTTACAGGGTTCACATGATATTGTTCCAAGGAGGAAAAGTCTACTACCAACAATAAAAAAATACAGCAATTCGAGTTAGGAAAAAAAGTGTTTCTTAAATAACTCCCTGAGAGTCTATACAAACACTCTAAGTTTTTGCAGTTAATGCTTACAGTATTTTTCTTTAATCAGAAAACAGAGTGATGATATACTTGGTTCAGAATATCTATATAAAAAGTATCCAACCACATTTAAAATCTGTGGATCAAATTTAGAGTTGTATTGGGAATAGTATTTTTTAAATTACACTAAGATAGAGCCACTCAAAAACTGTATAATCTTGGTAATTTTTTTCCCATTTCTGATTAAGAAATCCAATTAAGTATAATTGCTTCTTTCTTGTATCATGCCAGTTTATATTTGATTTTCCAGCCTGAGAAAGTTTTGGCTGTGGTTTGCAGTCCAGGAAACTCCAACAAAAGATTATAGAAAATGGGCCAATGCCATCACATAGAATATAAAATATGGAACACTTCATAAAATCCACTTGAGATACAATAGATGACTCAGGTTTAGGATAAGTGGTAGCAGAGATAAGAATAGTAATGGATGGTAGCACATTGTTCAGAATAATCACTCGAGCAGTTACGGGAAGAGTCTTCCCAAAATATATAGCACATGGGCCAGGCTGCTCCATGCCCTTATCAGCTCAAACTCAGACCTAACTCCCAGGTTGTACACTTGTGTTAACTCTCAAGATCGCCATCACTATTGATAAAACCTCTAAATTATAACAAGTTCAGTACAAAGTATCCTGGCTCTGACGCAGACTTTGTGCAGAACCCTGGGCATGCTGCCCAAAAGTCTGCTCTCAGGCTCCTGACTAACAAAATGAGGATTGTCATCCCTGCGACGAGAAGCTGTGCTGAGGATAAACATGCTCCTCTCTGAAGAACACATACACTGTTTGGTGCTCAAGGCACGAACAAGAAAATTCAGTCAGTCATTTGCAATTTTAACTTCATCCTGTGTAAAAACAAGAAAGCTGGGCTGTGGTGTACTAGTCAGAGAAGAGAGCTAGGAGCTTCCTGCACAGCTGATGCAGGTAGCAAACAATATCTACACACCCAGTGGTGAGTTTAACCTGTTTGTAAGAAAATCTAAGTGGCTACTCTACTGAGTTGAGCTGCATGAAACACTGTAGCATCTCCCAGATGTTTCTGTCAGCCAAAAATGCTTTTCAGAGCATAGGCACCTGAGTGAACAGGATATATAATCTGAAAGTACACCTATTGGTTGCAGTAGCACCCACATCTGTACAAGTCATCCAGAGAACAGCCTTGGGAATACTATGGTCTTTTAGCTTAAACTAAAAATCCATCTATCCAAACAGTGGCCAATGTAAATTCCTCCCTGGATACTTTGACAGAGCAAGGTATCTGACTCATTTCTGACTCATGGTTTTTAAGCCCAAGGTGCTGTCCTTAACGCATTTTTCTTTTAGTCATTCAGACAACCACATTTGCAACTCTTCCGAACTTTCAGCATCGACAGCAGCCTCATGAAAGGATTGTGAAGAGCACCACCTGAAGAACCAGCTCCTATTTTCCTGTTTTGGATCAGTCACTTACTTGCTGGTTTCAATGAATGCTGTCTATTTGTAGACATAGTATAATGGACAGCGCTAGGACCAAGGAAAAAAGGTCTCATTTTGGAAAAGAAGTGGGCAAGAGAGACGGCCAGTTTTGATCTGTATTAATATCAAAAGTTTTTGAGGATATTCATGAAATAGTTGAGATTACAGCAGACTTGCTGTGGCATAGCCAAGTAATTATGACTGCCATAGAAAAATGAGCAGAGAATAATAAATTAATAACCTCTTATTTTTTTTTCATCATTTCAAGATCCTTCATTTGTAAAAAAGATAAAAAATTATACAAGGAGATAAATATGGTTTTGTATTTGCAACATTTAAAAACACTGAAACAGCAACATCTGGGAGTTTATGCAGTACAAGTAGATGCAGTTCCTAGTAAAGTAATCTTTGTGTAGTCCCTCAAAATGATATATAAACCATCTCCAAACAACTTACAGCTGATAGTACACACAATATTGCGCATATTTTTTCTACATGTGTTAATTTTAACATTCCTTCATTTCCTTTAAGATCCTCTTCTACAGAAAGATGAAACAGATCCAGTTACTGCTGAGCTGAAATTTTTCTTCAATTATTTGAGATACGTGGAATCATAGAAATAGGGAATAAGCTGCACAGATTTACTCGCTTGCTACTCACATATGTAATTGTCCAGAATTCCAATATAATAAAGTTAGTATCATAGCTAAAAAACAATGAGTACATCTGATCTGAAAAAAAAAGAAAAAGGGTATCTCTATTACTTCCATGGAGTGTTTTAATTCTCCACATTGTAAGAAAGGTGATAAAAGAGAGGATCCAGTACTCCAGGACTGACTAATTTCAAATTAACAACATGATCTCTGAGCTCATTTTTCACAAACTTTTTAGGAATTCCCAGCAATGTAGGGTACATGAAATACATGCATTTTCCTCACAAATCAAACAATAATAAGTTTCTAGTTTGGGCCACAGATTAATTAGATGATGACTATAGGCAACTGCAGCCAAATTTAACCTAAGAAAAGATACACAGATAAAATATTTCTTTGGGGTTCTTTCAGTGTGGCTGTGTATAAAAATGAAAACAGCTTTATTTTTAAAGAAATAAAAGATTGACCAGAAAGTAGATAATATTATGCTATGGCCATTTTTACTCAGTTGATACTGATTGCAATAGCTACAGAAGTTTACCTTGATATGATGAGTCAAGCCAGATGAAGGAAATTAAGTTTCTTGCTGGCTTTTTTTTTAAACTTCATGTGAGAATGCATGATTAATCTAAATTGTGGAACGTGTAATGTCCTTTAAGCTTCAAAAAAAAAATTTGCTAAGTACACAGAAAAATATGTGTATACATATTATGCATTTGTCTTTGTCTGTGCTGCTTGTAAATGCTGTTTTAAGGTCACATGAATATATTGTATTGAAAGTGAAAGCTGCATGCACAAGTTTCCTATTAACATAGTGTTTCTGCATATGTAATTTCTAAACATGGAGATACTTTCACCAGACTGGGTATAGGACTGATTTGTACTCATCATCATCCTGATTCAAGGTTCTACACAGCCCTCAGCTGCCACTATAGAAAAGCATGTGTTCCCATAAGATTCACATCAGATCTGTCAGCCCTGTGGTGATACCCCTAGCACCTCTGGAGATTTCAAATGACACTTAGTGACTGTATTTTGGCAAGCAAACAGAGCTGTAAGTGTTAACAATCTACATCTTTAGCTAAGTTTCCCTCAGTTCTAGCCCATGGAAACAAGTGGCACTGACAATCAGCCACACTGACTTGGTATAGCACAAGAAAAAGCTTGAGAATTCATTTCACTCCTCATAAGGCTCCAAGACCAGCTCAAATTTAAGTTTAATTTAACTCCTTGAACCAAAGTTAGGACAGGCACCCAAATCTCCTCCATCACCCTAATCCCCACAGTCTCGCTCTTCTCATGTGAATATAAACAATGCCCTGAGTAATGCTCTGGTAAACAAGGGCTTCCTTTGCAACTTGCAACCTCACAAAGCAAGCAAGAGAAACATACAAAAAGCTACCAAAGGTTCTACTTCGCATTCTTCCCTTCAAATTGATCGAGGCACACACAGGAACTCATAGGGTCATTGAAATCAGCACCGTTTTTGGAGTTCCAGAGGAACAATTAACAAAATTAAGCAGTCACTTAGAGATAGTTGCAACAATTTGGCTGCCAGAAGGTGTAGCCAGAGTACCTTTGGTTGAGATGGACAGTAAAGAACAACTCTCTATAACCAATTTCATTAATAAATGGGAACGTGATGGGGATTGTTAGTCCTTTCAGAGTAAAATATCAGTACACATTTATCTTCTTGTGGTATTCTGACAAGTGTGAAAATAGATCATATTTTGTTAAACCACAGACTAAACAGAACCTGAACAGCACTATATCTGCAAATGAATTGCATCACTTGGTAAGACAGTATAAAACTCAGTAGTGCAAGTATCTCTCGCAGGAATAATTCCCCCGTTTTACAAAGAATAAAACAGACAAGTTCTGTTAGAAAAGAAAGTATAAAGGTGTTGAAATGAGTACTTTGAAGAGAAAAAGAACTCTTGCTGTGGGCTGTGCAATTAATTTCGGTCAGTAAACTGTGCAAAAACTCTGTTCTCCTGTCCAATTAATATTGTGCTGTTGTCAGACTAGATCAATTCTAATTAGAATTTGCTATTTTTCCTGAAGTTGCTTGTGATCTGTCATGCTAAAAATATTCTAGGAAGTCAAAGTTTTGTTCAGGGAGAAATCAGCAGAGAAAAGTTGCTCTGCTGTATTTCTAGACTTGAAGATGAATTCTTACAAAGCAAAACCAGGTCAACTATTTGTTATTCTTCTTCCACTCAACACCTCTTAGCCTGAAAGGTTATGGTAACTTGATTAGTGTTTTGTCTTTGAGAATGATCCAAAAAACTTTTTTCAAACTTGTCTTTTTATAATCAAAACAATTTAATTTGCATATTCTTTTCAATCTCACATGGTCCTAAGTAGTCATAAGTATCACAATTAATTTAGGCTATTTTTTGTGCTGGTTATATACAATTATTTTTGCACTTACATTATGAATGATTGACAGTATCATTAGTGTCCTTGCCAATATCCCATCAAAATGATCAGCCTCAGAACAGCCCAGCATCCCAATGATCTTATTAGAGCATCTCCTTCACCCAGAAGTAAAAAGACCTTTTATAAACAAAATCTCATGAATTAAACACCTTTCACTATGCCAAACTTAATTTCTTTCTAATTTTCCATTTCAATTATACCAATTAGCAAACCTCCAAATTAGTCAAGCTTCTAGAATATAATTGTTTTCTAATTAGGCTGCTAGAATTACTGTTGACCAGTCAGGGCACAACACTCCACATAGTACATTTCCCCAATTCCTGTTGCACATTCCCTAGAAAAGCTCTACCATAGTTGCCACCACCTCTCAAGTCATGGTTCTGCACAGCGTGAAAGTTTCCTATGTCTGCTCATCTTCAGTGCTTAGAATAAATGAACAGGGGGTTCTGTTGTGACTACACTCATTCAATCACTTGGCAGGCTGGTATATCAGAAATCTGATATAGCAAATTCCCAGCAAATTTCTTCTGTATGTTTTCCAGCCCTGAATATATACACTGATAAAAGAATGTCAGATTCCCAAAGCAAGGTCATTACCTCTTATCCTCTGCTAATTCCTCAGATGGGCCTTATAAATCAAGCTCAAGAAGTAATAAACTTGTTTCATGGAAGATGTCCCAGTCACAGTTTCATGATTTTACTGAATTGCAAACAAGCAACACTCCCCCTCCCAACATCAAACACATTAAATTAAAAACTCAAAAGAAGACCCCACAAAATAAGCATACAAGGTGGAATGGGACTTCTCTACTGGGATACTGTGGGGGTTTTCATAAGGAAAGGCTTTTTCTTTAGACGACAGATTTTATCTCACTTCTTATCTTGTCCACTGATTGCAAAATAGGAAATGATGCTAAGGCACAAGCATTACTTATCACCTTAAATTATTCACTTTTTTAAAATATGCATGTACCAGCAACTAGAATTATATATATGTGTTGACTCCATTGATAGATCTGAGGTCTCCAGATGGATTAAATCCTAATTAATGCGGATGAGGACTTTAAAGAAGAACCTCATCAGAATTGTTTAATTATTTTTCTCATATCTGTCCAGGAGATATTTTTTCATTTTCATATGAAAATCTTTCTGTATCCTTGTCATATTTTGCATTCCTTTGCAATGCTCATAAATTCAGACGCAAAAAAATTCAGTTGAAGAATTACTTCAAGATCATCTCCTACAAAATGCAGGTCTTCATGAACAAATTACTGCATCCAAAATATATGTGTAACTATCTGTTTGACTTATTTGGAAATTTGCAATCATCCTCATGATCCATAACATCAGTATGGAATACAAGTTCTACTTCAAAGGAAAGTCCATCAAATGCTTTCTCAAATGTTTGTTTTGCTTTTAATGTGGCTAGTTCAAATCTAGCTTTACTGTTTACAGTCAAATGGGGACAGTTTTGAACCAGGTATAACTGCAGAAAAAGGTCAGAACCAAAATTTAAAGTGTACTGACATCCTTTCCTAAATTCCTTCTTAGTGTTACAGCTAGAGTTTCCTAAGATCTAGGGAGCAAAGAGAATTAACAGAGGTAAATAGATGAACACAGACAGCAAATGCTATATACCGCCACAGATGTAGTAAACAAGCACACTATCATTTTAATTAGAGCATGATAAACTCTGGTTTGGTATGTGATGAACTCTTATTTGGATCTGAGGCCTTAAAATGACCAGAAATTTTAAAAAAAAACAAAAACCCAACCAAAAAAAAAAAAAAAAAACAAAAAAAACCAAAAAACAAAACCAAAAAAAAAAAAACCAAAACCAAACCAAACTAAACCAAACCAAACAAGAAACCAAATAAAGCAAAATCCCTAAAAACAAACAGAAAAACCCTAAAAAACAACAACCAACCAACAAAAAAACCACAACCAAAAAAACCACAGAAACACAACAACAACAAAACAACAAAAAGAGAGTAGCCATATTGCCCACTCATGGTAATGGGGAGAAAGGGACAGGGAAAGCTTGCTAATAGTTTGTGAGGTTAAGTATGGACTCTGGTAAATGAGGGCTAAATTTCAAAGCTGGAGGGTCCTTTAGGAGACAGGCACATCTTTTACCACATCTGAAATTCTATGATTTAGTTAGAGAAATAGATAATACACACAGCCAAATCCCCTAAGTATTTAGGGTTTATAGTAAATACACCCTCTTAGGTGTCCACTATGTAGGTTACTAAAAGCTGTTTGACACAATGTTGTTCTACGAGGTGTGCCTTAAGTGAAGTTTAAGGAGAACTCTTAACTCTGCAGTGACCTCAGCTTCAAGAGCCCAGAAGTTGTTTCACCATGTCATCCTCTTAACTGCAAAATTAGCCAAACAAGTGCAATCTGTCACTAAAAAGTGAAAATTAAATGAAAGGCTGCCCATTCCTCTTTAGCCAAAGAAAATGACAGAGAAACGGGGAAATGAAAGGAAAACTGCTGGGAAACACACACACCCTAGAAATGGGGGCAGTTTGCTGGTTTTCATTTGGCTTTTCTTCAGGAAAAAATCCAATCATAGTTGCAAATTTAAGAGTTTTTAGAGGAAAAAAAAAGCTAGCTTTGTATTTCCACTCAAAATTGCTGTCATTAATCAAATCTAAAAAAAAAAACCATCCTAAAACATACCTTACTTTTGTAACCCCTTTTGTTTAGATAATGGATATGTACAATTTGCGTCACTTTCGGTCTTATTTTCAAAGGCTTGACTATAAAAGATGATTTTGCAAAGCAGGGACCAAGATCTTTCTTTCATTATCCAAATTAGGCCATTCTCAGTGCTGCAAACTCTACACTAGTAGTTAAGAGTGTCCTTCAGAAAGCAATAAAATAGCATGGGCTGCTTCTTCACTGCTAGTAAATGTATTGCACAGTCTTTCCATGGAAGGGCTTTGAGAAGTGAAGCCTGCTTTCTCAGGTCTGCATTAGGAAAGACAAGATTCACAAATCATCAGTTAATTAACTGCAATTTTATTAACCCTCCTGGAAACACAGGGCAGTATATCATACAAAATTTATCACTACTTTATATGTGAATGTTCACCCTTGCTCCTCCAGTAAATCCCTCTCCCACCTTGGTCCCAGGCTGTTCCTGGCACCCCTTCTTCCTTTTCCCCATGATGATCAAGTGATGTTCTGTGAGAGATTTCCATCCTCCCAGTACTGGTAGGAAGCTTCAGTGTCCTGTGATAGGGATTCAGAGCTGCTGTCTTCTGCCCGCTTTTCTTCAACCCTTTCCCAATTCCAACCTGATGTACAATGAAACTCTATGAATTTGACTACACTATTTTGACTTCTAAATTGTCAGAACATTAATCTAGATTCCATCCCTGAAAAATGGATATTCAGCTGGGAAGGCAAAATACATTTTCTGCCTCAGATAATCTGTCAAAAATTCAAAACTTCATCTCAGAGAAAAGAAGGTGACAAACAAAACCCAAGAAAATCCAGTGTCTTTCTACTAGATATCAGGGAGAGTAAAAACTGCTGATCAGGCCCCACAGTCATGGACCCAAAATATAACCTCTCCTCAATGATCTTTCCTGCCTTTCCTACTCCTACCACTTCAGTTTGTCTCTGGCCTACATTAACCAAACTTCCATTTTCCCCCATACATCCTCACCACTTAGAGGACAGACTTAAAGAAACTTTGGTTTCATTGTCAGACCAGGAATAGAAGTAGACTAACACAACTGAAAGATCCACATTTTTCTGCTGTTCTGCTCCTTGTGACTCTGGCATCTCATCATGGTTCCCCATTCTCATGCTCAGAATTCTGCCCAAGCTTTACTATACTTCTTGATTATGAAATATTATGTAGGCAAAGTCCCATGAAAGCCTATGAAAATAAAGCAAGCTAAAACAATCTGTTTAGTTTTTTCATGAGAAGAAAATGTGCTAGGAAAAAAGAAATGAAAATCCCACTGCATTTTAAGTTAAAGCCCTTTAAAAAACAATCAGCATTTTAATAGAGCTGCTTATGTTCTGCATTGTGTAATGCAGGAATTGAACTTCCTTTTTCCTAGAGATATTATATCTTCTAGAATTTCAACATTAGTTTACGCTGGAAGATAACAAAGGAACAAGAAACTTTCACTAAAATTAGGCATATCCCAGTGGTCATTGAACTGTTTTTCCAGCATTTCCAAAGGCACATTGCTTTTCAAAGCAGGGGTCTGACGTATCTAAAATTCCAGTGCTGTTTATGAACTGATGATTTCAATTAACACATATTGCCAAGCATTCTTTTTCCAGAAGCTGGGACTACTGAAAATGAAATCAAATTCCAATATTTATCAGACTTGTCTGTCTGAAAAAAATTACTCCCCTTAAACTGAAATACTTTAACAGGCGGATGATTGTACACAAGTTAGATGGAGAGAGAGCAAGAAAAAGAATCACAATTTGATTTCAGAAATAGGAGGTTGTTCTGTTAACATGTACCTGCTCAAAACTTTATGTTTTAATTGACCACCATGCATTATATATGTTTGCTATGTAATAGCTGTAGACATGGCAATTATTTTAGATTTCTTAGACCGTTTTGTGTTGAAATTTTGGTTTAGAAGGATCTATACAGGCTTTTTTTTTTTTTTTTAATTCTAGTTAGAGTCTGATTTTCATATGTCAAATTCTACATTTAGGCAATGAGTAAAAATCCAGATCAAAGCTTAGCCAAGATTATCAAGTTTTGCTTCCTTGGAAGCCAGAACCAAATTCTCATAGCTCTGACTTAAGACATGAGCAGCATTTGAAATCTGGCTTGCCTTATTCCAACAAAGGAAAGGCCAGTCATTACAGCTGATCCATGAGTCGTTATAACATGCCCTTCAGACTCAATAGTTAATAAAACGTCTGTCACAACACCAGCCCTTGATAAAGTATCATTCTTCCTCTACAGATGTTTGCAAGGAGGACATCCACTCTGTAATATGTTATTAATTCTGGTGGAATACACCTGCATTGTGCATTTTGCAGAGGAAGAGGACGAGTGCTTTACAATTTACACATATTTAAGAGGTATGAAATGTTCTGTTTTGAAATAAAGCTAGATTAGATGCTTCCTCATGAATATAAATAGGAACTCAGTGGACTAATGGTTATTTAAATCCCTTTGATTCTCTTTGAAGAGCCTTATGCTAATAAAATGTCTTCTCTTTGCATCATCAGCATAACAAAGCAAGATCTTCATAAATTTGCACATCTCTTCCAAACTCACAAATTCAAAATCATTTCCACTTCCTCCGGCCTTGTTTCCTAAACCCTACACTGACACTGCCTACTCCGCCGGTCATTGCCTTGTCTATTTTTTGTAGGTGATTGAATAGTCTATTCCTCTAAGGTTCATCTATTAAACATTTTCCCTGTTTGGAGGGATTGTTTTCCCTTGCTTTTCACACCAAGGGACTCCTTGGCTCCAAGCTTCTCATGCCATTAACTACTATTAACTCCTCTCCTCTCTTGCTGCCACTTGAAGTCCACAGAAATTATTCCTTTAACTAAGGACCTTCAGCTTCTTCTTATCAATTATCCCAAACAATTTAAAGTGGTCCACTGAGGTTGTTTTGCATGACTGTATCCATGCATCTTTGCTAATTTAAGAAGCTAAGCAGGTAGCATTTAGAGCTTTTATTATCTAAATCCATCAGAAAAACAATGATTCTAGGACCACACTCCAAGAGAACTCTAGTTTGCATAGTATCTTCTGAGAAATATATGCTTTGCTGGACCAGAAGAAAAGGTGTACTAAAAGCTTGTTTCACTGAGATCTAGAAACCATTGAAGAGTTATTTTAAAAAGCATTTTTGTCAGAATGGAATTTTTTAATATGGTCATGCTGATTTCCCTTACAGTTTGAAAGGCAAATGCCTTTAAAATTGCTAAAACATTCCGCTTCAATGAGGTAAAAATATTTTAACAGCATGATTTCAAATGGTTTGATGAACAGTATCATTCCAATAAAAATACAATGTCAATGACTTTAGAATCTGATTCAGAGAAGGGTAGNCACCTGCCTCATTTCCTCAAAAACTGAACTATTTTACCATCAGCTCTACAGTATCTCCCTTTGTTTTCTCAGGACACTAAGGTGTCCCCCAGCTCTCAGGGACAGGATTGCACTCATACTTGGCTGCAGGTGCCATAGGAGTGGTAGGGAAGCAGGCAACCTGAAAGTTCTAGCAATGTATTCAGGTGATTACAGTGACTAGCATAATCAAAGCATGTAAAATATTGCTTTCCTCTCAGGCTACTCACTACCAGGATAAATGGATCCACACATGTTCTGCTGCTGAGGGTTTTCTTACACAGATACTCAAGGAAGAAAGGGCAGTGAAAATAGCAAAAGCGACAGAATTAACAGCAGGCACTGGAGGAAGGAAGCTGATGGATCTATGAGAGTTAGGAAGGAATCAGTGTAACTGCATTAAACACTGATGCACTTCTGTGCCTCCCTCTAACAGATGCATTACTTACGACAGTAGCATAAAGCATCTGTTTATTACTTTATTCACAACCGAGGCCACTAAAACAGAATGCTCCCAGACCACAAGATACACACATCTGCTTGGTTTCTTTTTTGATGCACATTAGTTCAAAAAGGAGTTCCAAGGCTGAAGTCAGACACAACCTCAGGAAATTATTTTATTTAAACACTAGGTTGCCATTAATTCACAAGAAATGAGGACCAATAAATTAGATTCAGACCCCTATGGATAGAACTGACATTTAATGTTTTGTCAAAGCAGCAAAGTATAAACCTAAAACAGATTCTATTATTTGCAATAGAAAATGTGATAAACATTGAATCTTATTTTTTAAAAATTTTTGATCCTTTTCCATTAACAAAAATTATTCTTCATATTTTGAACATGCACATAAAGGAAGCTTCCTGGTTTTTTTCAATTGTGAAGACACAACACAAAACAGAATTCCCCCAAAATTATGCAAATTTGCAACTCAGGAGAACTTCTAACTGCAATAGCAATTACTAGCAAGCTTTGAACTGGAACAGTTTGTTAAGCAAGGGCAGAGGAGTCAGATCTTATGAATAGAAATTAAGAGGTATTTTAAAGTGACATGAGGATGTTGCTTTAATGAGACTAGAGCATATGTGCCTGAAACGTTGTTTTAATTCTGTTGAGACTTGCATGACTTATCCTGCTAAGCAAAATATTTTTCACAGGTTCATCCCAAACTGTCAGATCTCAAGGCTTCTAGACTCTAGACTTGCAGAAATGAGTTTACTAGCCTAAACTGTCATGAAAAAAAAGGCAAAACCAAAACCAAAAACCACTCCCCCCCAATAATTAGAAAAACACTAACAAAAAAAACCCCAAAAAAACAAAACAAAAAAAACCCAACAAAACAAATCAAGAAAAAAAAACCCACCAAACCAAAAACCTCCACACGAACCTTGGAAAAGAATAAAATCTGTTACAGGAGAAAAAAAATCGAGAGAAGATATGGAGTGAGAATCTTTGTATTCATATGCTAAAGGAAATATTAAACTTGAAATGGAATGACTGAACACAGAGCTTCCAGTATAAATTATCTGGCAAGAAATTATAAAGTACGTACTACAAAATAATCCTTAAGTGATTCCCCAGAACACCAAGAACCTCAAAGGTTTTGGTTCCATTTTTTTTTCTTTTACTTATATTTGCATGAAGACAGTAAGTTTCTTTTGAAACATATGGAATGTATCTATAGTTGGGAACAGTTTTATAATGAGCATTTGGATCGCCCTGCAGCACGACAAAGACCTTCTCAACCCACAGACCCATAAGCAATGCCAGATTCAGAAGTTTTGACTCGAGATCGTTTTTCCCACGTGACCATGTGGTGACCTAGACTAAAAAACTGAGGTTGGGGGAAAAAAAGGATTAAAAAAGCCCAAACAACTGGTTTTATGCAGGTATGCGAGATTGTTTCCGCAGCCTTTCCTCCATCCAGCTGAACATCTGTGTCCCAAGGCAGGGGCTCCCTGTGCTAATGCAGTGGCACTGCTGCTGAATGCCGAAGTGTTGACTCAGAGAAAAGAGCACAAAGTTTTCTGAAAGCTGTGTACCACTCTCTTTTGGATGCAGATAGGTCACAGCAAGAGGTTAAAGGAGGGTCATCTCCTTTTGCTTGTCTTAGTGAATGCTATCACCTCTTGCAATCTGCCATTTAAACTGTGGGTGTGAGCTCTCACTGGTCCATTTAAAGCAAAATGCAAGAGATTATTTTACAGTCTTAACAGTAGGCTTTAATTAAAAAAAAAAAAAAAGAAGGAATTTCTAACAAATTAAAATTAGATGGCAGATCCAAAGGGGTAGAAACCTCAGGAGAAACAGCAGTGGATTGTTGGCACTATGCTGCAAATCTCCTTAGTCAGCATCACTGCAGGACAAAGAGTCCTCCTCTGTGCAGGACGGAGATATATATGTATGGAGATTCATATATATACATCTCAAATTATATGTATACACTTCTAATGGTACTGTTAGGGAGGATAGAGCTAGACAAGACATACCAAACTGATCCTGAAAAAGTCTGTCTTTACTTTCTTTTCCATCTCTCCCTCTCTGTTCCTGGAATTATACCTTTGTTCCCTGTCCCATCTTTTTGGTCTGATCCCTAAAGAGTTGATGACAAAAGGCTTTTTCTTCCATTTTGGTTGAGCTGGTTTCCTATTAAGTCACTGAGAGGAATCAAGTCCCTGAGTTACGGCAATGATAATATGTTAAACAGTGAACAGTACCAGGAAACACTCCAAGGCACTGGAACTGGATTGTTTATGCTGTCTACAGTAAATTAATTTGATGATCCCAGACTGGTTTTGGCCCAGGTTAACTACCTCTCTTCCAAAAATTCCAAGGAACAGCTGCAAAACCATCATGGACCAGAAAACATTCCCCATAGGCAGCTTGTATATGGCCACCAACTACTGGAAGTTACAAGCATGTGATGGATGGGGAGGGTGCTGTGTCTTTCCAGCTGGTCTCTGTGCCAGAGTGCAGTCCTGGGCAAATATAATTTGCTAGAAGACACAGAGCCCGAGGGACAGCCATGCCTGAGAGCTGGGGAAAGAGGAGGGAGGGAGTCAGCAGATGAGAATGAGAAATAAGTGAAAAAGCTGTTGAAGAGGAAACAGGACAGTTCCTCTCAGCAGCAGCAAGCTGTTACACAGGCTCAGCCAGTCTCATATAACTGCATCCCCATAGATTTACAGTCTTGCTTTTCAGTGAAATATTGGTACCAGCTCCTGCTGACTGCAATAAAGACCACAGTCAGCTGCTGAGTGAGTATTGAGGCAGTTACTGCATGAAGGTGAAGAGGTGAAGAAGCTGCTTTTCTCTCCTTCCTTCCGAGGCTGTGGCATTGTGTTATCACAAAATGACCCCCGGTTTGACACATTAGCCATGTAAACTTTTGGTAAATGGCCATAAAAAGTGTTAATGTTTAAAGCATTTTGGATCCACCAATTACCCTGAAACAGAGAATAAGCAACCTGGATGTACTAGACCATTGACCCTCAGCGTCCTTGATGTAGTAGTGGAATTGAACAGCGTACAATTATTACTGGAGGAATTTGAATGCGAATCATGCAAGAATCCCAAGGCATTTTTCACATCCATTCACTTTTAGAATTAAAGTCATAAAAACAAGGAAACTGCTATCTGTTAACTGGATCAGGGCCAAAAAGTTCAATAGTGGTTTCTGGAAAAGGGTCCTTTTTCCTACTTGTTGCTTTTAACTTCAATTACCTCACTGATATAGTACATGATCTCTTTCACAGTCTTTCTCTCTCTCAAAAAAAAAAAAGTTTCCAGGCCAGATGGAGGTGAAGGGGCTTAAAGTGGAGGAGTACGAAACAAGAGTGCTGTCAGAGAATTTATTTTATGCTTATCCTTGGCTGGTAGATGATACAAGAAAAGACAGTCTTCTGTCTTTATGTTATATATTTATCTCCATCATAGTTCTCTGGGTGCATCTTGATCCCTCAAGTTATAATTGTACAGCTAAATAAATAACATCCATAGACCAGGCCTGTGCTCTGATCTAACTGGCATCAATTGACGCATATCCCCTGCTCAGGAGCAGACCCTGGTAGAGCAGATGCATCTTGGAAAGTTGGCAAGATCTGTCTTGCTTTGTGCAGAGCAGAGTGCAGCCCAGCAGATGCACAGCGGGGTAAAGTGCTTGAACTCATTTCCTGGCCCTCTTGTACTTAGCAGTGCAGATGCAGTCAGAGCAAACATGACAGAACATCTGGACAAAAAGATGGGGTCAAGGAAACTTAACAGAGATGAGAACTTTCCGTGGCAGTTTCTCAGCTAATTGCTCAAGGAAACATTTTCCAAAGTTGCATTCTCTTCTTCAGGCTCTCAGTGCTGCTGTTCTGTTTGATGATTAGGATTAACTCAGGACTTCCTGACAGGGAAATTACCTCACAAGGACCTTGGCTTGAGCATCTGATTCTAGACTGGAAGTTTAAAATTAATCCAGTTAAATAAATAGCAAGCATTTAAACGAGAATATTTGCAACAGTTATTCAATAAAACGACAAAAAGACTCTTTCTAAAGGCCAGTTACTTGCATTGCTTCCTTCTAAGTGCTCCATACACTGCTGATAATTCTATAGATAAAATCTTACCTAAAGCTCCCCTTTACTTGATTGTTTTATAAAAAAATACACCTTTATTTTTTCTTAAGTTGTTCATATCTCCCTCCTTCTCCTCCTTTCTCATTTGAGATCCGTGGTCATTCAGTGAAAGACAGTTAAAAATGAAACACACAAAAAAAGTCAACCATGCATTAACTGGCTGCAATCTTATGAAGTTATTCTTGGATATTTTGGGATGGTAACATGAAATCTTAGATTGTTTATGTCATCCCCAAAAGTCATGCAGAGAAAATAGAAGCCAAGAGCTGATTTGCACCTGTGACACAAAGGTGCTCTAAACCAGCTCTCATAACCAACTGCTCCAGATAAATGTCCGTCTGCTTTGCATCAGTGGTGTGGTGAGAAGCAGCTGGAGGATCTCAGTGGATCTGTCTCTCATTATGTATAATGGGCCTACATCCTCTTTACACTGCTTTACTGTATGGAATTCAGTGGCACAATTCTCACCCGTCCTGGGCACCTTAGCAGGGCTGTCAATATTCATTCTTCCCTGCAATCATTGTTGTCTTTATTTTCTTTGTACTTTCATTACTGTTGTAATTTATCNTCTTTCTCTTTTCTGGGATAGCTGTCAATTCTTTCCTCTTCTCTCTATCTGATTGCATAAGAACTCCCATATGGTAGCAACCAACCATCCATTTGCTTTTATGCAATGGAGAAACCTTGTGTTTTCTGCTGCTTCTACAGCATCTGCCTGTGACCTTTTCATGGGTATGAAGTAAAGTCATCTAAATCTGCATTCAGCCCAGCTACACCAAAACTATGAAAGTTGTGCCTCAAGCTTTAGTAGGAATTGGATTAGATCTGAAAGAGCCAAGTGCTTTTCCACAGATTTCCATAAACTTCAGTGAGCAGAATATGTCATACTATTGTGTTACAAGGGAATCATCCAAAGAGAAGGTGATGGATAAAAAGCTTTGGTAAAAATTTAACAGGGAGTTAATAAAGGCCAATGAAATAGTCAGGTCTTTCTGGCTGGACATCAAGAGTCTGAGCCTAAACTTGACTAGATCTTGTACACCTACATGAAGCAGTGAGGCATCCTGGGAAAATAGAGTCAATAAGAATTGCAGAATCAAGGAGAATTTAGTCCTTCACAACCGATTTGTATTTTGCTCCTTGATTTTTCCTGTGTGGAATGAACATTATTACACACAAGTTCCACAAGCAGATGAGTGGCATCAGCAGC
Organism: Grantiella picta; assembly: GCA_013397955.1. NCBI lineage: Eukaryota > Metazoa > Chordata > Aves > Passeriformes > Meliphagidae > Grantiella > Grantiella picta. Next base: position 477,190 of record VZRM01000409.1, on the reverse strand, counting down.
AAAGTGAGATAGGATAAGTTACAAAAACTGTGCAGATGCCATGTACCTGTGTGTCACCAGATTTTGTCTTATTGCACTTTCTTATGTTGTTAACATTGCTTCCATGGACTAACTGGACACTCATATTCATGGCACTTTAACAAAGAATAAATCCTTTGTTTGATTACAACTTCTGGCAAGTTTCCAGATATTGATTTTCCTTACTTACATTTAAAGTCACCAGATCCTTTTATATGATCACAACTAAATGCAATTGATATGACTTGTCTATAAAGAATGTTCAAAGTATCACTAGCAATTCAGATTTTACTAGGAAAAACATGCACCAATCTCAGTTTATGAAGGAGTCTCTTTTTTACAGTAGAATTCTGTTCCACTCTTCTCAGCCCCTGACAATATATAGTATTTGGCTTCAACAAAAACAGGGAGAAAGAAAAAAAATCAAGTGTTATTGATTCCTGAGGTCAGCTTTTAAAACTCTGGGTTTCTTTTCTCTTCATAGCATACTGCCAGATCTTTAGCTTGACTTCAGACTACAAGACTCCTCAGTGTTAATAGTGGATCACATTTTGTCTCCAAAATTTGTGCCAATGGGCAGGCAATAAACTGAGAACACTTTCTCTCCATAGATCTTTAAGGCACATTCAGAACAGAAATAAGATTGGACTCATGTCTAGCCTCGCATCCACCAGCACCCACAAGTCCTTCTGGGCAGGGCTGCCCTTGATTTGCTCATTCCCAGCCTGTGTTGATACCAGGGGTTGCCCCAACCCAGGTGCAGCACCTTGAACATGTTCTTGTTAAACCTCCCGAGATTCCCTTGGATAGGAATCTTCTCCTTCTTCTCTTTCATCTCTGCTTAAGATGAATTTTAATCAATTCAAGAAAGGCATTACACAGTGCAAGAGCACATGGCAAGAGAATGATGGAATTTTCCAATATTGCTCTTCCACTGACCTGGTGAACTCTGTTATTGTGATGCTATAACTTTTAAAGGGATTTTAAGTGGGATTTAAGAATGGAGGAAGTTGATTCCTTGATCACTTTTCTGACAAGACTGATATGGGTCAGGCTTCTCTCAACCAGCTCAAAATAGCTCATAGTTAGACTGAACTCTCTTAAAATTCATTAGAAAGAAACGTCACCAGAGCAATTAAACATATTCTAAAATAAACATCTAAAATCAGACAAAGCATTTTAAAAGCCCCTGTTTCCCATATCTGATAAAAAAAACCCCAAAAAAACCAAAAAGCTCATGGTCATTAGTTCATGGTTGAACATCCCATGCCAGTGAAACAAATTCCATAATTTCAGTTAGTTTTTCATTGGTTTTCATTAAGACTTGAATAAGGATTCTTCTGGATGCATTGCCAGGGGATTTCACATAACTCATATCTTTATTCTTCAGCAGAGAATGCCAAAAGTTGTGGCTGATACAAATGGTTTAGTGATATATTAAAGAGCAAGCCACTGAAAAGGATCTGGATTGAACTTGTAGCTGAATAAACTCGCAAAATTACAGGTGCTAGTGATCCTGATAATTTACATTACTTTCAATGTTTATAGAGAATTTTTAAACCTCATGTACCTCCAAGTTAAGTATTATAAATGTATTATTAGGATTTTTTTCAGCCTCAAGACTTCTAAGAATAGCAGCTGGTTGCCAAACAAGAAGCAGCACCATTCTCTTCTGGTACATTTATTTCTAGCAGTTGTTATTCCTCCAATCATGTTTACATTTCAAATGACTGATCAGATATTAAGTGCAGGAAATAACTTTCCTTGTCTGACTGTATTCTCTCTCCATGACACGAACAGCAGCAGATTCCAGGACTTGGCTACATTCACAGGCTGCATGTCACTCCTAATTACGCTGCTCATCCAGCTGGCAACTCAGGCAAAAACAACGTTAGAGAAAGGAAAGACAGGAAAGAGCCTGACAGCCCTCAAAGCAAACAGTGTCTAGTTCCTTTCTCATTTCAGACTTCCAGATGTGTTTTTCCTACAGTCTTTAGACAAGCAGGCAGTGCCTTGGTCTCCGCTTCTTAGCAGAAGTCAGTAATTGACCTTGCTTCATATGTTGACAGTGTTAGGACACAGACAAAAGCACTGGTCCTATACAGGAACCCAGGCTCTGAAGAGACTCAGATTCCTCTGAGTCAAGTGCTCCAGAAGCAGAACATGTGAACAAGCTTATTCAGTATTGCAAATCCTGTATGACAAAACCAGTGTTCTTAAAACATCTTTAAAAGGTGCCTTTTCATCAGTTAGATTTGCTGATGCACCACATCGACTCATTTGGGTGGGTTTCACTATACTGAGTACAATGTAAGCTCGGGGTCATATCTGCTTTCCCTGGGGGACCACACCATTTACTATGCCAAAGGAAATTCATCACAAGGGATTCCATTGGTACTGCAAGAGTATTATCATATGTTAAACTGTGACTAACATATGAGTAAAAATACGATAAACTGGATGGACCTAGATGATACCTCTTCATAAGATGTAGCTAAAATGTTTGAAGAATAGTTGAGCCTTTGTTTTCAACAGCAACTGAGTAAGTTTACAAAATAATTCTCCTCAGTATTCTCTTTCTCTTTTGTCTTCCTTCCTCTTACACACATAAACACAGAAAAATAGATGCACAATTTTCAACATGACCCACGAGATATAGATATAGATATAGATATATATTTATATATTATAGCTTATATGTAGCATTAAGCAAGTACTCAGAAGGTCAGTAGCTGCTAGACTTTAAAAAGTTCTTCCACAATATTGGAAAGTTTTCCTTTCTTTTTCTTTCCCTTTTCCTTTCCCTTTTCATGGTTATTTCTCTTTAAAGTCAGACTGGAATTAACATAAATATTTTGACACTGTCCACATTTTTTGAAAACATGTAAAGCCATTTATTTTTCACCTACATATCTTGACCAGAATTCTGTCTCTACAATTTTCATATAATTTAGGTACTTGGACAATAGTGGAACCATCATTTTGTTCAACTTATTCTCTTCCTAGCTAGATGAAGCACACTATTTTTTAACAGCAACACTCTATCTCTCTCTGTGGGGAGGCTCTTAGATAATTCTGAGTAATCATTTTGCTTTGGTACTGCTACTACAGAGTCAGCTTTACCTGGGGACAGACAAGAAGAAGAATGGTAGTACCCTGTGACAGAGATAGGACTTTTGCCATTGCTATATATGAATTAATATAAAGACTGGAGTTTAGGGTGCACTGTAGAAATACATAGTCATAGAATTGACATCCCCTGAAGAATCCATAGTCCAAATGCCTGATTTTTCAATAATCAGTTAATTTACTTTCTGATAAACCATCAAATAAATTCCAATCCCCCCCAACCAAAGTCTTTAGCAACCAGAACAAGGTTGAGCCACTCAGGGGACAAATAAGGTTAATATGAAAATCATCTAGGAAATATGTCAATGTTGTGAAAACAAGGCACTAAAAGAATAGAGAATTTATTTCCCTAACAGGTGGTTTTCATTCATTTATTTTCAAAACAATTTCCAGGCTAGTCTGGTTACAGTACTATGAAGGTACATCAGCGGTAAAGTTCACCTTTTAAAACTTCCATGTGTACCACTATTCTGCCATTCAGAACTGTTTATTCCAAAGAATGCCGCTTATTTTACTTACAACACAATCCCCAAAGATTTGGTGTATCTTTTATCATTTGATCCTAAAGTGAAATAATTTAAAGTAATGAAAGCCCCTTACTCCTATGCACTGCAGCCATAGGAGGAAATATGAGCAAAGGATCTTAGTAATTTCTTGAGCTAACCTTATCTTAGCAACTTCACACTGAATGGTTGTCAAAACCAACCTTCATAAATATTTGGATAACTAGGAAGCTCCTATTAAATGCAGACAAGGTGTTTGGTTACAAGTAACAATAATATTTTAGTACTTAAGCTATCAAGAGTTTCTAGTGCTGCTGAGCTCTTCAAAATTATATGCAGCAAAGGTTGCTCCAAATTGCTTTATAAAGTCAATCTGCTCTTAAACATCACAGGCAAAGTCTGCATTGCACTTGCATTTCAAAATGTTTATATTTTATTTTATTCCATTATCTCTAAATGAGGTGAGTTACTCTAGGGTCATGATCTGTTTCTTGTTATTAACTGGCATGTTCCACTGTGTATACAAGATAAAGTGTATTTGATATTCTGTCTTTCTGTTTAAATTTATCGAGGTTGAAAGATAACCAAAAGTGATTTTTCTTCTATCACAAGGGCTATCATATCAAATACTTTGAGAAATGATTAAGATTCCTTGGTGTTTTCTTTATGTAGTATTCTCATCTCAAGAAGAGCAGATTTTGGATGACACATGTGACATTTCTGCTAAGTCAGTGTTTAACATTGAGAGTGCCTGCAGATAGAGGTTTTAAGACAGATAAGCAAAACAAGATTTTTTTTTTTCTACTGCAGAGAATCATCATCTCTGCTGTATCATCACTTTATCCTCACTGCAGAAGCAAAAGCCTTTACATAAAGGAATATTCCTGGCGGGAAACCAGCTTTGTCACTCCAGACATGCATCCCATCCTCTTCCACCATACTGCCAAAATGGATAAATAAGCTTTTGGCAGCTGCATAAGGAAGTTTGTCAGATTGAAAACTACCCCAGAGTCAGATCAGGGAGCTATCAAACTGTCCATGAAGTCACACAGTTGCTGGCATAGAAGACTGGCAATGTGTGGCCAGCATTAAGGGAAAGGCAGCACTATTCATCAGAGCTGCAATAGGGACATGTATTAACTTAAACTGGCTGTAAAATAACACCCTGTAGTCAGCTATTTAGAGGCAGTGGAGACATTATCCATTTCACATTAAAATAACCCAGCCATAATGCAATAAGGGATTTAAGGTCTCATTAAGCACGTAATTATTATGGTGCAATTAGTGCAGTTAGTGCTCTAATACTGGGTTTTTGGTGACTAACACCTACTGTCTGCAAGATTGCAGCAGCACCCACAACTGACCATGCTAGACAGCATCTAGAGCTCCTAGCATGGTGCCCTAAAAGTGTATGTTCAAAACCTCTCTGAAGGTTTTCTCTCTGAGAAATGGGACTACAGCAATTCCTGGCTTTTAATCACACAGGAGCCATGCCCCAAAAGGACTGCAGCCGGTTTTCCAGGCGTCTTCCTGCTTAGCTCAATCCACAGCTCTGACATTTGCCTGGTTCCCTGTTGAACACAAAGTGATTTCCCAGCAACAACAGCAATCTAAGCTATAATATTGGCCAGTAATGAATGCTGGGATGAAAGGCAAAACCAATTGCACAACTCTTATTAAGCTAAATAATTACTTGTGTTTGGGGTTTTGTGTTGTGAAGTCTTTCCAAGACATATGCCTGATACGGCCCTCTCTAACACATCTATTCAGCATTGTAGAAAGAAATTGTGATGCCTTCTCCAGTCCTCCCAAAAGTCTAATGTTCACCAAATATGTGTGAAGAAATGCAAGTGAAACTTTCTTTTGTGCTTCCTTCCAGCTCTGATATCTCACATGGAAGGTCTGACCCTGGTGGTTTCACAGACCTGTGATGGAGGTTTACTCATTTTCACCTGTTGAACATATTTCACTTTGTAAAAACTCTCACTAGAGTAAGCCCTCTTAAACTGGTCTTCCCACTGCCAGTTGAATTTCCCTGTCATTAGGTTCCAAGGTAATTCTCAGTGTTTCTTTGGCCCAAGGCATGTTTAAAACTGCATGTAGAGAAAAACAGATCCAGCAGAAGAGCTAAAGAGACCCTGCTTCTTCCCCACCAATCAGCACTCAAAGCCTTATTTGTTCACAAATATTGGAAATTCTAAATTGACTCATGCAGAAGCTGTAAAGAGTAACACCTCGTACAGCTCAGGTAAACACTCCAATGAGTCTGTTACTGAGGAAAGAAGAGATTGAAGACCAAATGCTTTTGCACAAACCATTTTCTGTACTAAGCATGATGTATAATATGAGCGCTAGTAGGAGAGGCTTACCCATCAAGACAGCTGTAGGATATGTACTCTGAGTATTCCCTGGGATGTTTGGCACTCCCAACACAAAGACATTCCAGCAAGTTCAGAATGGCACATACATGACCAGAGTGAGGCAACTGTGGAGGTGTGGAAATTGAGAATCTTGAACATGAAAAGGTTGTAAGGGCTGAATCCTCTTGTGGATCTGGGTTTTTAAATTTTAGTGCATCAGCCTGCTAGGTACTAGGATTTGGGGTTTTTTTCATTCTAGCTGAAGTGGTTTTCATTTTAGAGCTGCAACTCACTACATTGGTACCCTTCACTTCAGCATTTCACGGGAAGTTTTCTTTCTACTTCCATCTCACATCTGTTCAGAAATATCTTTTAGAGGAACTCAAGAGAAACGGATCTGTTGAATTTTTAGCCTTAGTTCCTTTTTGGCAAATTTCTTTCTAACTTCCTTGGGAAACACAATATCCTCACGGATGAACTCCCTGTTCACAAAATGCACTTTAATAAATTATGTGGCTTGATGACCTAATGGCTTATTTGAGAGACAGAGTGGACTTTACAAGACCTATAAATGAAGGACTTATTTAAAAAAAGCAACTGGGCCAGGGTGCATGAAAAACCTATTGCACAGAGATGGATGTTCTTATCAGTTAAGAACTGAATGTTATCTTCTGATACACCAGATATGTGGCTTTTCCTATAACCAAAAGTGTCATTTGCCACCAGTGGAGGGAGAGGTATGTGTCAAATCACAGAATCACAGAGCTTATGTCAGTCCCAGTTCTACTGTTACTTATGTCCATTTTACATAGCTTAATTTCTCTAGCTTCTATGTTAATGGTAGGATAAAAGAGGATAGAATCAATTCCAAAAAACAGATTTTATTGGATCTGTAAAAAATAGCATGAAAATTCTATCTTATTTAGTTTTAAGGAAATTAATCATTCCCACAAGAAAGACGAATAGATGTTTTCTTTATTATTGTTATTATCATTATTATTTTCTTAAGAAGAAAGTAGGCTATGTAAAGACCTGAGTCTTTTGCCCACTGCATCTCTTCACATTTGAGCAGTCATGATTTTTTGTGGGATTTGCTACCCCTAAAATGAATTTGTGTAATTTTTTTACACACAATTTCAAACACAAAAATGACCTTATATTACACCCTAATAATCCCTATTTTACCATTTAACTGAAATATAAAGAGCTTAAACATGATAATACGATGCTTCAATTTTAGAAACATTCATGAAAGAAACATGTAAATCCAAAGTAGTCAGTTCAAGCTGCTCAAGTCAGTGAGCAGAAACATACAATTCTAGAGTTCGACTCTTAACCTATTTTGATGTAAGTTAGAGGAAATAAACTCAAAGCTAAGAGCTAAGGACATAGTTAAAATTAGTTCAGAACCAGAGATCTTTGTTCTCTATCTGGAAAATAAGATTGTCTCTCATGTTATTTCATGGAACATTTAGGATACAGGTCAAGATCAATCTAGATAATCTAAAACTAAACCTAGCCAGAGCAAATTCAAATTATGGGAAAGGGAATCTTTCCTTAATCTAGTTATTTTGCTTTTCTACTTATCCGTGTAGGTGTAATGAAAGGGATAAACACTTTTCCTGCTTCTTTCCCATTCCACCCTCATAATTAATGAAAGTTAAAATTACTTACTAGTCCCCACAGTATTTTTGTCTTTTCAGAACTGAGGCCCCAGTTAAAATTGTCTATGCTTCCGAGAAGAGCAAACAACCATTTCAAAGCAAGCTGCCAACATATAAATAATAGCTAATGCAAATGTATTTCATGAATCTTCTGATGCAGTGACACATGTTCCAGTGGTCTACACTTTTATGAGACAAAATGTAACTAAAGGCTATAGAAATGACACGAGGAATTGATGAACAAGTTTTCACAAAAGTATTTTGCCTTGAAAAAGGATACAAATTTCAATAAAGAAATAAAAATTGGAATTTCATTTCAATTTACTCAGCTAGTTTTGGCAGATGAATTATGAGAACAGCACTTCAGGCAGATGTTCAGCAGAGGTTTCCAGCTGCTAGCAGAAGTTATGTCAGAGTATTGCATAATCCCCCATGTTTGTAAATGGTTGGAATAAACAGTCACATCATTAGATCAGTTATTAGCATCCAAATTCCTTCCAAAGCTTCTTTGTTATGAACTGAACAGCACTGTATATCTCATAGCTCATCTCAGTGACCTTATAAGCCTGTGGGTTTTGGACTTCTGTTTTATTTAGAATTGCTTGTCTTAACAGTGTGTATAGTGCAAGACTGTACAGGTAGCAAATCAACCCTTTACTTTAATCAATCTATGAGAAACCAAAATTATCTTCTCAAGACCTAATCCTGAAATTCTCACATCAGCCAAAGGCTAAGCTGCAGCATCATACTTACAAATTTGCTTCTGCACAAAGTTTCCTGTTTCAGAAGCTGCCCCATAACATAATTTCCTAAGAACTGAATAGGTGAACCATGCAGCCATGGCATGTTCTTCCATAGCCTCTGTCCTCCTTAAAATTTAAAGCAGGAAAGCCAAATTATAGTCAGTGGGCAGCATCCCCTGCACCTTTTGTCTCTTCCACAACCCTTCAAATTCTTCTTTATTTCTCCACAGTTCTACAGTTCTTCTGCCTTTGAATCTGCTACAAAGCATTTACTATGTTTTATGCATTATGAAGGAAATAAGAATTATTAAAGAAATGTGTTGCCTGGAATGAGGAGCAATAGTAAGTGCACTTGATGATTGGTTTTGCTGAAGCAAAAGTGGCAAAAACACCCACTAGCCAGGTGGTCCAGCAACATAGCTGTGAGTCTAAGAGTGTAAGGAATCAGAAGACAATACCCGTTGCCCCAGCCAGAATTTTCAAGCTGTGAAAGGAACTCATCTCTTTCAGATTATTTGAAACTCAATGGGAAGTTGCTGACTCTACAGGCAGAGCACTTAGATCTCTTAAGACATGCAAAGGCATTTTTGTTTACTGACCCTCCCTAATCTTCCCACATGGAAACTTATAGAACAAAAGGGCATTGTAAAGGCAAAGATCAGGAGGCTGCATTAAGTCATGTACTTTTTTCATTTGTAGCTCAGTCACCGGCATTCATGTAGATGTTAAACTGTTTGAGAAAGCACTATTTCACTAAGGGTTTAAAACACATCTGCACTGAACTGTAAATCTGTTCTGAACAGCTTACTGTGAGGGAAACAGAAGGAGATATCAGTTTTCCAGTCTGGCAACAAATAGGAAAAGCAAAACAAGCAGAGAAAAGGAAAAGGTGGAAAAAGTCTGCCTCATCAGATATTCAGAAAGGATAATTTCATCATAGCAATGTTAATACAAATATGTGCATCCATATAGATATTGTAACAATCACTAAACTTGACTGATTTTTTCAGTGCAGATAGCAATACTTTCTGAGAACTGAAAGATAAGAGATAAAGGAACTGTGGTTTATATTTATTCAACACCCCCTAAATAGAATAAATTTTCCTAGAAATTCCTGCTCACCAGCCAAAGTGTAGATCAAAACTAAAATGTTCACCTATTCTATAACGCTCTGATTCAATTGATGTTTTGACATACCCCTCAAATATTACCTAAGACCCTAAAATGCACAACAGACTTTCTGTTGTATGGTTCACAACAGTCTCAAGGACTCCTCTGCCTGCCAGGTCTGAGAGCAATTCTAAAAGGGATTGGTTCCTGTTAGATGTTTATCCGTAGCATATCCATGAACTGAATACATTGCCACAAAAGGGAAACGATAACCTACCATCATTTTTCCAGGCCATGATACTGGGGCAGAGACCTCTCCCGTGACTTCTTGTCCTTAGTTCAGCTCACTGAATTAATCATTCTTTGAAGACAATGAGGGAGCTTTCTCTGAGGAAGAAACCACAAACCTCGAACAAGTTGCTCATGGGTGGATCATGGGAAACAAGCTGTGAGGTTATATTTATCTCTACCTACATTACAACAGTATTTTGTAATGTAGGTAGAGATAAATACTCTGTTGGCAAGTTTTAAAAGTTTACAATACATATTGATAAGTGTGGGTCAAATGTTAGATGATAAAGGAAACCTGGAGAAGAGAGAGGAAAGACTTGCTAAAATTGAAGGCTGCTAATATCCTTTCTTGATAAGGATTTCAAGTTATTTTGAGAATACAGTTTCTACTCCTTCAAAAACCATCAGCACATGTCTTCAAGGGCAAAATTAACTCTAAATTGATGTTTCATCTTGTATATAAAATCTTCTCTGAACTTCTCTAATGTGTATACAAACTAACGAAATTAACTTTAAACTGACACTTCACCATGCACATCTTCTCTGAACTAGTAAAATCTCCCATTTTGCTTGAGATTTTCAACTATGTGAACCTGAACTATAGCACCTTTTGAATTTAATTACAGCATGTGTAAAACTACCTATTTCAAAGTTTTTTCAACCACATCAGAAAGATAAAAGACTAAAAACTGTGCAAAAAGCTTTGCAAAAGACTCATTATCACACAGAGTGTTGAAAAATGACAGCCAATATTTTCACTGCTTGAGGTAAATGTCTTAATGTGCAGAATACCCATTTCCTTCCCTTTTTATCCACAAAAGAACTTGTAACATTTTCATTTGTGCCAGTATCTAATTAAATCAGTTCCACTGACTTCATTGTTGCAGATACTCATTGGACATGACCAAAGAGGTGGATATTGAAATCAGAAGTTTTCTGAAAATTGGGCAATAACACTTCTGTTGTAAAGACTTCTGTAACTACCCATAGAGGAGACAGCAATGAACAGGGCAGATCATCTGGCATAATGTAGTAATTACTGCAAAATGAGGTAGGGCATTCTGTGGCTGCAGAGCCCAAAGGTCATGCTTTATGCAAGGTCTACAGGTTATAATGCTACTTAGGTTATACCAGCCAGAAGATGGAAAAATAAAAAGAATGGTTCCCTTGGGGAAATCAGGGCCTCTTATGAAAATCCTTTTTTCTTGCTTCTTACTTTGCCCATTAAAGCCTGTTAAATCCTGGTTTTTTATTATTGTTTTCAATGTGCTAAAAATAGGGATATAAATAGAACCATTAATTTCTGACATAAATATTTGGTCTGAAACTTCCTTATTTACCTAAATGACATTAACTCACCTACTATCATGATAGACCTCTGCTACTGGGTGCAAGTATTTATATTAGACATGAGCTAATTACCTTTTCCATCCCTGTAAAAAGAAATTCACTGCCAAATGTTCTGCCAAATGTTCCAAATGTCCTTTGAATACATATCCCTGACCTATGTTACAGTTAAATTGTTTACCGTACACGACATATTGCCAGGAGGACATGCTGATTTCTACTCTGCATAAGAAATTATAGGTGTGCTTCAACCACCCTGACACTGGCAACAATATTGTTGGGGGAAGAAAGCACCTAAAGAAGAAGAAAGTACCTAAAGGCAACCTACAAGAAGGATAGAGAGGGACTTTTGATAAGGGTATATAGGGATAGGACACAAGGTAATGTCTTTAAACTGAAAGAGAGTGGATTTAGATGAGATATTGGGAAGAAATTCTTTACTCTGAGGGTGGTGAGGCACTGGAACAGGTTACCCAGAGAAGTTGTGGATGCCCCATCACTGGCAGTGTTCAAGGCCGGGTTGGATGGGGCTTTGAGCAGCCTGGTATAGTGCTGGGGGTTGGAACTAGATGATCTCTAAGGGTCCTGCCAACCCAAACCATTCCACGGTTTTATAAAAGTTTCTGATCATAGCCTAGGGCTTATCAATTCATCAGTTAGGCTTTCGGCTTCTTCCCAAGCATCCAGGGTGACATCAGATCTTTGTTTATATGCATATTGTTGCTGATCTTTGGGTACCTAATTTCCTGTGATTGGAACCAAGATGACATATCCAACAAAAACATTAGGTACTAGATCTCAAAGCCAAATGCATTGTCCTATATGCTCCTCCTAAGTAGGGAAAGGTTAGCTCTTGGAATGGGTTTTACCACAAACTTTGCTCTAAATAACCAGTTGAAAACACCAAAGTAGATGTGCATCAGAAATCTCTTCCAGAAACATCATGATTGAGTTGGTATAAAGAGTGCCATGAAACTGGGCTTCCACAGCCTTGAAAACCTTCCTTATGCTTAGATTCTGTGGCCCTCCTTTTAAGCACAAGGAAGTAGATGACTTTTCTTTACTTTGTGAAAGAAAAAAGACTTTCACAAAAATCTTTTCTACCTGAGATATTCACCAGGAAGAAAGAAGTGGAGGTATATTTCTCCCCTTCGATCTTGGAGAGGAAGATACAACTGCTTGTCTTGCTTGCAAATGTTGCAGCATAAGTACCAAACTATAGCGTAACTCGATGGAGGGTCAGTTTTTCCCATGCGCTCAGAGTGATTGAGGAACCAAGAATACCAAATTCTTGGGTCTGTGCTGAAAGCAAGCATATCAGATATTACTAGAAGTAGGGTTAGTTTTGTCTAACTTAAACCACCTATGGGCTAGGCACCTACAGAAGAGCTTGTCACATTAAGCTTCTTGAAAGACAGCAAGAGAAATACCCAGGTGGGATTCAGCTGCACTGTTCAAGGCAGCACTGTACATATCTTGTTTGGTCACCATGGTCATCATATTGTCCTCTTCTGTAGCCAAAGTGTCTACAGAAGGCTAATGCAGGCTAACACAGTCTAGTGTAGGCTAGACACTATAATAGAGTCTGACATGATCCCAAGGTGTTTTTGAAAATATCACTGTAATACATTGTGCAGGCTCCTAACACTTCTCTCAGAAGCTAAGGTTTTACAATAAATATTTTATTGCTGATATTTTCATCAGTTTTCTACATCCAGTGCAGTCTAACAGTGAACAGATTTTTAAAAGCAATCACAAAGGATGGGGAAACGCAACCCAGTAGAAAATTATAGGTATGGGCAACCTAAAAACAGCAACATATTGAACACCTTATAGCACAAAATGTTTACAAAATCTTCCGTTCATAACTTGCCTCTGATAAAGAGACTTTTATTAAAGATGACACAGTTATGTCAATATTTTAATTTATGAGTCAATGCTGAAAGTTGCAGGTCCAGCAGAGTAACTGCAAGTAGCAGAAAACAGGTTTTTATATATTTAAGACAGAAGAGAATAATTCAAATTGCAAACATGAAATATATATATATGTAAGTATATGTTCTCACATACTGGCAAGTTCACTTGAATTTCTCACCTTTCTCTGGGTAAAGAAACTTGAAGAAAAACTCATAAAAAACATGCTTTAAAGAACTTTTGACCAAGGCCAGTGTAGACAGCTGTAGAGAGTAATAGAAATAGCGTGATTAAAAAATATATATAAAACCAACATGTTATATACAGCATAATTCTAAATCAGTGTTCAACTAGCTATTATATGAAATATTTAATCCATATTTTTTACTATGGAAAATATGTTGAATAAAATCTAAAGTTTCCAGAGAATTTGATTGCTGACTGAGTGTTATGGTGAAACTTTGCAAAAAACAGAATTATTTTTCTTAAGGGTAAACCTGTAATATAGGAATCTGCACATAAGGGATAAACTTCAAAGTCCTTTCGTTTTTCAATATTCAAGAAATTTTTTCACACCAATCTCCAAAAAAGGAAAACAGAAAGAACAAACCTACCTGAGCAGGTTGTGTGGTTGTGACAGGATCACCAGGAAACTTTCAAGGGATTTGGCTTTTCTTGTTGATTTTATGTTTCAGGCATTTAGGTAATTGGGCAACAGTACAAACCTCTAAGGTAGTTATTTACTTTAGATCAAGTACTGTATTGAGGTTTTTTCTCTTTGACATTATATCAACATTTGTTCTGCACTAATTCCATGTAATTTTTGACACCTCTTTACCTAGTGTAGATTACTGCTTGTAAAGACAAGTTTCTTTTACACGTAAGAAAAATAATAGCTTCCTTTTGAAAAGTACTTGTGGAAACACGGGCAATTTAGTTATTGTCTTGTCTAGAGCAATAACTTTCCAGAGAAATTTTGACCAGCTGATGATGATTTGCTCAGTATCATTTAACTGTGAGAATAACTCAGGTAATTCTGGTTTGCATGTCTATAAATAATACATTTAAAATTGAATATATCCACTTACAGCTCTTTCTTCATCCTGTTGAAGTGACATTTTCACATGAGCTGTCATTTTCCTTCTATGTGATGTTGGTGTGCCTGCCTTTCCATGTCTTAATTATTTTAAACAAGTTGTGTTCTGAGTCCTAGCAAAGTCTTGACCTTGGAATGCAGCTGGATGTTCTACAAACTGGAACTGTGGGAAATGGTGGAACAATGTTGCAGAGCTGAAGAAGCGTGGGTGTTCAAGACAAAAGCAGGTGTTTCCTTTTGGTGGTCCAGTTTTCCACATGAAAAACTGAAGTCTAACCAAAAAAAAAAAAAAAAGCCAAAAGACAAGCTTCATACACCCTTCTGACTTCAAGGTGCCACGCAAAATCTGATGTTCAAAAACAAAAACATGAAAAGGAAGGTATCGCTACGTGTCAGCAGAGGCCAGATAATTAGGAAAAAAACCTGTGTCTTTCATTAGACTGTTTTCTCATATCCAGTCCTTGAAAAAGGAAGATTATAGAACTTTTTCTGTAAAAATTCAAGAAAGAAAACAAATCAAGTACAAGTTCAGCTTCAGGTATAAAATATAATAGAACAGTCAAAAACTACTACAAGCAGCATTTTTTATACTAAGGGTTGAATAATCTGAAAGTAAGGTCAGTGTGACACCATGACAAATTTTGCTGAATCTCCTTTCTTGCAATACCAATCTTCCTGAATCTCATCGCTATAGTGTAGTGAAAAGTATCAAGATGAGACTCCAGTAAATAGATATCTTCTAGATGGCAAACAGTAAAGGAAGAGGGGGCATAATTTCATCCTCCACTAATGTAATCCTGAAAAATAGAAATAAATATGAGATCTTTGCTAAGTTCTCTGTGTGGTTCTAGACACAGTGAAAGAATGTGTCAAATACTACCAATAATAATAGCAGACATTGCAGACAATGATTATTACTTTCTTAATAGGATTATTATAGGAAATATTGTCCAGTACAAATATTTTACAGGAATTATATTGAAGGTCCAATACCAGGATGCTCACCTGGGCAGTATAGGGATTATAGTTCAAGAATGTAGGAGCACCTTTGTGGTGGTTTTGATTGGCCCAAAACATCAGTAAAGCATTTTTTAACATCTAGGAGAAATTTGGACCCCTCAGAAGCTGTTGTGGTAGGCCTGGAGAGGTGTCTGAGGGGTGGGGAGTGGCACAAAGATGGCTCCTGTGTTCCCTGAGTGTAAGTTCTGGAAGTTTTTACATCAAGTCCAGCAGAGCCAATCTCTGATGGCTCTGAAGGTGATGGACATGCTGCCGGCTAAGTTTGAGCCAATTGGAGGTGCTGGTTACGCCTCTGTGAAAACATATTTAAGAATAAATCAAAACAAGGTAGGCAAGCACTTCTTTCACTTCTTTGTAGTTGGAGGAGGAGGAGGTGGAGGTAAAAATATGTGAAGGGAGAACAGCATGGAGACCTCAAGGTCAGTGAAGAAGGTGGGGGAGGAGGTGTTCCAGTGCTCCTGGCGCTGGAGCTGAAAACCCTCTGCTAGCACCGGTGAAGGCCATGGTGGGGGCAGGAAGTCCCCCTGCAGCCCATGGAGCCCACAGGGGTGCAGAAATCAACCCACAGCCCACGCCAGAAGAGCAGGT
>VZRM01000409.1:413610-461301 GCA_013397955.1 Grantiella picta | reverse complement strand
AACCCCTCAACCTGCCCCCTGTCTGTGTTGCTGGTTTGGAAAGAGGGAAGGGGGGTGACTGCAGAGATTGCTTCTTAAGAGAGTGGGGGTGAGAGCAGAAAAAACTGGAGAGAAAGAGAGATAAGTAGAGATAAAGAGTATTTGTAGTAGAAGAATTGTGGTGATGAATAGATTTATGGACCTGCTCTGTGGACTGAGAAAATACCCTTACACCCTGCCTCCCTACCCGAGCTGTTGGTTGGAAGGAAGAAAGGGGGTGAATAAAAATGGGTTTGTAAGAGGAGGAGGGGGAGTGAACAAAATAGTGTACGAAAAGTTTATTTTTGCCTTGCATTTTATCCTCCAACTCTCTTAGGTAATTAAATCACTTTTTGCAACTTTAAGTTTGGAGCCTGTTTGCCCTTTTTTCTTCTGTGCGTCCTCCTACCAGTGTCCTATCTCATTTGACTCACAAGACCGGTGTGTATTTTTGCGGGTTTTTTTGTTGCAGCAAGAGAGAGTCTAGGTGCCTGGCGTTTAGTCAGAGTCAAACCCCAACAACCTTGAATATTTACTTCAGAGGCAGTTGAACTTCCAATGTAAATCATTAGCACCTAGGAATAAATCGAATAAGTGCATGATTTCTATCCTATAACCATGCCTATGTTCTTAGTCAAGTCAAACACCATTGAACAGATACTCATTCAAAATCAAGAAGCAATAGGAATAAATAAAACCTTCTCCATGCCAGGAGCACATGCAACAGGTCGGATCCTCTAATCCTGAGGAGAACTTTACAATCAGTTATTAAACCTTAGATTTTAACAGCTAAGTAAGAAATATTTTTCAACCTGTAGAAAAAGATTTGAGCAGATATAGGAGATTTTCTTCAGATCAAAATGCAAAGTTCTAATCACGCAATAATCAAGGGGACTAACCACGACCTGTGTAATAGTGACCAAAAATTGCTGCAAAGAATCTTCATTTACCATTAAAACTTCAAAAGTAGAATCGCAAATATAGGAATACAGTCTGACTTGAGATGAATAGCTAAGGCATTACAAGAAAGAAGCAGTTTCAATTTAGGCTTCCTCTAGAAGATATTCCAGAAACCAGCTAAGGTCTGAGATGGTTCAAGAGAGATCCATCTCTCTTAATTTTGACAATCTGAAACTGACTTGCCTTAACAAAGGTGTTTGGCTAGTCACCGTCTAATATAAAAAAAAAAAAAGAGACAATTCTCTAAATGATTATTTATCTTTCATGTTTTTGGGAGCATTATTCATGGATGGGAGTATTATTCTGAGAGAAAGCTTAATTTTTTTTTTTTCAGTGGCTGTATCTCAGGGATAACCTGAGGCTGAGGAAGATTAATTTGGACTTTTGCTAATAAAGATAGAAGACAAAAAATTATATTACTGCATTATAATGATTTTTGAAAAATTTTGAGCTGCAGGCCACTAGGTAAGTGGTTTTGGACTAGAGGCTACTATTGTTCGTGTACAAGAAGAGTTAGATACACAAAAATTTGAGGTCAAAATAGAAAAACAATCTAAACATACTCTTGTTAATTTAATTTTAATATCTGGGTACTATTTTGTTGTCAGTAACTAGCTGTTTACCCCAAACCCTTTATCTCTTATAATATTGGAAAGAATGTGTTCCTTTGAATTACCCAAATGATAATTATAGTATTTCTTTTTCATAATCTTACTGAACAAATTTTCATAAAGCAAAAACATTTTTGCACATTATATTGAGAAAAGCAGAAATATAATTTAAACCCAAATCTTGACCAATATGATGAATACTTGAGATAGTTCTCTAGTCTGCAGCATTTAAACAGTGATCACTTTTTCTAATAACATTTTTTAAATTAAAAAAAAAAATTGCAACTGTCAATGTACAATATTAATTTGGTTCTTTTATTTGTCAAAACCATGATAAATCCCAATTTTTTTACAATTTTATTAGCTGTATAATCTACTTTTGGATTTGTATTATCTATAATTTACATACTAAGATAAAATTTGTTCCATGTTTGCTGCTGTGCCAAAACCCATCTTTCATATTGAGGTTATTATCACTTTTGAAACTCTCTATACAACTTCATAAAAAGTAGAGTTGAAGGATATATTTAGCTGAACAGTAATTTACAAAGGTCTTTAATCCACAGAACAATTGTGACTGAGCAATTAATAACTGGTGAAGGATTAAATATGCCCCATCTCTAAATGCTTATGTCCAAATACTATGTTAAACTGGGGCCATTATCTTCCGTTCATAGCAATATTTAAAACATGAGATAGGGTATTTTTTCTTTATCTGTTCTCCATGTTCATCACAAAAACCACCCCATAATTGTTTTTAGAATGCTCTTCATTGTCTCATGCTTACTTTGTGCGCAGGGACATGACTGACCTCACATTGTATCAGGGATTAGAGACTCACTGTGTAGCCTGCAACCTGGGTACACAGAAATACTCACAATCTGAGCGAAATTATTAGAGGACTGCTTGGGGGAAAATACCCCAGCCCATGATAAGTAGCCCAAACAAAGACGTTTCTTCTCTTCTGACTCCATTTGCACAGGGCTTGACCATGAATAACAGCTTTATGAATCTGATAGATACTTTTCAGTAGAAGAAATAAAGCTTTTTCTCTCTGTGCAGCATTGAGTCCTAATGGCACAGGGAGCTGATTAGCATACCTGAAAACATGAAAATATGTCATAAAATATGTTTCCATGACTAAAGCATTTAATTGGAATGAGGCACAATAATGTTCACACTGACATGTTTGTTCAAAACTAAACACTGGACAAAAGCAAAGCAGGTTTTGAGGGTGAAGGAAATCTGTGGCAGAAAGTTGACATAAAGGGGTGGAGAGCAAGGACATAGATAATTTGACCAAACCACACAGAAATGGAGAATCTGGCTAAGAATAGTGGGTGAAAACCCTGCTCCAGTAAAGATGTCCTGGAACATTTACAGGTTGATGCTGAAAAACAAATTATAGGTCTCCTTTGAAATTCCACAGTGGCAATTTAAAAAAAAAAAGTCTATATGTGTGTCTATATATATATATATATATATATAAGGTATTACAACAAACAAACAAAAGCATCCAAGCTGCAGAATGTATTTTTAAGGCCTATACAAAACAGTTCTACATAAAAAATGCCAGAAAGCTCAGATTTTCTATATTAAAGGGCAACACTATTTCATATTCAAGGATTCTATTTCAAATTAATGTTAAAACCAGGAAACTAGTTTTTCTGGAAACTTCAGCTCTGAAGCTCCAGTTGCCTCTTTATTCAATTTCTATATATACCAGATGTAAAAGGCAGAAATACTTTATTTTCTCCTACTATGTAGTACCTATTTTTACTATAATGAAAATGCCCACAGGTTTTTTTTCCTTTGTAGTACATACTAGTCACTCCAGCATATGTAAAAGGATACAAGTCTAGCCAAAAAAAAAAAGAAAATTACTTCTTCCCACTCTCTTTTCCTTTAGTTATAGTTATTTGGCACTGCACTGTGTAGTATCAATGGCTTACATAAGGCCAAAAGGAAGGAAGGAAAGACTTAGTTTGCAATGCTCTGCTGCTGCTGGCACTAGTAGTTTAACAGTCCAGAGTGAGTAAAAAGGAAAAAGTGAACTAATTTGCATTAAAATGCATCCACAAAACAAAATGTTAAAGCTTAAGACTGAAACCTCATTCTCACAAGAAAATTATTTTCTCCAAATCATATAAATATCTTAACCCATAACATAATTTTTTTAAATTAATAAAAATTGCAATGTGAACAACTCTGAATACTTTAATGCACAAAGTATCAGTATGGTTATTTCATGAACTTATTTTTAAAAGTATTCAGTTTTGATGCTCAGTTTGTTGCTGGTTTGAGTGGAAACCAAACAAACAAAAAAGAAACAATAAATAAGTATTAATTGGAAGGTTTGACTTAGCAAAGACAAAATTCTGAGCCTTTAGTTTTTGGGTAGTCACACAAACTTTGACTCACCATTCTGGTTTCCCTAGTTCAGTATTTTTTGTACGCAGATGCAGTTACTCAGGGTTCTATCACAAAGTTCCTCAGATGCAACAAACAGGCAAAGCTTGAGCAGGCATGGCCTGAGCTTCAGTCATGCACAGCAAATGACTCAAATATAACAAGGGCAGTTTGACATATTTGTATCAGTAACTGGACAATTTTCAGTGTTCAATAACTCAGAAAGGCAATGGAAATAAGCATTCAGGTTGTCAGTAGGAAGTTACTACTTCTTGCTTTGAGCTCTCGCTTAGAGTGAATAACTTACATGCACCTGGGACTGTCTTGAGAAGAACGGCTGAAGTTTAAAGACTAAGGTAGCAGAATGTGTTAGGACAAAGTTCTGGAAAAGCTGCAGCAAAAGGCAATTTCAGCATGTGCCATATGGCTTAATATAGTTTTTCCATCTGTGATGGATTCTATAGCTCCTTTATTTATGGAGAATTCTACACTCAAGGCATTTTACTAGGAATGAGTCGACAATTCACAGTTATTGACTGCACATTATACTGTAGACATTCTTTGCACACAAATGCTTTATTGGTTGTTCTCTCTTAGTGCCATAAAGAAGTGTCACAGACTAATTGAATTTTTACATGTAAATGGTCTTTCAGACCCTATTTCACTTATATGCAATTGAAAGAAAGCAGAGCCTTTCAGTGGAGAGTTTAATAGAAGTGATGTTTCTTTGATTTCCTTAACTGCACATATAAACTTTAAAATATGGTTGCATGGTATCTTACATGAGCCCAAATGCTTTAAAAAAAAAAAAATTTANAAAAAAAAAAAAGAGAAACACTCGTTTTGTCACATTGGACTAAGAACTATATAACTGCATTTTTGTCTTTTCTCCAGAACAGGTACAAGTGGGGAGGCCCACCAACAGCTGCAAAGGCTGCCATGTTCTCCGAGGAGCTTTCAGCAGAATAATTTATGAAGCTGTAGTAAGCTCTGTATGGGGCGATGGTTGATCTTTGACAATGCTGACAGCCAGAGCTCTTATCATCTTGCTCAGCAGCAAGTCAAATTGGGCTTTAATTGCTGTTCAGAGAACAGTGCTCGATTAAATGTAAGTGACACAGAAACTGGTACAGGGCAGAAGGGAACAAGAGATGTCAAGGAGTCATGAGACAAACCCTCTTTTTGATAGTCTGTTCTAAAGACAATGTGAGCTTTATACGGAAAATGAAACATGCAGAAAGGTTCCCTAACTACCAGGCACTGTCCTGAAACTTAGTGCTTAATAACTGATTTCTTACCAGCAGTAGCTTGAAATGTATTTGTGTCAAATCTGTACTAAAGAGGGCTGCACCAAACCACCCTGTCAGGACCCATTTCATTAATCCACATTTCATTAATTCATCTTTTTAGTAGCTGGTCACAGGAAGACTTGCAGATAAGTTCAAATTAAAAAGTTTAAAGGCACAATATACTGCACTCAAGGGAATTCAAGGGTTTTTTGCAGATATTCTTATTTAGATGTAAAATGGCCTAGACTCCTTGTAATTTAATAGTGACTGTAATAAGTGTTAATGTCTGAGTCAGCCTATCATCTCCTGTACATCACCATAAAAGAAGTTGCCCATTTTCCTCCCCTCAGTCCCTTCATACTTGCTGAGAAATTACAACTAATGTTTAAGCTATTTTTTCTGATATATTGGTAACAGCTGTTCAGCAACATGTGTTTTCTTAACCAGTTCTAAGAGCAGTGGCCTACATTAGTAATACTTGCCAGATACAAATTGTAGGCACAGGTACCTAAAAGACATCTGCTTATTCAAAAAACAGAGACAAGTCCAAGCACATTTGATATCTTAAACTTCTGTAAGGCAAGCTATGAACGCCAGAAAATTGTAAAATCCTAGAAACCCCATCAGTTGCTGACACAGTCCAGTGTAAGCAAGGCTGGAATTTAATTTTAAAAGCAGAGACCAAATCATTCTGCCATAACTCTTTCTAAGTGTAAAAAAAGGGGGATTTTTCCAGGAAAGAGCAAAGCCTTGTATGACAGCCCAAGTTCACCAAGTTCACTTTTGTAGGTGCTGAAAATTTGATTCAGATTGACAGCAAAAGAAACAAGAGCACAGAGCCAGTCACCTCCAGCAAGCTTCATGAAAGTGTGGACACTTGACAGTGACATTCTACGGCTCTTCTTGTAACAAAGAAAGGGAATATATTTAACCCTGTCCAAGATCTACCTAGATATCAAGGCCTTAAACCTGGTATTTTCAGGCAAATTCTTTCAAATCCAAGAAACGAACACATTGCTCATACTTGGGTTTGGAGGTTTTTTTGTATTCTGTTTTTTACATAAAAACATTTTTTAAATATCAAATTACCTTTCTTTATATTTTTAGTACAATATTTAATGTTCCTTTGAATAAGAAAAGATTTTGGCATTCAAAAAATTTTAAGCTTGGAAGACCATTTTGCTCTCCTCTCCTGCACAGTGGTGGAGAAGTTTAGAAAAATGTATTTTTAAGTGTAAGAAATATGCAGAACAGATGTAGCCATCCAAATATAAACCATAGATTAGGATGTCACCCATGTAGGTATGAGGCTCTGTTTTTACTGACTTGTTGGTGTGGCTTCTGTTTAGATACCTTATCTCTGAAACGTATTCCTTAAGATGCAAACATTTGATTTCTTTTGTTGGTTTTTGTTCCCCATGTTTAGATAAGTTTAAGAAGTCCCTTGTGTCACGTAACACAAAAATCTAAATCTACAGTTTTGTGGTTAGAAAACTTCTGTTGGAAATCCTGCATGACGTCCAAGCCAAGTACATTGAGAAGAATATTGTAAACACCAGGCTACAAGATTACTATAGCTTATCCCAAAAATTCCATCATAGGTAGACATTTTCATCAGTTTCATAAAAAATAAGGCTTCTGGTTTTTTATTTATTTTGAGAAATTGTCATTTTAAATGGAAAAGATTCCTCATCAATTCTGTCTTCTTCCTGTTTAAACAACATTTTCTTTGTCTTTATTTCAGATATACGATAAAGTGCATGAGGTCTATTCTGCTAACTAATTTTCTTTTATTTTCACAACTGATGTCTTTTAAAGGAAATATGATTCTCATTAAGCCATGTTTATGATTATTCATGACAGTGATTGTTTTTAAATCATGTTTAATTTAATATAAGCCAAAGGTACTAAATGCAGAACATTGGATGCCATGACCCAGAAGTCCTCTAAAGAAAGGAACATGCATATTTGAAAACATCTGGATAAAACTTCTTATGTACATTTAGATCAATGATTTATTTTAAAAAGTGAAATAACTACTTGAAAGATTTAAAATTCTTATCTTTTTCAACACTACCAGGGAAGGCGATTTCACCACATCCCTGAGAAGCTTGTTCCAAAGCCTGAACACCCTTTCAGCAAAGAAATATTTCCTTAAGTCTTGGCTAAATTAGGTCTTTAAACAGTTGGACAGGAGAATTTATGTCTGTAGTTTGACACGGGATTTTTAGTGGAGCAAATCTGGTCTAGTACCTCATAAAGTACATTGCGGAGGTCTAAGTCTTTGAGGGATCATTGGGACTTTCAGTGATGTAAAATTTTTCCTAGAAATGTTACAATGCACTGATTTTAAAGTTCATCAGTGTGACAGTGGACAAATATCTTATGCACCTGGCAAAAATATGACATTTAAAAAACAGGGTCTGGCAACAGGATATATGAAGACGATATAAACACTTTCACCTGGTTAGCTCTATAACTACACTGAGAATATGGATTAAAATATTTTGAAATTGGATAAAAAAGTAAGAGCCTGAAAAAAATACTGATAATGTGAAACTAATTCCAGGAAGAGCTACATTTGTGCTTTGCAGCAGCCCCACAAAATGTATGTTCTCTTTTGATATTATAAAGCAAATGGAGAACAATTTTAAGTTGTCTCTTAGATGCAATTCTCTACTACAACAGATTTGAAGATAACAACTATTATGCAGAAAATAATAAAAATAACAATTATTTATGTTATATTTATGTTATGATTAGGACTGTGTGAGAAGGTATCTTGTTAAAACCAGTTGGTCAAATTTTTGCATAACTAAGCATTGTGACTGTCATGTGACTGTGAATAGGTAATTTAATCTTTTACTGTTTCCTCACCATTTTTAAAGCCAAATGATAAATGTACTGGTGCATTTTATTTCTTTGACTTTGCCTCAGGCTTTGAAGTTAATAGTATGCAACAGTGATGATCGATAGCATCATTCTATTCAATAAAGTATCCCCTATCAAAGGAAGAAATGGTAAATAGAGAAATCAATGCAATTCCTTTGACAAGCTCTAATCTACTATAATGAACTAAATGAATTTATTTTTAAAAGCTGAATGGAAAAATTTGCATCTGCAAATTAAAGTGTAAAGCAGGCTTTTTACGCAGACCTGGTCACAGGCCAGCCAAGATCTAGAGAAGGGTTAAACTAAGCAGTGGGGGTTTTAACTGAATGTACTCTTCACCAAGCAAACATAATGGCTGATGATTGTTAAACACTTACTAAACAAATACCCAGTATCACATACCAAGCTGGTAGTTTGGATGCAAAGAGGAGCCTGAAGCAGACTTTTCAAAAGCACGATCTTAGTTTAGATATACTTTGGTTGAAAACTTACTTGAACAGCATGTTTAAAATAGATGAAACAATGATCAAAATGTGTTCCTTTTTCAGCTTGGGAAAAAACCCATTATTTTACAATTCATTAAAAGTTAAAGTGATAAAAATTGAAATATTGAAATTTTTGCATAATAAACCCCTGAAATAAGTTGCTTTCCTAAGGATTTTCTATGTCAACCCTTCAATCAAAAACAAATCTTTAAATAAGTGCATTCAAAATCTCTAAATAGTGTCAATTTCAATTGCTGTGACACAAAATTCATACATTACCCAGATCCCAGTTTAAGTTTTCCGTTTTATATTCTTTTTATATTGTTTCAGTGTTGTCAAACTTACCAAAAGAGAACAAGTTTTCCTTAGTGCACAACAAGTTCAGAGGCACAAAATACCACAGAAGGAAAAACTATATTCATCCTGTGCTACAAAATATTCCTCCAACTGTAACTCACATTTTGAAAAGCACCTTTGCTGTAACACTCTATTAGGGTAATCTCAAATATTGTGGGATTAGAGTAAGCTATTTGAATTCAGTGATAAGTCCGCTTTATCTCTCCATGAAATCATTATACATTTAATGCAATTTAACATCCATGCAGTATTGGTATTGTTCTAGCATGCTGAGAACTGCAAATGTACAGGCTGGCAAAATAATTGGATGCTAATTCATTGCCTGCCAGTTCCCAGGTATGCTCTTTAAACCATTGTCTTGGCTCTGGATATTTGCTGCAAAATGGACTAACGGGAGAATGTAATCTCTTGAGCAGGAATTCAGCATGCTCTTTATATTGAGTAGCTAAATTTGCCATTGCACACCTGAAGATCTCTCAAACAGAAGAACTGAGAGGGAAGTTTCCAGCAGTGCCCAGAACTCAGAACCAGAAACCTCATAAATAGCATTTGCAATACTACATTGTGGTTTCTGCCCTGATTCTGACCTTTATTACACAGCTGTGGTAAAGTAAATTAAAGTTCAGATGGCACTATCAATAAAAGTCCTGTGCTCCTATTTATGATTAAATAGATCTAGCTAACTCTCCATAGTAATGAACTCTGGGTAAATTTGTGTCATGTAATATCTTTCAGAAAACATTTTCTATCAGGTTCAGCAATAACATAAATAAATGGTGTAAACCACATGTAGTACAGCTAAGGAACAAACTGATCAGTGGATTCATGGTGAATCTGGCAAGCACTCGGCAGGAAAATTCAGTATTATTTAAGAGACTGGAAAATAAAGAAAGGGAAGAGAAAAAGTGGGTAATAAAATCTGGATAAATTGAAAGTCTCCTTATCTTCCACACTCTTGACTGTTACTTTCTTCCCATATATTTTTCTTGCAAATTATGTTCTTTTTGTACTCAGCTGATGAAATATGAATCCAAGGTTGTCTGCACTTTATCACGGGCATCTATTTTTTGACCAGATTATAAGTGGGTTAAGTCCTGTCTCATACTCAAGATATTTGTTATTTATTTCAGTGGAGGTAATACCCTGAACGCCTAATTTATATGTATACCTCATTTCTAAAAAAGACACGAATTTTTCTTGATGTTTAAATTTTCTTGGTTTATGTTGAATTTGATACAAGGTTTAGGGTCTCCATGTCACCCACAAAAACAACTTTCCTCTTAGAAGTAGAACAGATGGCTATTTCATGGACATAGAGTCCAGTTTCT
Source organism: Grantiella picta (assembly GCA_013397955.1). Lineage (NCBI taxonomy): Eukaryota > Metazoa > Chordata > Aves > Passeriformes > Meliphagidae > Grantiella > Grantiella picta. The sequence goes on along the minus strand of VZRM01000409.1, from coordinate 450,952 downwards.
ATTTGAAAAGTTTTCTTTCATTTTGCTACATTCAGAAATAAGAAAACAAATTTGCCAGGAATTTCCTCTTCTGATAGATGACAAGTTTGTCGATACATGTTACTGCATTCTCTTTTTGTCTCACAAATATGTTAATACATGAAGACTCAAAAATTCTGTGTAGCTTTATTAAATTATCCTGGAAACACATGGATTAACACTTCAAAAACATACAAAATTAAGAGCATTAATAGGAGCATGCTTTATATTAAATCCAATCCAGAAGACATATTTCCCACTGAAATGTAATTTTGAAAAGGAAATTACTTATGAAACTTGACCTAAACCAACATAAAAGTAGTAAGCCAGAGAGATGTCTTTATTAGGATAGCACAGAAATTCTATATATGAACAAACAAAACAGTAATTAGCAAGAAAACTTGCTAGACTTCAATCTAGTAACTGTTCCTCCTGGAGTAGACTCTGTTGAGATGGATTTGGAGGGTGTTCTAGCATTCCCTAAAGAGATTGAAATTTGTGGTTTAGTTAAACAATCAAGTCAAAAGCTGATCATATAACCTGTCAAAACCTTGGTCTGAGAGGATAGTAATATTCTGATAGTAGTTCATTTTTAGAGGAAGCTTAGACTCCCCCAACACTCAAATTGGAAGATGACACAATAAAAGCCACATTGCCCCACCTGCACTGCCTATTTAGGTAGTATGGAATAAGGTCAGATTAGTTGATATAGGTGGACCATGTGCCTTTGCATTCTAACCACGAAAAGTCTGGTAGCCTTAAGAACGATATCAAGACACACTAATAATAGAAGTTTCTGTGAAAGCTATGATAAAAGGCTGAAAACCAAGAACTGAGACATAAGCAAAGAAACACATGTTCAGATTGATGTTTTTAAGAGGATTTTTATGAAACATTATGAAAACGGTGGATATAAGGAATATCAGAATTATTGTGCTGCAGTCCATACCAATTCTTTTAAATGGTTTTGACATTTGCCTACTCCTCAACCTGTTGCGTGTTAAATTGCATGTGGAAGCCATCCTACTCAGTTTAATCATATTTAACAGAAATTTCAGGTGCAGAGCTTCAGAGAACAATCCAGGTCGCCTAACACACCTGTCCAAATTTCCTACACTAGTAACTGAAGATTTTGAAGTACATATGAAGATCAGCAGAAAGGAAAGCTGTTTTCCCAATAGAGGCATTTCTTCTGCCTGAACACAGGCACTGCCAGATGATGATACTCCACTTCAATTAAACCTCTGCTTCTGTTAGAGAGCTGAAATATTCAATGTAGGACCCTCTTTCTCATTCTCATAACAGCAGCCCATCAGAGGACTGTAATCTCTATTTTTTTGCAGTCTGGTGAATATGTCTGGAACTCCACCTAGAGAGAGAAACATTCCCCAGGCCAGTGCCCAAAATAGCAAGGAACAAAGGAACAATATGGATATTCTCTCCTCTCAGCACCAGGCTACCAAATGACAATGCATATTTAGTGAAGCCTCATAATCCTACTTCCAAGGATTATAATCCAAAGGATCACCTGCTATACCCTATGGCTTGTTAATCAGGACACTCTACAGCATTTTGGAGATGAGGATTCAATACCCTACTCAGACTAAATCAAGTGAAAGATTATCTAATTCCTTTATTACTGTTCAGACTTCTTAATTATTACACACCATCTCCAAAAAACAGTGCTAGCATTTTAGAACATTTTTAGAGTTCACTTACCTGTATACCTAATCCTGGCTCACAGCCCATTTAAGTAGTCAACACTGACTTCCTTTAAGCATCCTAGAGATATTCTATCTTAGTAGGGAGGCACCTAATTAAAGTTTTCATATAAAGAACTAGGCAGTCTTTAAAAACTGTTAACTACAGCTGAAATGGAAATCAGGTGCCTATATACTCCGTCTCGACTTAAACCATCTACAGTTGTTTTGCATTCAAGTGGCTTTCACAATTTCAGGGTTTGGGGGATTTTTTTCCTTGTGAAACATCTGGCCTTTGAATATATGTTATTATTATTATTATTCCTGTTTGGAAATGAACTAATAAAATGCAAGATATATTTATCCACAGGAAAAGTACATCTAAACTAGTAGCAAACAGTACACATCTGTCAAGTCTGAATGCTGCTGTCCCACGCTGTCTTGCTAGATAGCTAAATCTGGTTATGTAAGTGTCCTCTGTGATTCCTCAACCTTTCTGAGTAGATGTCTATTAAATTTAAATTCAATAGCTTCTTGAACATTTAAATTTTAAGTAAACATTTAAATGTTGGTGTAACATTGGGACCTGTCCTTTCGTCTCAGACTTCTGTCATGGTCTTGATAATTGACTCCACACTTGTTTATACAGGTTCTTCTTCCTGTGTTTTGACATTTTCTAACCCACTACTAAACCTGCAAGTAATTCAGGAAAACATATCAATTCTCCTGTCTCTTTTTTTCTGTGCTGACGTTATTTTGGCATTTCCTTTTCCATAGCCAGAGTGCTCAGTCAGTCTGTGGCCTTCACTTGTACCTCAACCACTGCACCTTCATTCAAGTGCTGGCAAATCAAGGACAAACAAGAAAAAATTTTTCAATTCAGATTTTTTTCATTAGTGTTGTCTTTGTAACAGCAGGGAGTTTAAGGCACGTATATCTATAGTTCACATTTTTATCCATTCCTTCAGCCAGTAAATAATCTAAGTTCTTATCAGGTGACTTGGAAAAAGTGCTATCTTGAAATACTTCAAGAGTGAAAGACCAAGTAAAAGACTGTACAAGCTTAATTCATCACATAAAAGAACAAAAAATATAATCAATCACATTTCTCGACCACATTTCATCAGTTTCCTCAATTCTGAGGGAATGAGACCTTTAGTGAAGTAAAAAATTCCAGTCATGTCAAACAGAGATCTAAAAAAAAATAAAAAAGGAAAAAAGTAGTTTTAGATTTCTTAAAGAATTCACATACATTATTTTATGGCCTGTAAAGTGCTTCATACTTTGTACAATTATTTGGCATAGAATTCAGAGCAGCAGATTATTTTACTAATAACAATGATAAAAAATTCCTGAAGGAGGGTTTTATATTGTGCAAACTCTGACCAAGACATGTCAGGACTGAAAACACCATGGGCTATGCCAGCCAGATGATCTGCAGAGATAATTAACTGCAGAGTCCACAGCTTTGGCTAGCCCAGGGACAATGTCATACAAACTGCTTCCAGGACTTAAGCTACCAGCTTTCTTTTGAACTGGGCTGTCAGGGAGAACTACCAACACATTCAGAACCGAAGCAGAAATCCCTGTGTGATCATTATGTGGTCTAGACATACCTCAAATGGTCAGCAGCATTAAGTTTCCACTTAGATTTACTCTTTTTTTTAGCTTCAGGCATGTATCATTTTCAGTTTTTCATATATTTCAAAACAGCCCCTCTGTGACAGCAGAAGGGATAATGGCTTTAAACTGAAGGAGGCTAAATTTAGATTAGATACAAGGGCAAATTGTTTTAACAATCAAAAAAGAGAGTGGTGAAATACTGGAACAGGTTGCCCAGAGAGGTGGTAGATTCCCCATCCCTGAAAATATTCAAGGTCGAGGTTGGATGGGGCAAGATGTGATTTCAAATTAGACACATATTTCATAGCGTGACATAAAAACACCCACATATCTTTTAAAAGTGTAAATGCCAGATTCCTACACCAGTGTGTTTTTCTCTTTTGCTAAGATACCTATTGTGTTTAAATTTCATATTTCCTACTTCCGTTTCCTACTAAGTGATTCATAGATTTTTCCAGTGATATTCCTATAACTTTTCTGCTAAACTGCAGCTAAATACTGACTAGTTTCAAACACATGTATCTAAGTCTGCAGGTACTAGAAGTCATGCACCATGGCAAGTGCACTTTTCACAGTCAGATCTTGAACTGAGTTTAGGAGCACAGAGATACACAGGCTGATAAAGCAACAGCATTTGGTAAAGACTTACTCTTCCCTTCATGAGTGTTTCAAAGAGTCTCACAGCTCCCTTCAGGAGCCTTCAGGAACCTCCTTTACTAGATTCCAGACACAATCTAGGTTTTTTTACTGGATTTGCTAAAAGCAATCTCTGAAATACTTAGTACAGAATTCAGCATTTCATTATCATGTAATATTGATCACATAGCAATATAATATAATATAATTAAAATGAAATAATTTAAAATAGTATAGCTTTTGTTTGAAAATTCTGCTATAGGTCTGAAGATATTATATTGGTAATAACCAATATCCTCTATTTCCTAGGTAAAAAGTTTTGTAGCTAGTAGTCTGCAGTGCAGAATGTAAAATATCACTTCACAGAATCAAAGGATGGTTAAGGTTGGAAAGGAATTCTGGACATCATCTGGTCCAAAGCCCCATCACCTGCTCCAGTTGCATCCATCTGGATGGCAGTGACCAAGGGTTGTCCATGCTGAAGAGTGTTTGCATGGAGCTGGTTCACCTTCACCTCCTAGGAGTGGGCTGAAATTTTCTCAGAAGTGAATCCATCTCAATTAAAAGATCTGAGAGAATCACCTGCTTCATTATAACTTCCTTAAAGCCAATGCCTGGTGTGCAAAAACTAAATAATTTCAGCTCTGTTTGCATCAGTGAGAAGATTACAAATATATATACAAATATATAAACATACAACCACGTACAAAAAACTGTATTTGAAGACTATGTGTGTGTGTTTAGATTTATAACTTATATGCAGCACTTATGATTGTTTGCTTCATGTTAACCATCAACGGTTTCCCTGAAAATGGGCCTGACAAGATGATGAAATAAGGGGATGATGGGAAAAGTCCACTCACCATCTGTGCCTTATGCTAACTTCCTAACATTATCATTTTTGTGTCTTTATACTTACAATCTGAAAATACTGATTTTTTTTCTTTTACCACCTAGAAAAAAGCATCGGAAAAAATTCAAGATTATCTCTAACCTCTGATCTGACAAGTCATATGTCTATAATGCTCCTCTTGGAATCCAAGAAAATAAAAGCATGCTGGCTAGCAAAAAATTTAGCACTGAACCTAACACATCACAAATCAAAATGAGAAACTCTTTGCAAGTTCAAATGTCTGTGAGGACAAAAAAAAAAATATCTGCACATCTTTGCATGATGTGCACCAGGAAGATGATCCTTTCACAGACAATTTAGACAATGAAGCCAGTAGTTGAAGGCTCAAGCTTTATTTGATGAAGGAAAATGTAAAGATAAATACAAATATCAAAGGAAGTTAGCAGCCCTTTTAAGTTTATGCATTCATAAAGTAGAAGAAATTATCCCCCTACTTTGAAGTGTGTACTAGGACACAGATACTTTAAAATAACTCTATAATAGTTCTGGCAGGAATGGGAACAAATACATGGACTGTGATTTGTTGCTCTATTAATGCAAGTATGGAATCAACCGCTACAAAAAATTTTTTTCCATTTTTTTCTGTTCCTACCTTATGAAGACTAATAATTCAGTCAGTCTGCTCAGAAAAAATGTTTTAAAGTACCCACAGTGGAAAACAGGGAGGATCTCACTAGATATTCAATATAGAATATCCCAAACACACATTATTCCTCTTTTGAAACAATTACTAATCAGAGTTGAACAATTTCCCTGTACTTCATGGAAAGCTAGTGACTAAGAAAATAACATGTTGCACTTCTTAAATTAATGATTTTTGATGTGAGGTAAAAATATTATTTTAACAGTTTACTCCTTCAGTAGTCTCTGTGCAGAATGTTAATAGAACTCTTAAATACACCCCAATTAGGAGATTTTGTAAAAGAGGAGGGGTTATTGTGTCTCTGCTTTTAGTCTGGGAAGATGAGGGAATTACCTGGCTTCACCTTTACATTAATTTGCTTATATTATTTCACAAGCATCGAAGAGTCTAGAGACACTTATGCCAGCTCTGATTTCTAAGAGATATTTACAATGAAAAGGTCAAATTTTCTGTATAAATTATCCAGGTCAGTGTCAATCTCTTAAAAAACACACAGTACAATGAAGATAATTTTTATTCTTGACACTAGCACTGGTGCACATCTGCCCTGTGTCTGAACTAGAGAATTAAAAAAAAAAAAAAATCATGCTATAGCAAATACTAACTCCAGTACTCCAATGGAGAGAAATTCTAGCAGCTTCTGTTGTTCCTACCAGTACATCTGCTAATCCTTTATTTTATGAAGAAATAAAAAGCACAGTCAAGCTGAGCACCAAACAACTGCAGTAATTTGTATAAGACCAGAAGGATCTTTGTAAAGAAAAGTATTATTGCATAGAAATTGGATGTTTACCATTTTTTAAATTAAACTGTTAGAATGGTCATTTTTTAAATTAAGCATGTTTGAACAGGATCCTTCTCAGCTTACTCTGTCTAGGTGCACAGTAGGTGTTAGATATGAATAAAGGTCTCTCTCTCATCAGTAAAAAACATAAAAAGGACAATTTTTGCAAGTAATCTTGGACAAATCTGCAAATAATTTTCAACTGACTATAAAGAAGCCTAGATTCTCACTTTAGATTAGATATTTAATTTCACTGCAGTTCAAAGCAGGCAAGGTAGGTCAAATCACCCATATAATACAAGTCCAATAAGTAAGATACATAACACATGTATATTTACTTGTGTGTATGTAAAGTCTTTGTACATGTCCGTATGTGTGAACACATGGGGGAACATGGGCAGATGAGTGTACACATTTGAACTCAAATCAAAGAATGGGTACATCTTAACTGCTTTACAAATTTAATAGAGTTGTACTGGAGCACACAAAAATATATTCCTGGGTGCTTCAATAGAAGCATGCTCTTTAAAAAGCAAAATAAATCATCTCATATAATGAATAAGCCAAAGTTTTTAGGAAAGAGTTTGCCAGCACACCAAAGAATATTTCCCTTCTGATCTCTCATTTGTAGAGTTAGACATGTACTTAGGAGTATTAAATAATTCAGGCACTTAATGTTGAGACCAGTCAGAGCATGAAATAGAAATAATGCCCCACTAGAGTAAGAAAAAACATGCAATTTCAACACAGCAACAATGAGATAAAGTTTTATTTAGGCCTGGTGCCCAGTGAAATCATTTATATTCATAGAACCATTATCTTTTTGCCTACACGTGCTCTCTAATTGATACAATCTCTGTTCTTCAAACTTTTATTGCTAAACTCCAATCCACAGACTCAGTTTTCTTAGGAATCTGACCAACTTTCAGAATATTTTCTATAGAAATATAAATGGAAGAAATTGCATAAAGGGGATGTAAGAGAAAAGTAAAATGTGGAGGCACTACCACGATGGAATCAAATTTCCAGACATGTCATTAAAATGAGGAACTAATTACCAAATTCTGGAGTCAGATTTTACACTTGGATACATGTACATAACTCCCACAGGTTTCATTAGGAACTATTCTTACTTACGAGAGAAGAGAGTTTGGCTTAAAAATTGTAATAATAACACATTTTAAAAAACCTGTTCTTCAGGTGCAGCCAGAAGTTCAAGAAGTTAGTCATGCAAATCACATTATGTAAATATTTGGATTCATTACTTTTTTTTTCAATAAATAATTTCAGAGTAAGCAATGAGTCCTATTACACTACTTGTTTTATCAGGAACAGTGTTTCTTGCAAATTGCCAAGTCAAAACAGAACAAGCAGCAGAACAGCAAAAGAATCATGAAGCAAAATGCAGGAAATAATGTGTACTGAGATGAGTCGTTGAAAAGCTGGGTGACAAGACACTAAGGATTTTAATAATTAATTTCCTGTTCTGCTCCACCAGCTAATAATAGAAAGAAGTTAAAAGGGTTTAACAATGCTGTTACAAACATTATATACAACACAATATTAAATATGCTTTATCAAGAACACCTTTACTAACTCTCAATAAAGATTCACACAGAAGGTATCATCAGTGCTGTATGTTGGGACAGAGCTGCTTGTGTAGCTCTTAGCATCATATAATTGATATGAACGTGTCTGTGGGTAGGATTGTGTTGCATATTCAAGCATGCAAAATAAGGTGAATATCACATTGCACCTGTGAACTATAAATCTCATCTCACATTATAGACATGGTGTTCAACTTAATTGCCTAAACATACAAGTGTGGTATCTTCTGTAACATCCAAGGATAGCTGAGATCCCACATGGGGCTGACAGATACAAGACAGGACCTACATGGCATCTGGAGCCTTACAAGTAACAGGAAAAGGACAAGCAGCATATTCTGGACAGCTGTGTCAAGGCCTTGGCCACTACACAGACATAACATGCTTCCATGAACAGAAACATCAAGTGCCATTTAACATTCCAAGGATGCTAAAATAAGTGTGCACATCTGATGGATGTGGCTCAAGACCAGTGGGAGATCTGTGATTTTCCACAAAAGCAGTTGGACACCACATGGGAGACTGCCCTAGGCAGTCTGAAATGGCACCAAATACAGATATTTAAGCAACTGCATTGTGCCAGATGTAGTCCGGAGAGCTACTGGATTCATCCTAGAGTAGGCATCCTAAAGGAGATTCATTTGGCTAAAGATAGGTATGATATTTGAGACTCCTTCAGGTATTTTAGAAACCTTCATAAGTCAGACAAAATATGCAAGGACATCTGAGAGACTTATGCTCTTCTGAAGCAGCAGCTTTATACCTCTCTGAGTCTAAAATTACATTAATTTCCTGTCAGAAAGCAACCATCTATTATGTTAGATGTGCTGGAAACCTCAATACTGCCTATATTCTTCATTGATTATAGTGGGAAGTTGCATTGCATGTAGATGTTTATAATGTAGGCACATATATTTGAGTAAATGAATCTGGAGTTGAAATTAAACCAATTCATTAACTAATATTAGAGTTTCCAGTGCATTTGAATTGTTGATAGAAGGCTGGACAGAAGTATCACCACTGCAATACTATGTAACTTGAAAGTCAGGGAAGTCAGCCAAACCTGCTTTATAATCACGCCAAGTGATACTAAAAAAAAAAAAGCTTTAAAAGACACCGAAACAGTCCTGAGCCCTTGTTGCATTGAGTACAAGTTGCAAAATGCAGAAGTAAAAATTATTTGTATTTCTTTTACATCACAAATAGCCTTTATCCTTCATTTGTACTATCTAATACGTTCATTAAACTATGCATCTTAAAGCAAAGAAATTTAGGAACGGGAAACTGGCATGTAATGTTCTTAGGCAGGAACCTTACCATAGTGTAAAAGCACAGATTTGGTCTTATATTTCTGCTCTGAAAACCAGACAAATTCTTACATGGCAGACAAATAAATGTTTGGTTTATTGCAAATAACAAGTTTACTCAATATTTCATGCTGTTGAATACTCACGTAACATAGCCAAAACCTTGAAAGACTGAGCTATCTTACCACAATCTTTATGCCAAATAAAAAAAAATGGTTTAATTAACATTTAGGCCTTTAAGCAAGATGATTTGAATAGGAATAATTTTTCACCTGAAATACATCTAGTATTGAAACTCTTTCTTATTTTTCTTTTCTTTCCACTTTTACAAGTTTTACAAAAGATTGAATACCATAGAATCAATCACCAGCAGGACAGATTTTGCACTCACTTGTCTCAGAATGTTTCAAAAAAAGGACTAGGGAATGCAATGCATTTATATCAATGATCTATTTATATATCTGAGAAGTGAATCAAGCTCAGTGGATTGAAAATTAGCAGGACACAGATCTAAGAAACATACAAATCCAAAAGAATCGCATTCCAGGGAAGTTGTCAAGACTAAATAAGAACGTATATGACAGTCTGAATAAAAGGATCATGATGAAAATTATTCCAAGGTGATTTTGAATCCTATGTACATTTATATCAGAAGAGCTTTGTTAAAGGCTCCAGCCAAATCCAGTGCCCAACCACGCAGAGGACCAGATGTTTTTGTGCCAACCATGCAGAGAACCAGATGTTTTCATGTCAACCTGGAAAAGGACTTAGGTTAATAAAAGCATGATGAATGGGGCTACTTAAGGTCTAATAATTTTGCTGGCATGGGACAAGAGTATACAGCCAGCAGCAATCAGTGTGAAATTAGTGGTTATGCAAAAGAGTAAATAAAAATAATTCACTGTATTTTACTGAGTTCACCATCAGAAGATCCTGAGAATTGCTATCTTTTGCCATTCTTTCCTCCCAGTGCAATTCCTGAATTACAGCCTGCCACCATGACCATTGGGTAACTAGGAACTGAGGGTGAATTTTACAATCCCAGAGTGGATGAGTGTCTGTCAAGGACCTCTGAGCTGGGGGGATTCCTGGGGAATATGTGAGGACCTGTGACTTGTGGGGAGTCAAGCATGGCACCTCCACACAGGGAACAGCACCTGGAGACAAAGATAAACTGCACTCCTAAACTGCACCTAGGTCATACGTGCACTTGCTTGCTTAGTTCACACTAAGCAGAAGCCCAAACTCAGCCTTGTGGCCAAGATCCAGGGGTTCTTGGGAAGTTATGTTCTTGGAAATGTAAACTTAACTTGCGTCATGCTTAAGACTGTGGTCGCTATTTCATGGAAATAGAGACGGCAAAACACAAAAGTGCCCTCTGAAACAGAAATCTAAATGCAAATGTTACAAACATAAAATAAAATACAAAATGATAGGGGGAAAAAAAATCCAAAACACAGATGTTTTTCTTTGCCTGGATTAAAATTCCTGTCTTTAGCAGGTGAAGAGCCCACTAGAAAAAAACAGTCTGACTCACCAGATGCTCTTTGAGAAACAGCCAGAACAAATACAGATGGCTGATAAGGTACAGTAAATGTCATCCACAGATAACATTCAGCCTAAACACACTTTGGAAAGGAAGAAAACTGAAATAGGAATATGATTTCTTAGTCTGACTTAATCTTAAATACCTTCAGAAAACCCACAAAAGATAGTAACTTCCTATAGAAGCCTTTACAGAGAAAAAACTTTTTTAAATTTCCTGAGGTACACTTTTTAGAGGATAACATGAAATAAAAATATTCTGAACCAACACATCGCACAGGTATCATGACATTCCTCTAATCAAGATTAATGATTCAATATTAAAGTGATTTTGAGGTAGGCAGAAACTCTGTAACTGTTTTACATGGTGTCAATCTGCCCTGGAAGAATTTTTTCATCATTTCTGTCTTTCCTATGTGCCTTACTGCAGCGTTCACCAACAGGAATGGGGAATGGCTGATTGCCTTATAATCTTTTGCAGGAAATTAGAAGCTTGCTGAAATAAAAATCTTTCTCACTGTAACATACAACACAGTAGTTCTCAGTACTGTCAAGGGAAGACTCTGCAAGGGAGATCCCTGTGGCACATATAAAGTTACCCAGCTACACCTTGCTGTCTCTCCTTTGCCATTTCCCACTGCTGAACTGCATTAGATGACTGTGAGAAATACACTGAATTCTTCCACAGAGACTGCTACAGGAAAGTTATGGAGTTACAGATGTGAAAAGAGCCAATCTGTGTGATGATGAGGGAGGGCAGTGGCCACTCCTCTAGACAATCTCTCCCTCTCTCAGAACACTGCAGAGATTCATATTGCAGAGCCATGATAAACTGTGGGAAAACAATGAAAAACTGGCAGTCTCCTACAGTTGCTTCAGAACTCAGAGCAACCATACAGCTAAGTGACCTCTGCTTCTGCTAGGTCACCAAGAGGTAAATAACAAGAGAAAGGCAGTAAATGAAGCATTATTGTGCAGAGTCTGCCTGTACTGTATCAGTTCTGTAGAAAAATAAAGGTTTCCTGTGTTCTCTTCCTCCATGGTCCCAATTACACAATTAAGCACAGCACCATGCTATGCGTGGTGTGAGTTAATTTGCCCCAGGCTGAGTACTGGGAGGTTCAGGGAAACAAAAAAGTTCCCAGAATGATGTGGTTTAACCAGTGAGAGCTTGGGTAAACTTCTTTATCTCAATGGCCAGGAACTTACAGGCTGAGCAAGTCTCAAACCTGAGCCTTAAACTGAGAAGCAGGAAGAGGGAAGCCTGGTCCAGCAGATTACCTATCCCTTTTCCAGACACTTGTGCCTCCCCTACCCTTCTCCCTACACTTTAATCAGGCCATAATTTTCCACACCATCTCTCAGTGACTGCATTTACAGGTCCTAGTCTTGCTCATAAAGGGCTATTGCATTGTAGCATGCCTTGTGGTGGTATTCCACAACAAGCAAGGAAATGTTTAGCCCTTTTTTAGCAAAAAGAGGGCTTAGAAAACCATGGTGTTTGGGTTATGTTCTTAGCTAAAAATAAAGGAGCCATATGAAATATAGAATTACAAATTTAAAAAATTGTTTGTTTTATGCCTGTGATTTCTAGTCAGTCTCACAAATCCTAATTTACAGTTTTTAAATGTTCGATACCCAGCATACAATGTTAAACTCATTTTTGTTCCAGCAAAAAGTGGTTGGATTGCCAATTAAAATATGCAGCATGGTCAATATTTCTGCTGACCTGTAACTAGAGTTGAGCATGATCCTAGAAGCCTTTATTCTTTCCAGCAATCCTCACAACACATAAACAGCCCCAGTTAAGTAGTCAGGATTTTTCACTTCTGATGAAATAGGTGTGACTGGCATATTATCTTCCATATCCTGAATCTCACCTGAGAAACTCATTTATGCATGGCTTGGCCATATCCACTATTGAGCTGCTTAATTTAAAGCAGTGGATTTTCCAGGTATTTGGGTCAGAATTGCACATTATATTTTGAATCTGAAATCTATTCCAGCCAGGTTTTCACATGCAGAGATTAACTGCTTTCATGATCCACTTAGTCCTTCTTTCTCCAAGGATCCAGACTGCAATTTATCTTTTACTTTTCTGCTACAAATGAAATATCATATGCTTAATGGCAACAAAGCAATACATGATTTCCCAGATTCAGGACCAGATTTGAAATAGCCATAGCTTTGAGCTGCAACCCTGCTTTGCTTGCAACCCTTGCTAATATGCAGCATTGGAACAAGTTTCTCATAAAGGCCAACACATTATGTACTTACAGGCAGAATTATGCTATTGGCCACCAATATAATCTTTAGTAGCTACTTTGCAGTCAGAGGACTAGTTGTCCACTAGATATTATGGATACAGTGCCAGAGTTGATATGGTAACAAATCAGTGAGCAGGAAAGGCAAGACTGATGCACTAGTGATGGAAACTGTGTGAAGATACATGTGTTTAAAAGAGTAAAGAGGGAGGAAGATGAAGAAAGAGACCACAATAGATAGGGTATCTGGAAAATGTGTAGAATATCTGTTAAATATCTGAGTCTGAAAAAAATTTTCACAACAAACTTATCTGACACAAGGAGAGTTAAGAATTTATTTCATTACATCTGGCTTTCAGCAAAGTATCTGTAACCACATCAACCCTGGCTTGGGTGGCCAGGCTGCTTTGGTGGTCATTTATTTTCCCATCAGAGACATTCAAGTTTATCTCAGATTAAAGTCGTACCATAATGAAATTTTATGATCTGCAATAGCAATCTATTCTCATTCAGACTGCTGATATATCAGCCTGAACATTCTGACAAGACAGAGGAGGTCTTGAAAAACAGGCCAAAAAATGCTGTGGATGTTTATGTACATCATACCATTCAGCTGTTTCACAATGCTGAAATATTTCTATTTATATTTTCATCAGAGATAAGAGGTATTTATATTTTTCTCCAAGAACTGTTGATTAAATAATACTTGTCAACTAAACTTTAGGTTTGCACTGTTTTCAAGGAACAACCTGAGAATTATTTTTTTAAAATGTTGAATTACACTTTCTTGTAAGATACCAGAAAAACCGCAATCTGAGAACTGAGACCTTTCTGAGGATATCTGTGCTCAAACTGGAGTCTCAGGGTTAAAAGTTGATTTGATTTTAGTTACTAGTGGAGATAGCCACCAGAAAAATACAATTTTTCTGCATTTCATCTGGAGATACTGTCTCATAGCCCTTGCTTGAACAACATGTGCAGGGGGAAGAGCTGGGCATGCTCTCCAGCTAGGAATTCTGTAACTAGCACCAAAGTCAGAAATATATCTTTATATACAGACACAGAAGGAGCTGAGTGCCCCAAGAAAAGACAGCTGAGCCTGTAGTCACAGCCTCTTGTCCTTCTTGCTTTCATTGCAGCTCTCACACAGCATCAATCTTGCACAGGTGTCATTCATGCTCACTCCTTTCCTGGGTACATTGGGCTCCTTCACACAGCAAGTTCAGTTTGGCCACTCTCAGAATGACTCAGTCTTTCTTTACACTCCCCTTTACTTTGAGAAATATTTCAATAGAATACATTCCCAGCTGGTAGATTCACTTCATCCAGCTGCCAGAAGAATAGTTCTACATATCTCGACAGAGTCCTAGAATTTGTTTTTTTCCTAGGTGACTATGCAAGTGTCACACAAAAGCCATATTTCAGAGAATAAAATTCTTAATATATAAATCTATGGTTCTCAATTAGCAGTGTCACTGTCTCAACGAAAACGCTGCAAATTCAGGGAAGAAAAACCTTAATGAGGGAATTCTGACAGCATTTGTTAGAGCATGAACACGAAGTCATTGTCCTGCAAAACACACAAGTACTTCATTTTCTAAATAATTGGTGCTTGGTGAAATATTTGTGCACACTTATCATCATGTCAGAGGTGCCAAGGCCATTCGAATGTCTAAGGCATTCCTCAGCTGAGATGACAAAGGCCCTCCACTGCGCAGCTCATGCTGCTGGGGCTCAGTGAAACCTTTTATGTCACGTGTCAGACAGACATACTTAAATATATTTGCTCTGCATGACATTGGTGACATTCCTTCTTGATAGCAATGGACTTTCTCATTTAGGCTGGATCAGCTGAAGTTATGTGAACAGGAAGGATATGAAGCCCATATCACATGCAGTTTACCATGTGACACACATAGTCTTTGCTTTAAAAAGCTTTCACACTTTTCTTGTATCAGTGAGTTCATTGTCATTTCAGTCTCAAAGGGACATTTCTGCTGTCTTAATATCCACCAGTAATTAGCAGGGGAAGACAATTTATTTAATACTAAATACCATGAATATATGACTGGATATGTGATTTTATTGCATATCACCAGGAATTCTATTATAAGCAAGAACAAACACCCTTTCCCTTTATCTCCAGCTCATCACTAAGGAAGAGAGCACTCTCTCTGGTATGCTGTAATAGCCCCATGCCATGTCAGATATGCAAAGCAATCATAAATCCACTTTAGCTTGTTAGTTTACTGCTGTTTTCTATCACCAGACAAGCACAAAGCAACTGGAATGTGTCAGTGAATCTGGCCCTAAATCACACTTCGTTTTTTCTTTTTCAAGTGGTATTTTTAAGCTGTGCCAAATAATAACATTCCAGGACATCCAGGGAAGAGAGTTACAGCACATTCACTGTCTTTCTAGCATGTAGATGCCCCAATTCTCTGTGGAATTCTCCAGGCTGCTTGACACAGTTTGAGCAAAGCAGTATAAACCCAGCTCAACTGAGTAGTTGAATGGAGTTTACTAGGGTAGCATGTAGAAGAATAATGTTCCTGAAAAAAGTGCACAAGAATTCAATCATTCAATTTCTTTTTTTGTTGGAAAATTTGGTAATTGTAGTGGAAGACATTTTTTCTAAAAAATATTCTAGGAGGAATAGGTTTCTTCCCTTTCTCGTTTTCCTTCTGTTTTGAAGAATGCTACATCTACATTTTACTGCTGTTTTATCAAGAGGAAAACCAGAAGTACACAACCAAAAATCAGGAAGATAAAGTTGCACTATTAACCTAAAGTTAAAAGTCAGATCTGAAGGAGGGTTTACCAAAAAGGCCACACAGAAGATGTAAAGACAGTGGCTGATGAACCTAGAGAGACTTTCTTTCTTTAGCAAGATATGGAAACACATAAAAGTCTCTTTAACCTCACATTCCTGACTGACTGTGTCTGGTTCCATAGTCAGACTAAATGAAATGGTAATTGCTCATCCATTACATTTGACAAGGATGCTACTGTTAAAAAAAAAAAAAAAAAAAAGTACTTCTTTTGTGTGTCATTCTATTCCAAAGAAAACCTTGAGAGTACATAACTAGTTCATGAGACATTATGATTATGAGTGCTCCTGTAACCAGGGAATGACTTATAAACATATGACTTGTAAAACTGTGGCACTTATATTGTTCTGGTTAATGTGACGGAAAAGAGCAAGAATCTAATCCTGTTTTTCCCAAATCAAGGATAAAAGCTTTAATTGCTTTAAATAAATGAGTGGATCAAATTAGCTACATATATAAAAAAAAAAATTCAAGGAATCGGATAAAATATGCCAACATATAGCCAGCAGCAACTCAAATAATCTAGGGCAGGAGAAAGAAAGACTATAATACAGGGAGACAGCTACTACATTTGCCACTTAAATCTCCAGCCCGACAGGACTTCAAATAGAGCCAGCAATTAAAGCTAGTTAGGCAATCAAAGGTTACATCAAGACAAGTGAGGCCATAGAGGGGCCCCGCTCAGAAAAAGTTTTGAGAACTACAAATTTCTTTTGTGTATAGTCTGCTCTTCAGGCACAGAAAGTGTATTTCATAGGTATTTCACAGTTCTAATTTAGCAGCATATGCTTTCTCAGAATAGTCTGAAAGAGAGAGAACTAATTAGAGAGGGGTATAATGTAATGGCCTGATTTCACAAAGGTCTAAGGATGTAGTCATCTTTTTCCCTGTAAGCCTGTATTTTTTCCTGATTTTTACATGGCTCACTAAGTGCTGTCAAGGATTTCAGCCCTTGGTGCTATAGCTGTGGCTATCTGTCTTTCATACAGACATCTTAAAAGCAGTGTAAGAACATGCTTCACTTTCAGAATATCCCAGATTTGCATGCCTGCCATGTGGGTGAGGAGCCCACCTATGCAAGCCCTCGTCCTGAGCATGGTACCATGCAGGGAATGATGATGCCCAGAGGCTAAATCTATACTAGATCATAAAACAGCCAGGACTCATGCTTAGTTCAAGTGGCACAATTGCCTTAGTCTGTGCTCTTCTAAAGGTTTATTGTAGGAGAAGTTGCAATCTGTGATGTGTAAAATCCAGCCACTGCATGTGTCTGTTTGCAAGTCAGAAAATAAAACACCTACTGAGAAAAGGAGGAAGGAAGTCCTAGAAATTGTACATGAGACAGTATCTCAGTTTCCATTTAGTTAGTCACATTCTCAGACAACTTTATGATTAACTGTACATAACCATATTTCACCTGTAACTGTGGTGCTGGCATTTGGGAAGCAGCCATAGGATAACATGATTTCAGTGTTAGTCAAATGGAAAGGGACCTTGGCAGGTCTCTGGTTCAAGCTGCTGCTCAGTGCAGGCATAGCTCTGAGGTCAGATCAGACTGCTCAGGGCTGGGTACTGTGGGGTTTGAAAACCTGACAGAGATGCCACAGCCTCTCTGGGCAACCTGCTACACTGCATTTCTGTCTCCTGATGAGTGCCTTATACAAGGGCACTTTTGTTGGATCCACCCCAAACCATCCCCTCTCCAGGTGAACAAGCCCATACCCCTTAGGCTTTTCCCAAAGTGCAAGCACGCTGATCGTCCTTAGCATTCTGGTGGGCTGCCACTGGACCATTCTCAAGTTCTGATCACATCTTCTGCACATGAGGCTGAGAACAGAATTTGGGTGAGGACACTCCTTTTAAAGGTTATTTAATTCAGTATGCATTTGTAATACAGTTCCATGATCCAACATCTACAAGACTTCTCACTTAAACCTGACATCACAAACACCGCAGAGATTTCAGATGTTCCTCTTTAGACTTTTCCATCACAAATGAATATGTCTCTATTATAATCACATGCAAAACTATACTCCATATTATGTTCCTTCACTCCCTTGAGGCTTTCACCCTTCTCCACTTCTCCCTTTCTTGTCTTTCTCATTCCTTCCTTCTCTGCACATCGTATCTTCCTCAATATGGAAAAAAAAATTCAAATACCTTTTTAATGCTTTTGTTGAGAGCACTTTTAAACTCACAAGGCTGTAAAGTTGCAAAACACACATAAGGAAAAAACATTTCGGTCCAGCTTTGTTTTCTCTGATAGGTCTAGGCTTGTTTGGAATACTAATGTTAATAATCGTAATAGTAGTGTACAATAGTAATAATAGTAATAATAATAGTGTAGTGCATCTTAAAGCAAGACCTGGCAAACTATGAGACAATTTAAAATGAAAAATACAAAACGAAACAGAAAAAAACCAAAACCAAACAATCACAGTCAGTTCTGAGACGCACAAAACATTTCTTTTCCGTGACTATTTTCAAATTGCTATCCCAACAGTTAGCACTTAAAAAGAATAATTACCTCAAGCTGACAGTCTAAAACAATTTCTAATCTATCTTAAGTTCATTATTATAGTTCAGAAGATTTCAAAGACCTACTTAAACCAGAAATATTACATTTCCTTTGAAAAGCACTGGTTAAAAGAGTTCAGTGTTATTTGGCAACTGGTTGCCATCTGCTTTGGACAGGGAGTTACAATTTCCTTACAAAAATTTCCCAGCTTTATGCAGCAAAAATACATTTTGGAAATGGCATGCCAATTTAGTATTTTGGTCATTATTAAAACAGGCTCTAAGCTAGTCAACAAGGCAGAGAATGAATCAAGACACCTACTGTGTCATTGTGCCTGTGTGCATTTCAGAGTGCTGCTCTTCCAAATTAAATCTTTCCTTCTGCTTCTTGGACTCCTACAAAAAAAAGAAGTGATCTACAAAAAAAAAAATGCTTCTACTCTGTGCAGACAAATATTCAGGCCAGAAAAGAAAAGCATGCTGAGGAGCATGATGGTCTAGTTAAACGGTCAGAAAGAGTGTTAGAAGAAGAGGCTAAATTTCCCATCCCTGTTCCCAGTTTGCTCAGTGATTGCATGAAATTAAGCACAGCAAAGGTCCTGGCAGATGGTGCCAAAGCCCACTGAATTGTTGTGTAAAAAGCATAACCAGAAAGCCCTGTGCTGTTATTTAAAAAAAACAAAAAAGAAGTCAGCCAAATCTTATATAAAACACCTGACAAACAGTCAGTGTGTTTCATACATGCCCAGAGTACATTAGGAGAATTGGGCCTATCAGGGAACACAGGCAAAGGAATATTCACTATCCAGACTGCAACTCAGTTAGGCTCAGGCACTCAGCTCTGCTCAAAACAGAGTAAACCTGGGTGTAGTTGGAAACATGAAAGTCACAGAGCGAATTTTCTATGGCATTTTAGTGATTCAAATTTTGGGGTACCTGAGTGCAGTCTTATTTGCATGCATTTCATTTCAGCTTAAACTCTCCATTACCTACATAATTTCTGAGTTGTGATCTAGTTCTCAATGTAACTACACCAGCTTTTTTCCTCTTTTTCCTTTCTTCTTTTCTCTTTATGGCAGTTACCTACAAAAAGAAGGATAGAACTGGTCACACAGCCCTAGGAAAACTGCTTCTATCTGAGCTAGCCTCCCAAAGTCAAGCGTTCTTTCAAAGCATTAATTTCAAAGGAGCAAGATAAATGTTGATGAAATGACCTTGTTTAAACATCTTGGACCAAACAGAATTGCTCATGCTGCATGCCAAAACCCATGCCAAAACCCATGCCAAAAATGGTTCTGTCTTTGCTTTCAGAGTTCTTTTCTTTGGAAATCTTTATCTATTGCAGCACATTTCTCAGAAGATTTTTGATTTCAACTGCAGTTTTCTAATAAAAATCACTTTCCTGAGAAATGCCTAACTGCTTCTACCCACTAGCAGGAGATGAGGTATTTTTAAGTTAAATTATGACATATGAGTTGGCTACACCTTCTTGAGACACACAGCAGACAGTTTCACTGAGCCCCAGATCTGTCTGTTTTGTACTGGTTAACAAGCAGTCAGTAGCCAGTAAATTCTGCTCCTTCAGTGCAATAGCAAAAGCAATATGCACGACAGGCTAAAGTATAAAAACCTCATGCAGTTTGCCTCAGGATTGTCCTGGCAAGTTCCTCTCAATTATTCTTTAAAGTCTTGAAGGAAAGTTGGATAGAAACATCATTGTTTTGTTCTCCAGCCATGACATGATCTTGACTCTCACCAAACAATCAATCCCTTACAGAAGCTTAGTCTTCTCTTAGTGGTCCCTTGAAAGTGAGACTAGTATGGGCAGAAAAAACAAGAAAGGATTATACTTAAGCATCTTAAAAGGAATGATGTCAAAAGGGACAAACCAAAACAACTCAAATTAAAAATGATTTATTATTTTTTCTCTCCTGGAACAAATTACAGCTTGTCACAAAAATTGTTCCAAATACTCGTGTGGTCTGGTTTTGGACTGTCACTATCTTTTGGGGCTTGTTTATTCAAAACAGTAAGTGATATATAATTAAAAACACTAGGGTACTCAGTATTTCACACTGATGAGGGACATTTTGGATCAGATTACTAGCTGCTCATTTGTTCCTTTGCTTGTCTCATTGTTTTTTGGCTAAGACAGCACCACTTGTTTATATGCCTTGTTATGGGCTCACCAGTAATGTGAGGACCTAGCCCTGCCTTGGGACAGTCCTGAGTCAAGGGAAATTCAGACCAGAATTCACTGAAGTATTTGTTTACCACCTTACTGGGTCAGGAAAAGAGTGAACAGCACATTGGCAGATCAAGTCTGCCTGTATGACACTTTGATGGGAAAAAAAACTTATATGAAACCTTTAAAGTTAATGTATATTGCACTGCTGGAACAAGCAAGTATTCAGGATTTGTAATGGGAAGATAAAGGAAGTATTTTCTCTCCTCTGGTATTTGGAGAGACAGAAAAATATTCTTAAGGTTATACCTCGGTAAAGAAAAATTGTCTGAGACCCTGGGTGCCTCACAAAGAACCCAAATCCCTTCTGAAAGGTAAAGTATGGAGCTAAGGGCATCACCAGCATTTTACACAGAACACACTCTAACATGCCCTTCTTGCTTCAGAAATTATCTATGTCTAATTAATTTGGGCTCAACATTCTTTTGTTATTTTCAGCATTTCAGTCACAGACATAAAAAAAAAGGCTTAGAACAAAAAGAAAGCACAAGTGAATCAAATGTGTTTAGAAGTTCAGAAATGGAAACTGATAGAAACTACTGACATATAGTGTATTGCATAATGAGCTAATCAAATTTTACAGTTAAAAGATCATCAGTAATGTGGAGGATAATCAAATCCCCTAGACAGCTATTGTTCAATTTTAGCATGATTTTAAGAGTAAAAAGGTAAGGGAACACTGGCATAATTGGTACTGGAAGAAAAGGTTTCCATGATTGTGTTAGGTAAAAAGCAGCATGATCTCAGGGGGATGAAAAAGATTTATCAGATCTTCCAAACTTAACACTTGTCACTGGACAACGTTTCCTCTGACAGCAAATTGATTATTGCTGTACAGAACCTGCACCATGTAGCAAAAAGTACCTATTCAGATCTTATCTCTTCAGTGACAGCATAAACGTATTTTACTAGGATCAGTATAATTCCCATCTATTCCACTCTGTCGACACAACTGCATAAACTGAGATTAAACTTGATTCTAGTTCAGACAGTAACTTCCTGGTGCTGAACTGCCTAAAAAAGCCTTTCATTTTCTAATCCCTGTGAATGGTAGAAATCATATTTTCAGGCTTATGCTCAGTACACAGGGAAACTGCAGAGCCATAGATAATGAGAGTGCATCATGTCACTTTAACTACATCCAAGCATTGCAAGCATGCAATGCACATCATTCCTGCATGTTTACCTGTTCCATCTGAGTATCAGGACACACTTTTTTACTATAAGGATGACTGAGCCCTGGCTGAGATTACTCAGGGAGATTGTGGAATCTCTAACTCTGGAGATATTTAAATCACCTGGACATGGTCCTGGACAACCAGCTGCACCTGGGTCTGTTCAGCAAGGGAGTGGACCAGATGATCTCCAGAGGTCCCTTCCCAACTTCAGCTTTTCTGTCATTCTGTAGTAGTGTAATCTTCCATGCAAAAAAATCCCCAAAAAAACCAAAAAAACAACAATTCTTTCAAAGGAAGGAAAGCAAGACTATCAAAGAAAGGATGACAAGGAGCTGACTAAGACTAAAAAAAATGCTGGGACAGAACAGGGAATTCACCTAAATTCAAATATTTAGAAAGAAAAGATATCTCAGGCTACATCTTATCACAGTTCTTCAGCTTATCCTGTTTACCATACCTTTTGCTACATGAGCCTGCTAAAATTCAATCATACATTTGCTTTTTCTGACAGTGGAGAGTGTGCAAAGGCCCAGCAGAACAGACTGCTTGGACTTCTGCATGATAACCCAGAACAAAACTCCCATCATATATGTGAGGTACATGAAATACCTGCCACATTTATGTTACACTTCTTTCTTTGTGATTTGGTCCCTACTAAACAGCCTGGAAACATTATCAAAGCTACTAAGAGCATCCCCACAAATATATCTGAAATGTGGCCACACCAGGTCTCTGTAGCAGTGAGATTTACCTATTGTCAGATGCAGCAGCTGTTTCAGAATCCCTCTTCTCCTTAACAACTTCATTTTCTAGTAAAGCCAAATTGTATTTCCTTCAGGGTTGGTTATTGTCTCATGAGGAAAAGTCCAAATAATTCTTCACTCTGTAGCATATAATCTTCCTTTTTGCTCCACAGGTCTCAAGAAGCTCTTTTATTAAGGTTGTTCTTCGACTGTTTTTCAGACAGGATCTTCCTGTATTCAATCCTGGATATCTGTAGGGATGTCTGAAGTCTCTATCCGCATGATGTAAAATACCTTAAACACTTTATTCAACTTCCTAGTTCTTTTTTAAATACTCATCTTCTGATACCATCCAAAGAAGTCTTCCAGGCTTTCATTCCTATATCAGCTCAGGAGACAGCCATATTTCATAATATTGGCATGAATTCATCTTACCAGAGTTCACAGGAGTCCTTTGAGGTGGAATCTGAAGATTTCCTTTATTTTTAGCAGTCTTGTAAGGGAAATACCTTGATTGATCTGCCAAACACCTTAAAAGCAAAACCCTGTTCTGTTACTTTTCCAAATAACAGTTTAGTGGATTAGCAGCTGAATCAAACAATTTGCTATTAATTGACTTCAGGCTACTTTGATTGGGTGTTTTAAACCACATTACAAAGATCTGTAATGTTACTGTCAGGTCATATTCACTTCAGACTTGGTAACTGGCTAAGTACTTAATGAAGTGTTTTCATACAGAAAATCATGGGCAAACTTTGGAAAGCTTGGATAAACCAACAGATGTCCAAATGATTATTTAAAGGTTGTTTGAACTTAATAATTTGTGTTTCATGACAACCTCATGGCACAAGTTTCTCTCAAATACTTCCTAGCTGTGACTGTGCCAAAAATGCATGAATGTTGTAATTTCTTAAAATATACTGACAGATGTGTATCTAATTCTTCAGCAAATGATGTCCTGTAACAATTTAAAAACAAAGGTAAACAGTTGCTTTGACTTTGGAAAGGGCTTTAGTAAATTCAGCTGATGTTCTGAATTATGAGTCTAACTGTGCTTCCTATAATCTCACTTCTTTTTTACAAAAGAAGTTCATTCATACACATGTCAGGAATTATACTGAGGAACTGGCAATCAGTTATGCTAAAGTAAGCAAACTCCTGTGATGGCTTGTTGAAGTCCCTAACACCTTTGCATCTTTAATCAGAATATTTATCAGCACAGAAGTAATGGTTAAATTTAGATTATCTTTTGTGAGACGAAAATCAAAGCCCAGAATCTTACACCTTCAAAAATCTTACACCTTCAAAAACTAATAATTAGCTCACCTATCAAAGTGTTTTAAGGCATAAAACATTACGACAAGCTTCTTTTAATAGATCATAAACAGCCAATAAAAATGGGGTTTTTCCTCACACGTGTAGAAATAAATCATCTGTATAAAATAGAAATTGCCTGTTGTGCTTTTTATGAAAATAACAGTAGCAGCTCAGACAATGTAGCCAAGGGTGGGACTACCAATGGTTATAAATAAAACATTAACAACGTCACTGTATTTCCCCTGACTTCCACACTTGTATCTCTGGGGAAATAAAGGCCCTGTTACTTACCAACTTGAATTCCTGTCATTGTACTTTGGGAATCAGTTGCTTGAGATGAAAACCTACAACATATGCCTAAGGTTATCACATCTGGGGACATTCACAAGCACAGATGTATAGTTAAAAAAAACTTTTTTTTTTTTTTCTTTTTGGAAAAGCACAGTTAAAAGACTTGTAATAAATCAAGATAAACAACAAACTATGTGATGGCAGAAACTGCAGTGGAAAAGTGAAACATCCCTTTTTTTAAATTAAAAAATAACCACAATTTACTGTTATAATCATAACAAATTTTTAAAGTTTTGAGCCAGTCCAAAGTGGTGATGTGTCAAGCTTTGAAAAAACGCATATTCATCATTTTCTTCCTAGTATCTTTCCCTCCTTTCTGCCGCCACACTGTTAAAGTGAACTAATGACAGCAAAACCTTAAGCGAAATGCTTTTTTCCTATTCTAGCAAAAATCTACCCTGGTCACACAGAGCTGCTGCTAAACTTTTTCCATCAAGCTGTAGCATTCCTTTTCCCCTGAAAATATCTATTTTTTGTTTAGAAAGGACTAAAATATTACATGTGAAATCATATTATATCCATACAGACCTTTCTTTGGTTGGTGTGGAGTTCTGTTGCCCATGCAAATTGGTCTCTGGTGGAGCCAAGCATGGTGTGGGTAAGGATGGGATGAGCCAATCAGTTTGACAAATCAATGTCACAAAAAGTCAGGCAGATTCCCAAAGTCCTGCAATCCCAATGCCATCTCAAACACAGTCCAGCTCCTCCTCAAGGCTGCAACACAAAAGAAATTCTTGGACATGAAGGAGGAGTAGTCACATGGGTACAGAAGGGCACAAGGGCAATGGCTCCATGCTTCTCTGTGGGGCTTCTCCACAACTTTTGGGTATTACATATACTTTATTTCAAAAAACTCTGAAGACCTTATGAGAAATAAGGCAGCACAGTATCAGCAGTCATCTCTTTGGGGTTTAGATCTTACATATCTTGACACCCAATACTTTACTCTTTCCACTTGGTCAAAAAATTTAGAGCTGTTCACTTACAGGGCACTGGCAAACTCCAGTGTCAGGTGATGGAATGGCAAAAACAGCTTCTTGTTGGAGCATTTATCTGTAGAGTTAATAAAAGTCAAGAAGGCCTTTTCAATTTTTACTTCCTGGACTGAGGCCACACCTGTAACAGTGAAATAAGTGGGCTCGAGCTCTTGCCTGGCTGTGAGGCTGAATGGCAAGGGAGAACCAACCACCATATAGTGAGAGAGTCAGTTTTCAACACAAAACAGCTGTGTCCTAACTGCTAAGGGAAGGCAAGGCAAGGCAAGGCAAGATTTGTCTCAGACAGATTCTACCCATTAAACTTCACTGGTGTGGCCTATGTAGGTAACTATTTCTAGTTAAGCCATTCCGCAAAGGCAGAAGAATTCATGAGCTCACATTTTCATACTTAGTCTTCTAGTAATATATGATGACATCATCTGATAGCATATAACAACATCATAAAAAAGAGACATTTAAATCAAATGCATTATTGCTCTAAGTTTCCTTTCTTGCCAAAAAGAGACACAGGTCCTTCAGGTTTCACATGGTCCAAATCGCAGTCTTCATGTGCCGATCTTTTCCCATCAAATAGATTGGTTCAGGGAAAAATAATTTCTAAACAAAAATGACTCAGTTAAGTTCATACATTAGTTCGAACTAAACCAGGTCAAATTTTGACACTCATATTTATCAAACAACTTGTATGAGAATGGGAAAGTCTCAGGTCAAAACACGTATTCAAGTGCTATTTGTGCATAGCCAACAAAGTCGAGGTCATCAAATTCAGTCAATTTAATTTTTGCACAGAAATTGGTTTTATATTTTCAGATAGTCTCAACAGATTTAATAATTTTGATGATTCCTATAAAAAATTACCATTTATCAGAAAATATTTATTTTTGTTTTCAAGTACCAAAGAGTTAGAGTGTCAAAGTCTGTACAGTAATGTAGAGTATCCTGTGTCCTTTGCTCATGGCATATTTATTACACCTGGATTTTGTCCAGAAAAATAAACCACTGATGTGAATTTATTTATTTTGGTATCACTGTTTTTAAATTTACGATAATTGAATTCACCCAATATATTTATTATGAATGACCCCGTCTGTCCCTCCAGAAGACAAATGAGAGTCCTGTTATTGATTTCGCAATGAGAAAGATTGGGTTCAAAACATCTGAATCAATGCCAAGGAAAGGTTTGTTTTGGTCTGAGCTTATGGCTAATTCCTTAAGCCAAAAATAGAGATAAAGGAAATGTTTCATCCTGATCATTAATATTAACTCACTTGAATCAAAATATATGTTGCTTTAACTGTGATTTTAGAAATGGAAACGGTGTGGAACATGCAAACAACCATTGTCTAGAAAATGTGATCTGAAGGTACTGGTGGCTTAAGTGGTGACTAATGTTACACGTGGAGAAATAATTGGTTAGGAAGCAGATGTTACGATGAGGAATAAATTATTAAAGAAACAATATGACATCATTTGTCCTTGAGTGTATCTAAAATTTATGTGACAAGACACAGACAAATTTAAGGAAACCAAATAAACTCAATAAACAGATGTAGGAAAGAGCTTTTATTTTTAACTTATTTATCCTATCCTAAACCTTCTTTGAGCTAAAACTCAGACACTAAGCTTCACCTCATCTAGTTTGAAACAGCTAAATGATTGAAAATTAAATCTGAGATAGTCACTATACTCTCACCAGACCCAAAGGAGACAGAATAATAGATTATCCAGAAGACAAATCATCTGAGCAATCTTATACCCAAATGTCCAGATGCAATTAATCACCTTCAGAGACAACTGACTTTATTCATGCAATGAAATCTTATAAAAGCTGCTTTAGGTTTAGCATCTATCATGTAGATGCCTAGCTCAGAAATTAATGCTGAGTACAGCCTCCAGCACACTTTTTGTGGGTAAACAAGGAGATCAGGAAAAACAGAGCTCAGTTTATCCAGAAAACATCTGCCATTGTCTAGTCATTGGTGAAGGTCTCATTTGCCTTGTTGTCTTTGAGAATTAACACAATGCCCTTTAGACATTCTATGGCCAACCTGCAGAGATTCATTAGGCTACTTAGGTCTCCACCTCACTTTAGAAAGGGAAGGGTTCTTTTTTTATCCTGTTCCACAGCTGCAATTCCCTTACAGTTCAGACAGAAATGCTCCATTGTTTTTCCAGAAGACCCTTTTCCATCAACTGCTCATCTTCTCTTCTATCTGCATTACAAGTGGATCCAGCTCTCTGTGAGAGCTTTGTCTGCTTACATTTGACACACTAACTGCATGTCATTCCTTGATGTGAAGAAAGCAACTCCAAGGTCCTCTGCAACTCTGTCTTCAAGGCCTCCCTGGAGCCTTCAAGTTATGTCTGTATCAGTAAATAAATAGGTTTAGCCAGGAACCCAAGGTTCAGTGGTATGCTGCAACTTACTTGCACACATCTAAACCCTCTTCCCACAACCCACCCCATTCTGTATGCATCAAAAAATGTGGCTGTGTCCAGATTCTTTACTGGAACAGTTTCTATCATGCATTATCCCATCCATAACACACCCAGGCATCATCTAGCCCAGCTGTAGCTGGCACAGTCATAACCACACTGCTATGTGGGGGTTCTCTCAAGAGGAGTGAGAGAACCATCCATCAGCTAATTTCACTCCATCAAGAGTGAGAATCCACCTATCCATCAGCTAATAAGGAATATATGGAATTACACTTTCTTGTTTCCCAAAACTTGCTCTGGCACAATGATGTTTAGGTCCATAACTGTTCATGATGTTCAGGGGGCTGGCATGCTCATGAAGCAAGTCACCTGCCAAGGGGGAGGTAATAAGTGGGACATGAAGCCCTCAGAAATTATGGTTGATGTACATTCTTAGGAACATATTCATCAAGACCCAAAGGAATGGCTTGAAGTTGTGTCAGGGGAGGTTCAGGTTGGGTATTAGAAAACGTTTCTTCACCCAGAGTGGGTTTGGGCACTGGCACAGGCTCCCCAGGGAAGTGGTCACAGCACCAGCCTGGCAGAGGTCAAGAAGCATTTAGACAATGCTCTCAAGCACATGGTGTGGCTCTTGGGGATGATCCTGTGCAGGACCAGGAGTTGGACTCAATGATCCTTGTCAGTCCCTTCCAACTCAGCATATTCTGTGATTCTGTGGTCACTCAGCTGCTGATGTGTAACAGAAACCACTGATTACACGTTTACAGCTAATGTGAAAAATTAGGGAAGGAATCTGATTCTCTATCTGTTCCCTTCCCTTTTATTCCGGATGCAAGAATTGTATATACCAGTTTCATGTTTCACCTACTGAGCCTGGTGGGGTTTAAAATATTAAAAGGGGCAAAGGGGTTGCTTAAAATAGCAGCTGCAAAAGGAATTATGAGAAAGGGAGTGGATTATATTTCATTCATAGTGAGGGCAAGCACTGAGACATTAGTGGGCTCATTATTGGTCTGAAGCATAACAGTCTTAACTAACCCAAATTGCCTTATGCCATCAATAAGCAGCAGTAAATCTGCCTATCTGTATTATCAGTCCATAAAAAGGGTTCAAATTTAGTAGGAATTAATTTAAACATTTTTACATTTGTATTGACAAGATACTTTTGTCAAGTTGGATGTTACTACAAAAGCTATCATACAGCAGAGAAAATTACAGTTGCATTCCTAAATGTTATGGCATCTTATCTTTGCCCTAATTCTCATGGCTTTGTGCTCTTTGCATCTGGACTTCTGGCATAACAGCTATGAAAGAAATGCTTTCAGTCAAGTGATTCAAAGGAAGGTTTGCATCAATCTAAATGCACAGGAATCATGTCTGAGGGATGTAACTTGTATTTAACCAGGAAATTCACACTTTAAAGTGTCTTGTTTGCAAAAGCATTCTGTGTTTAAAAATAGGAGAAGGAATGATCCTCATTCACGTCATTAGAGTAGGTAGGCAAGAAATCTGTACGAGAACATGGGCAAATGGGTTATCATTCTTTTATATTTAACCTAAAAATACAACTTTAGTACTTTATTTTTAACATGATAGGAGCTAGCTCATTCTGCTGACTATGAACAGAAGTAGGGGAAATGGCTAAGATATATTGAAATCCTCTTTGACATTTCGCCCAAATTAGAATGACCCTTTCAGAAGATGCAATATTTGCACTTGCTTTTCTTCATTGTCATTTAATTTTCTTCCTCAGTTGCTTGCCAGAAAAAGAAGTGATGAAGAACCAAGTGCAAGATAGTTATTCTTGACTAGAAAAAAACAAAAAAGGGGGGATTTAAGTTGTTTCCAGTGCTGCGCTCACTAACCCAAACTGAATGCACACTCCAGCTAACATGAGGATACTACTGTACTGTGAATTTCAGTTCAGTTTCTTGGACATTTTACATGGTCCCATTCTAAAAGACAATTGCATAAGAATGTCAGCCACACCAGAAAAGAGGAACATGGGGCATGGGAGTAAATCCCTGAATCATTTGATCTGTTGTGCAGACTATTGAGCACAGGAAGACAAAGATGCGCTAGAGTTAGATTTGTAGGTCACCAGGAGACTGGCGTGGTGGAGAATGAGAAATGAACAGTACAAACCTGAAATGCTGAGAATGATGCAAAAGAATCTTGGAGAACACAACATCTATTTGTCATTTTCAATATGCTGAATATTTATTTATTTATTTTAAGGACATTATCATTACCTGCAGGTGAAAAACCCTGGAGAATTTATTCTCTGCTTACAAAGAGTCTTTAGCAAGATAGACTCATATGCACTCCAGCTAAGTTTGGAATAGGCTTTCTGAGAAATCTACACCTGTTTGAATAGTCTTTCTGAAACCTGAAGTTGAAATTTCAGGACAGAATTAAACACATTTTATTCTGCCCACCTACTACAGAATCACAACCCTTATTCAGTTACAGTGAAAAGACTATAAATACATCTCTAGGAAAATACAAGAATTATGAAGGAGAGGAGGTATCAGCCTCTGCAGACAGTAAGGGAGCAAGATCAAGTTTCCAGAGCTAAAAACTTAAACAGTAAAAAAAGTCAGCAAATTTCACTTATGAAGGTAGGCAAGATGATAGCAGTAATGTCTGAATATCAGTTTTGTCAAAACAGATACCTGAGCCATGCTGTTTGGCTGAGAATCTGTGAATATGAAGTCTCTCTGGGTAATACACTCATATCATATTCAGAAGCTTTGAAGCAGGAGAGCTGGAGAAGAAGCCAGAGGATTGCCTTGAGAAGAAATGGTATTCTGTGTCTGTGTCTTCCAGTAAAGTTCAAGTTATTCTACAGGAAGATTATAATAGATGTGGTCAAGGCTACAGAAAAGTATATCAGGAAGAGATATGTCAGCAGCAGGATTTCAATGACAGGGTGATAAAATTAAAATGATAATTTAAAAAATAGCAACAACTAAAAAAAAACAATAACAAAAAGATCAGGGAAAAGTGAAAAAAGAAGATGTAGGGAACAGTTAACAATGAAATGGAGACAGAGCAGATCCTTGAAGACTGTATTTGTACTCCACGAGACATAGGAGAAAATGAAGCGTACACTGAAATTGTGCCATAATAGGATAGTTTACTAGAAAAAAACTGAATGGCAGTAGCAGAAAGCCTCCAGCTTTAAAAAGTGATGGAAAGAGTTTAAGTAGTCAATTTCTGACTGATATTGGGGAGAATATGATTTCAGTGGCATGGAAGCTTAAGAGAAAGAGATGTAGGTATACTCTAGCAAAATAGAGAAAGAAGGGTCATGAAGGGGAGGTCAAAATGAAATGGTACCTAAGGTCAAGGATGGGAGAGAGCTAAAAACAGGTTAGAGAGAACTTTTCCCTGGAGAAATCAAGATGTGTTTTTTAGCAGGAAGTAGCTTTGGAGAGTTCCTCTTCAAACAAGAATACTCCATTTCCTGGAGATAAAAAATAGATTGCTGTTACGAGCAAAGAAGTCCACCTCAGAGAATGGTGGCTTGACCTATGAGCAAATATGTGACTGAGCTTCTAGAGCATCTACAGAATCTTATTGGAGATCTGTGAACTCAGAAACAAGTGAGGTAATACTCTGTTAATGGCTGCAAGTGGATCTAGCATACCAAATTCATGTTTGTGCCAGCTGGGTACCAGAGTTCTGGGCTCCTCAGACCAAAAGAGATACACAGTGGCTGGAGAGAGAGATAGCAGCAAAAGGACACAAAGATGATGACCTCCTGAAGTCCTTTCCAACCTCAACCCTTATGTGATATGTGATGATAGTTTCTGTGGCTACCAAACCTACTCAACTGAAGGATGAAAGACAGCAGGAGAAAATGTCACACAAAATCACAGTATTTAGAAACCAAAATGGATTCCAGGAAAACAAAACAAGTCCAAAGCACCTGGGAGAATAAAGGATAACTAAGAGAAGAGTTCATTGTAGTCTTTCTTTTAGGTTTGAGGTTGCAAGTCAATACCTGTAGGGGTTATGTTAAAGGATTATTTTAATAGTGACCGTGCACCTGAACAAAGGAGCCCTCTTAGGCCTTAAAGCCTAGATTCACCAGTCTGTTGAAATAATGTAAAATACATTTGTAATGGAAGGAAAGTTTATGAACCCAGAAACATCTTGGTACAATCTATAAAAAAGTCAGACATTGAAGCTTCTTCCAGAGGCCACCTTCTGTAAATAAAGCAGCATCTGAAGACAGAATTCCTGTTTTGCCTTGGCTGAGAGCATACAATCTTCTAGCACTAAATATAGATGTATGCAAAAAGTTATAGCAACAGTTTGAGCTTTTACCATGTAAAAGGATTAGGCATTACTCCATTACATTTTTAAATGGTAGAGGCTAGATTTTGTTGCAAAGTGCACTAGGTAACAATAATACATGTCTGTTTCGAAAATATTAAGGACAGTGTTTGTTAATGTCCTCAGAAGACATGCATCTGTAATAACTACATACTGTCTGCGTAGAATACAAATCCATCAGCAACACTTAAAATATGTAGTTAAAGTAGCCATATAATGAAGCAGCTGCACTGATCTGAAAGAGTGTGGTTTCAATTAATTTCACAGATCTGGGCCTCTCAAATACCTCCTACCAAAAAGGTGGTGTCTAGTAGAAGCAGTAGTGTCAGGAATGTCCTAAAAGATAATAGACAGCCTCAGTCTTTGCTGACCTGCAGAACTGCAGAAGACAGTGCTCTGATGCTCTCTGAATTGAGAGCTGATGAGCTAAAAAGGTATTTCCACAGCCACCATCCAAAACTGAGAAAATGGCCAAGCACTGTTTTCAATCTCAATCCAATGTTTGTTTGAAATAAAAGTGAAGAGCTTCTTCAAAGGTCTGATCAGTAAGGACCTACTTGCACATGTGAGATCTTTCTAAGTCTTAGTAGAGAAAATCTTAGAGCCCAAGGTCATGACATAAATTGTAGAAAGACTTTTCAAGATCTCTGGGCATTTGAGTAGCTTCCAGTCAACCATATCAACAGTACTCCTACCTCTTGGGTATATGGCATCCAAACACTATCTCTTGCTTATTTCCCCGAGTCTGTCAGTGCAGTTTGGTGAAAGTTGCAGAATCATGGAATCACTTAGGTTGGAAAAGACCCTTAAGATCATTAAGACCCCCAAGGGAACAACTTGCACCTTAGAAATTGAAGTCTCCCTCTTCAACCCAAGCAGAAGTTTCCAGGGACTCTGTTAGTCGTTAGGAAGTGCAGCCATGTTGCTGCCCAGAAGGAACCCCAGTGCCTTGTGGCAAGAAACAGTTTCATAGCATGGATTTCCTTATTCTAATGATTCTTAACTGAATGGTTTTATTTGTGTGCAGCTTTTCAGTACATTCTAAAGCCAGAATGTGGTGGCAGATTTGCTCTATCCAGATGAACGTAGTGTTTGTATTACGCAGCCACACTTGCAGAAAAGCATGTATGAGTGAATCCCTGCACCTCTTGTTGAGGTCAGACATTTTGTCTGGAAATGAATTTAATCCAGACTTGAAAAGCTCGCCTGGAGCAATCTCTGTGTAGCAACATGAACAATGTATGGTCAGTTATCACCTCCCTAGTACAAATGCATACATTACGCAGCAGCTGAAACTTGTACTTTTTTTTTAACAACAGATCTTATCTAGGCTTCCTGGGAGATTCTGATCCAAACTCCTGCTACAGATGGAATTTAAAAGTAAACTTGCCCACCTTTATTATCCTGAAGTGTCATAGGAAAAAAAAATAGTAGTTCTAATCATTTCCATAAAATTCAGAAATGCCTCTCTTTCAAAACTGCAGGTTCTTCCCCCAACCCATTTCAAAACTTTTCCTTAATAGACAGTGATTCAGTGTATTTTGTACCTCAATTTAATTACATGTTGCTATATCAGTTCCAGAACTGTAATTTACCTTGTGATTTCCTTTGCTCCTGCTGAATAAGAAGGATGAGGAGAATAAATTTTGCTAAGTGGTCTATTGGTTTTAATCTTAGATGTGAAAATAGAATTTCAGTTATCAATAGAATTTCAGTCTGACTCAATAGCTTGAACTTAATTCCACATAAAAATCCTCAAACTCTTGTAAAAAAGGACTATCAGAGACAGACAAATGTTGCCTTCTTAGTACAAATTTGATTGTTTTTCATTGTTTTGCATTTTGCAATCACATATCATGTAATCTACGTTAAAATAATAAGGTATCAGCATCCAAACTTCATGTTTCATTTGTACTATCTATCTAAAAGTTATTATAACTTTTTATGATAAATTTTGTTTCATTGTTTCACGAATTAGGTATAATGTCAATACACTGCAGTTGACAGCCAACACTATTATTTATGGAAGTTGCTCAGCTCTGTAGAAAAAGAGACAAAGCATAGCTACACATCATACTAAAAAGAATTCCTTATTTTTTATTAAGTTTAGAATAAGAAAAGAAATGAGATAGATAATGTCATTCTTCTTAATCATTCATCCAGTATATGAACATATGCACTTACAAAACTGCAATATCCTAATATCTTAATTTCTCAAAGTACATTTATTCTTTCTAAATTGCCATTGGTAATGTTTCTATGGTAACTTCTGTAACACAGAAGACTATTTTCTGACTTTAATTCAACTCATGCATCTAATGAGTGGCTCACACTGAGACAGCTATTCTTTCTATTCATCCCAGACTTGCCCCAGTTAGTAGGCAAATTTCCACCAGACTTAATAAAAAGAAAAGCAGGCCTGATGGGGCAGACTTCTGAAGGTGCTTAGTTGCTGAACAACATAAACAGAAAATTAATGGGATTTGCAAAAGTACCTGCAAACTCGTAACAAAATTCTCATTGATTCAGTAAGTATTACATGAATTAAAATATACAGTCCTGTGGTGTGTCTCATGAGCTTGTTAATTAAAGGATTTTTGATGGCATAATTGTGACCACTTCTCATTATTCATATTACATATAACATAATAATCTTTAAAGTCTTTCTGCTGTTAGAAATCCTCCAGGTGGTGATTACAAGTCATCCAGTCTCTTTACTTTGTACATGACATTCCAAATTAGTAAAAAAAAAGTCAGAACATTATCAGTCATCGATGGAAAAGTTGCAGCTGACTTATAATTAAAAGAGTGACTGGTTACAGTTCATATAATTGTTAATATCTGGTGGGATGAAATGCAGAATACAATAAAATGAGTCTCACACAGCCTGGAGGATCTTTTAGAATGGCGTCCAGCTTTCCCTGTTTTGTACAAAAGTGAACTTTCCATAGGACAAGGAGCATTTCTGCTTCCCAGAATTAAAAAAAAAAAAAAAAAAGGCCAGATTCAGTAGCAGCAGTTTGCATAATCTTATATGATGTATTCCATAGAGTTCAGTAAGGAATTCTTTTCATAGCTTAATTAGCAGAGGCCACCCAAAGGGCACCAGTTTATTATATTCACAGATGTTTTTTCTCTTTTTGCAGT
The DNA here is from genome assembly GCA_013397955.1 of Grantiella picta. Classification (NCBI taxonomy): domain Eukaryota; kingdom Metazoa; phylum Chordata; class Aves; order Passeriformes; family Meliphagidae; genus Grantiella; species Grantiella picta. Next base: position 415,802 of record VZRM01000409.1, on the reverse strand, counting down.
CTAGATTAACTTTGTTAGTTGATCTTCATTTAAATTACAGTTAATTTGACAAGATAACCAATATGTTCTTGGTAGTTAATATAGCATTATCTTAATCCTCACATAAATTTCTGTGATACTGTGTTTTCCTTTAATTTTCATTAATTAAAGCAGCCTTATACCACAGCATATGCTGGGTTTAATTTCTCAAACATCTAAAAAAGTACTAGGAACAAAAGAGGGTGGTAAATGTAGCTAGTTGCAGCCAGAAGCAGCTTAGATGCTCTGTCACATAGATTCATTTTGTGCAATATTAAAGGGTAATGTGCTTCAGATATCAGCATCTGCCCAAGGTTCTATATACACAAACACTAAACATTTCAGAAACTAACTTGCTGTTACTAAAACTTCTGGAGCTGAAGTAAGAGGCAGCAATGGAGCTGCCACTAGTAGCAAACATGTCTTGCGGAGTTGTGACAACAAAAAATGTTAGCAAACATATCTCAATGCAGTCGCAATCCATTTCTTCATGGTCAGGATCAGCATAGACACCTTTGAGAGTTAGCTGGAACCTTGCAAGTAAAAAAGCATTTTGATATAGAAGTTAATGCTGTGTTAATTGGCAAAAGTTTCTAAATCAATATTGCATTTAGCAAAACATTGTTCACTTAGATTGCTGAATTGGAAATACAGAAAATGCAAACTTGAAAACTGAAAAGACTGTTTAAATCCCCAGGACTCAGAATATAACTTTGAATTCAATGTTCATACTTTTATCTTTGGGAGAGGGGTCAGCCCTGGTGTTTAAAAATTAATCATGCTGCAAAACACAGTCTTGAAAAGCCTGAATTTGGAAAGATCAGTCTTCCAAATGGAGTGCAATCAGCCTCCAGGTACCCTGGTACAGTTTAGAAGTGACTATTAAACTCACTTAAAGTTCTTTGCCTTTATTCCAAAAATACTGTAATTTAAAATGGGAAGAAAAATTGCAGTTACATAAATTAGGAAATTGATCAAGAATGATTAAATGGGAAAGGTGTTTAATACACAGTCTTTCAAAGAAAGATGGAGATGTGAAAAGGAAGATAAATGAGGAAAAGAAAAGGCTGTCTGCTACAATAGCACAAGGATTTGTTAGCAGGAGATATTGGAAAGATAAGTCAGATCACCAATTTTTGGAAAAAAGCATATGGTTTTCGGTGTTTTCCTTATGGTTATGTCAGTAATGTAGGTGAGCAGGTCACTTCTGTAACAAAGCATGAGTTTTTTCAAGATTTAGTGTCCAGCATGATTTAAGAAAATAAAGCATCAGGGAGATGTACATAGAGATGCTGAAAACCAGCTTTAAATCCAACTCTCTTTAGATAGACACCAATTGCCTCCAACCGGCAGAGGCTGTTCTTAGTCTCCACAAAATCCTATACGAATCTCTTTCCCCCTTTCCTTACGCATCACTGAAGGATGCAACAACTGGAACGACCTCACTGAGATCAGACCTCCTGCTAAGGCTGCCCAAAGCGGCAAGCAACCAGGTACCCGAACCGCAACGTCAGAGCAGTCAAAATACTATTTCTGATGTAAGAAAGGTTTTGTGAAGCGCTTTAAAACGTGGCACTAAACTCGTAGACGTTGCACAGGCAGCTTCTCCAGCTTGTGCGCCCCTCGGGCTGTGCAAGGGTGGCTCTGCAGGTGGGAGAACCATGTACCCAGCTGCTGGGAGTGAGCCTCGGACAGGACAGCGGGGAAGTACCCTATTCCTTCCGACTGCCCTCCAACAATGCCCATACCTCTTGGAACAACCCTCCTGAAAAATTGTTTCAAAGCCCGCAAAGTCCGCTTCTTTAGGCTGCCAAGTCAGCCTGGTACAAGACAAGGGGGAGGTCTCAGGGCACACCGCCCGGTCGGTACCGAGGCTGGGAGTCCTGCGGCCGGGAGGGGACTGCCGACAGCGGCGGTGGGAGGCTCCGCGCGGCCGGCGGGCGGGGGGGCTGGGCCGGGCTCCGCCGGGGGAGGAGGACGCGGGTGGGGTCTGGCTGTGACTGATGGGCCAGATGCGCTTGAATGTTTTAGAAAAGGGGGGCTCTGCGCCGCCGGCGCGACTTTAGCCACGGGGTCTGGTGCGCGGCTGGCGGACACCGGGCTCTGCCGGGAGCGCCCGTCCGTGCCGCCTGCTCCAGCGGAGCGCGCATCGCCGGCGAGCGGCGGCAGCCGGG
>VZRM01000409.1:389626-413268 GCA_013397955.1 Grantiella picta | reverse complement strand
GGCCGCGCTCCCCCTCGCCCCCCATGTGCACCGGGCAGACGGAGATCAAGGAGACTTTCAAGTACATCAACACGGTCGTGTCCTGCCTGGTCTTCGTCCTGGGCATCATCGGCAACTCCACGCTGCTGCGCATCATCTACAAGAACAAGTGCATGAGGAACGGCCCCAACATTCTCATCGCCAGCTTGGCCTTGGGCGACCTGCTCCACATCATCATCGACATCCCCATCAACGTCTACAAGGTGAGGAGGGGCCGGGGGTGGATTCGGGAGCGGGCGCGGGGGTGCGGCGGTCACCCTCGGGGCTCCTTGCCGGCCCCGCAGATGCCCGTCCCCGCTGCGGGGAGACGCGTCCCTTCCTGGCTGGGAGACATCCCTAGACTTCACCTCACGCCAAAGCCCTGCCGGAGGGTGATATTCTGGTCAGATGTGGTCGCAGATGGCACCCTCTCTGTGCCTCAATCCCATCCCTTTCAGCATTCCAGGCTGGGAATGGGGCAGAGTGGAGGTGGCCAAGCTCTGAAAATCAGCTGGAAACAGGTGCTGTCCCGTGGATAAAGGAAATAAATACAATAGATAAATGTGCAGTGGGTTTGTCGAGGGATGGAGGCGAGGCACAGGAGATCCTGTGGATACCACTTGTTCCCTTGTGCTCAGCTGCAGCAAGTTTGGTCATGAGACTTCACATGGGTCTGTACAGTCCCTTTTGGCACGGGGGTTTTTCGAGGAGGAATCAAGATCGTTCAGCTGAGCAGTTTTATACATCTCTTGGTTGGGAGGCAAGATGCTTTCCTGAGCTGTGAACCCTTTCCCCCCTTTGCCAGTGTTGCAACATGGGCAGCCAAAGGGGAGTGAGCCACACCTGCTCCTCTTACACCTTCATTAGTCTGTTTTGACTTGATAAGACTTGCCGTGGAGGGAGTACACCCCCTGTTTCTCTGCCCAGCTTGCGCCATCCATTTGTCCTTAGGAATCAGTTGGGCAGTTGAATCCAGCCTCTTGCATTCTTTGGAGGTATACTGGAAATAACAGAGCTCCTTCTGCTTTGAAAGTTTACAGTCTGGATCCCTGAGCACTCATCAGTGACTTCATAAAGTGGACAGAAGGGTCTTCATCTATCATCTTCACTTTGCATGCATGATTTTAAACTGGGGATTGTTACTTGTACTCTTAGAAAGCCATGTTGAAGGGGCAGATTTTGAATCCATGATAATTACTCCCAGAAGCTTCTGAAATGAAACAATCCTCTATCTTTATCCATTTAAAGTATTTCAGTGTTACAAAGCAGGGAGTGTCATTGTTGTGTTAAAGTCGTGATCTAGTTAATTTGGATTAGGTGAGAGTTCTTAGATTTGCAGTTCTAGTGGTTTTTATACTATACACTTACTTCTTGAGAGAGGAGAGTACTCTTTTGAATGAAGGTGGAATTTTGAAAACAAGATAACTGCTTTAAAACTGTGTTTTTGTAAAAAAATATATGAAACAGATTTTTTCATTTTTCTCAGAAAAATCAAAATTATTGTATCAATAAGTGCTGCTTAGTACAAGACCGCAATCTCAGCTATACTGTTTCAAAATTAAATTAATGTTAACATGCAATAATATACCTCAGTTCTTATCTTGATTGAATGTAATCAAGTATGTCATTATGAGTAGGTTGGAGCAGGGATAATAAAAAGTCAGATTGCAAACCAATAAATATTACACCAGCTGCAAACCCAGGATTTTTATTGTGCTATTGATAACGCTAGGAGCTGTGCAATAGCTCTCAAGTGCTAAATCTCCCACACTGCTACTCATCTTGCTGAAGAGCCCATAATCAGTTTATGTTATTCCTTATAATAATGAGTAAAATATTTGCCATTTTAAGACAGGATTGTTTAATAAATGCAATCAAACAAAGAAACCCCACCCATTACATACTGTGTTTATTTAATCAAAATCCTGAGGGTGGTTTGAGTTGATGAAAACTTTTAATCAACTCTACATCCCATTTAATTCCAGAGCAACAGGGAGAATACATACAGTAATGCAGTAAAAAAAAATGGCTTTGATCACTCAGCAGTACAAGAAGCAAAGGCTTTCTCAGTAAATCAGGCATACCTAGCAGTTGTAACTTCCAGTTTGAAACAATTTAAGTCTGGATGAAAGAGATCCAGATTCAGAATTTGCTACCAGATCCTCAGGCAGCTGCATGAAAAAGAGTGTGAGAGAATTTCTCATGTTAATAAAATGCCAGCAGTTCTTTCCACAACACTTGTCCTACAAAGTGTGAAAGTGTCTGTGAACGCTTTCCAGACAGACCCGTAGGAGACAATTCAAAAGGTCCACTAGAAGCAGCTTTTTATTAGATATTAAATGGGATAACTGCAAAAGATGTCCCCTGTGACTATTTAGGTGAATACCTAAGTAGCTGAAAAAGTGCACAAATGAAAATTGACATCTCCTAAATAAAGAGTATCTAAAGAAAAACAGGTGTTATCTAGACAGGGAGGCAAGTCAATGCATAAGATGCTAATTAGTCCTTCGCACTTTCTAATTTTGTATATCATGCAATACATTCAGTAGAAAATGGGAAGTATCCGTCACACAGTCAGGAAACTGGGTATGAAATGAGGGCTTGAGGGGCATTCAGTTCCAGCATGTGGAATGTTCTTTTGGCATTCTGGGTCCTGGTAAATGGTCAGGCTTTGGCTGGATCTCCGAGCTGCAGAATGCGAAGCAGAGGAAAGTCTGAGACAATCATTCTGCAGTGTGTAATGTTTTGGCAGTGTAGATACTTTGCAAAATTGCTGCTAATTGGCTGTGCAGGTGATCCTATGTTGCTCCACTAAACAGACTAAGTAAGAATGTCTTTGTTAATTTGAGGTGGCAAACAGCAGTTAAAGAGCAGAAGGATAGAGTGGGTAATCAGTGAGCTTTTTATGTCCTCCTCTGCACTTCAAGACAAGACACTTTCAAAGACAAGACAGTGGCAGCTTGTACACCTGACAATACAGATCTGCAGTTCTGGAAGGCTTATGCTCACTTTCACAAGTAAATTAAGTTGTTAAGACCCATGTGTAAGATTCCAAAACATCAGGACTGGAAATTCCATTCTTACACTGTCTTTACAGGCTTAATAAGCCATAATCAAATTACACACTAACATGCTTTGTCTTCTGATACACAAAAAACGTTTCTCTCTCTTATTTTATATTTGTTCCTCTATATTAAATCAAATTTATTGTCATGTCCCAGTGGATTTTTAACAAGGGGAGCAATCCAGCCTCTGCATATTGTTGTGTGGCGTTCCGAGCTCTGACTACCAGCAAATGTCTGAGGAAGAATATCTACCTGGCAACACTGTCATAAGTTCCTTTTTATCAGAGCACAAGGGAAGAGCAGAGAAAAAAATTTCGAGGGAAGGAAAAAAATCTGGTCTTTATCCATGCCGGTAGTCAAGGGCTAGAGTCAGCTTTGTAGGCACTGATTTATTTTCATTAATGTAATTTAGGGATTACATAAAATATAGTTAACATAATATGGCATTATCAAGCACTGGAAATACAAGAAAGACTAGATTTGGGACTCAATATACCATGCAGACACAAGCTGGCTCCTTTTTTAATCCAGCTATTCTCTGAAAAAAGCTCTGAAAAAGATTGCCATGGAATTTATTTGTGATGAACTTACTAACTCTTGTGATGCTAGTACCTGTAGGCTATGCACCATGAGAAAGCCAACCTCTTTCTAACTTTCTAAACCAAGGTGCTTGTCTGCAGAAAGGATTCTCACTATTCTATATTAGAACTCTTGGTTGCTGCTTCTTCTGATGTTAATGATGATTGCCATTTGTATTAGGAGAAACACATTATTTCCCTTTGTTCAACATCCAAACCACTTGAGATTTTGCAAAGATCACCTCAGAATTTCTTGCACGAAGTTTGTTGATCTTTGACCATATTAAGATAAAAGTCTGTTTTGTTTAAGAACCCTTTATGGTGAAGAAGTGCAGTTTATAGGCACTTAAGAAAGATCTGAATTGTCCAGTGGGGGACAGTGCAGGCAGGGGGTGGGGAGGGTAACTTTGTTCTGTATTTAGATGGGAACAGTGTATTCTGAAGTCAAGTGTATCGAGTACTGGAAATGTCTGAATGTTGTTAAAAGTACACACATATAGTTTTCATGGTGGATCTCCAAACTGAAGTAAGTTAGATGGTGCTTTTATAGATTTGTAAATTTAAAGTATTTTCTTCATTATGTATACATTTGTTGTGTATCCATTCACTTAAAAGATGCATGTGACAAATTCCAAAACAAGTTTTCACCTGTTTTGGTTTTTTCTTCTGCCCTTTGTTTATGCATCCCATTTGGATAGTAGCATGGCTTTCTAAGTGGTTACTTTGGATGCAGTCCTTTCACTGGGGTTGTGAAACTGCAGAAATTTACTTTGACAGCACATTACAAGGTTTCTGTCATTTTCAACATGATTGTATAAAATTACTTCATCCTAATTTTTTAAAATTAAATTTCTAAGCAGGAGTTATAAAAAAGACACAAGAAAAGAAAGTAATCGCATGGCTCATATTAAGATTTTACTCTGTTTACTGCATAGATCAGTAAAGCATTCCTAGCTAAACTGGAAAGCAGGAAATATATCTTGTCTAGAGGGAAGATCCTCACCCTGGCATAATTATTACTAAATATTAATAAGTTTGTAATGTTGTCTGACTTATCCCTGACCATAAGCTTAATTTCCTGGGCAAATTTTACCTTTTGATAAATGCTAGATCCAATAAAATACCTGCACGACCTTCCTGTTAAAAAAATGAGGTGAAAATCCACCAGTCATTTCAGAGATACATTGAAAAACTGTTGCTTGTGAATTTGGTGTAGAGTTGCATGTCTGGTTTCTCTTGGACCTGCTGTTTATAATGATGAAAATGAAGTCCAGCATCCTGTGATCGAGACTTGCTGTGAAGGTACAGCTTGGAGGAAGCACGAATTCCTGCTCTGCATTTCCCAAGTGCATTCCCTGCTCGGGACTAGAGCACTGACGGGAATATTCGCACGCTTTGCTGTTCTTCCTGCCCGACTGCAGCCAGTCAGCAGCGGTGGGTTGGAGCCAGGTATCAGCTTTCTGGCTGGGGAGCACAGCAGCTGAGCCCTCATCATGCTCACAGCCTGGCTCGTTCCAGCAGCAGATTGAGAACATCTTTCAGTTCTTACACAACTAAGAGGAAGCAGAGCATGACTTGTGATTCGCAGGTGTGTCTGTGAGTCACAGCATCTCTTGGGGCTACTTTCATAGCTCTGCAGCTTGCACATCAGGTTAGGCTCAGATCTGTCTGGTCTGACGGTGTTGGCTAGGAGTGCATCAGATGTGTTGCTTCTTTCAAGTATGATTTGACTTCATTCTGTACAGTCTTCCCTTTCCTTTTGTTCTATTTTGAACACATTTTTGCTTCTCAGCAATTAAATCTTCTCCTGCGTAAAACAAGTGACTGTAAAGCATTGGAAAGGTCACTCAGAATACAGCCAGTGGTAGACTACTCTTGGCATCTTACTGATGAAAACACAACATTATTTTGCTCTTTGCTGCCACTTGGCAGTATCTCCTCTCATGGATCCAAGTAATTTGTCATTTGTAAAATGACAATCTTTTTATGGCTATCCTATTACGAATCATAAGAAAATCACTTTACTCATACAAAATTGCAATAGGCTACATCTGTACTTCACTGAGAATTATCATTGCTCCTGTTCACAAAGGTGATGCTCCCAAATATTTTACGTTGGATTTTCACTGTACTTTAAGGCTGTATTTGAAGGGGATTGGCAATACAGAGAACAAACAGAAACATCAAGGAAACGTAGTTCAGCAATCAAAACATTCTTTTTTTTTCCTTTTACTTTCTTAATGTTTTCAAGCTTTTGGTCTAAAGCATGTCATTAACCACTTGCAATACCATGATAGAGGAAACTTGTGACTCACGCATTAAAATCCTCGAATTTCACAATACATCAGCTGCAAGACATAAAGCGCATGTTTTTGCCATCCAGTGCAGACAGCTGCATGTCCATTCTGCCCTGATATAAGCTGACTGAATGCAAGAAATGTTTTTATGTTATGATAAACCAAAGCTAATGCACCCTTTCTCTCAGTAGACTGCATTCAGTCGTGTGCCGCGCCTCTATAATCCCAAACTGGAGCTGGCTCAAATCCAGTCAGCTTGGAGAACAGGTGTGACTGTCTGCACCTGAGAGATAAGTATTAGTTCAGCAAAATCTACAGCATGTGGCTGAACCGTTGTGATTTTAGGGAAGAAAGACAGGGAGTGCCTTGTACACACACCAGCTAGATATAAATAAAAGTTTTCAACAGAATCTGGCAATAGAGATTTGGCCAAAGTTCTGTGTTTCAGTTACAAGGAAAAGAATATTTTACTTCAAAGTACTTTTTTAATGAGTTCTCTGGTCTAATACACACATGCACAATGTACAGTAGGTACCATAAATAAGGATACAAGGTACTCGCTACCCAGTTCTTGATTTCTAAAGCAACTGAATGTAAAAGGCTGGAGGTTCAGTGCCTGATTGATATAAGTTAAATTAGTACAGGTATTACTCAGTTCTGTAGAGTGTACATTTAGAACACCTGTAACTATTCACACTAAAGTTTTAATAGTAGATTGTTACTGTCACCCCTTACAGCAATTCAGAACAAGTCTCAGGGAGATGCTTTACTGAAAATACTTTAATTACAGGCTGAGTTATTTTCCCACATCACATAAGCAAAAGTTACTGTATAGTTATTCAACCTCATCCCTACTTCCTCTGCTTTATTACTTTCCATAAAATACTCAAGAAACATAAATCCTTAGATTTTGTTTCTCTGCTTCATTTGTGCAGAGGCATTATATTTATTGTCTTACTTAAGTAGATCATTGAAGACAAAGAAAGCTAGGCCATGCTGCAGTTTGTCTACTGCTGTTCTTTTAAGGATTCCATTACAGCACAGGACTAAAGCAGGTATTTGGAGATATGTTGGTATCTGAAAATACTAGTGGGCACTTCATAGAGATTTCCAAAAGCCTGTGGTCATGAAATGTTCTTAACTTCCTTTGTGTTCAAATAAAATTATATTTAAATTATATCAGGGCTCTTCAGAAAACTTTCATAGACAATGTGTTTATCCCTAGATGGCCATGTATGCATGCATCAGGACTTTGCTGAACCAAACCAATGTGAGCAGGCAACTCTGTGGCTACCGTCAATCATAAAATCATGGAATTGTTAAGGTTGGCAAAATTCTCTAAGATCATCAAGTCCAACTGTCAGCCTTGCACCACCATGTCCCCAAGAGCTGCATGTGCATCTTTTTTGAACACTTCCCTGAGCAGCCTGTTCCAATGCCTGACAGCCCTTTCAGTGACATTTTCCCTGATATCCAATCTAAACCTTCCCTGGTGCAACTTGAAGCCATTTCCTCTTGTCCTGTTGCTTCTTACTTAGAGAAGAGGCCAACCCCCACTTCACCACAGCCTCCTTTCAGGCAATTGCAGAATATGACAAGGTCTCCCCTGAGCCTCTTTTTCTCCAGACTAAGCAACCCCAGCTCCCTCAGCTGCTCCTCATACAACTTGCTCTCCAGACCCTTCACCAGCTTCATTACCCTTCTCTGAACAGACTGCAGCGCCTCAACCTCAGTATATTTCTTGTAGTGAGGGGCCCAGAACTGGACACAGCACTTGAGGTGTGGCCTTACCAGTGCCAAATACAGGGAAACAATCACTGCCCTGGCCCTTCTGATTCATGCCAGGATGCCACTGGGCTTCTTGGACGCCTGGGTACATCAATGGTTCATGTTCAGCCAGCTGTTGACCAGCACTCCCAGGTCCTTTTCTGACAGACCTTTCCAGCCACTTCCCAGCCACTCTTCCTGCCTGTAATATTGCCTGGGGCTGTTGTGACGCAAGTCTTGTCAAACCTTATACCCTTGGCCTTGGCCCATCAATCCAGCCTGTACAGAACCCTCCTTAGAGACTTTGTAGCCTTTCCGATTTCCAGAAACATCCACGCAGTATGATGAGCTATTTCTTCTATTCTTACAACCTTGTTAAATTAGTTGTTTGAAGAGACCTGAGCCAAGGGAAAGATTTTCCAGTGTCTTTTGAGTAGTCCCCAGTCTTCCTTCTCCTTTTCCACTTTGTAGCCCTCTATCTGCAACTGATCCAAAAGACCTCATTTGAAGAAAGTTATGGAAAACAGAGATTGGTTTGGATAATCTAACTAATTACAGAAACTCAAAAAGTTTACTCTTCTATTTCTTGGCACTGCCCTTGTTCTGGAGAATCTTGTTTCAATGAGGACTGGAAGATTTGGCTGCTGCTGTGGTGTATTTGACCATTAAAGCAGCTCACAGCAGAGTTCAAAGGTTAAATGCTTCTAAACTGAGGCTACAAACTGTTAATAGAATCAGCTGTGAGGAAGGTGCTTTCTTGTGTCCAGATCAGAAAAAATGTGCAGTTGGAGATGTGACAAGGTTTCCATTAAAGCATATGATTCAAAGTGTAAGTGAGGCAACCTGAAGTTCATTGTGCTGTTTTCTCTATTCCATAGCACTTACAGGTATGCTGAATGTGCAGATAGTACTTTGGTATTAGTATACAGAATGTTGGAAAACTGGTCAATAAAGACCTTTAGTGAGAGATTCATGATCTGTCTTTACCTGCTGCAAAACATTTAGATCCAACTATTTGTTTGTGCTCCCTGAGTGTCCAGTGGGTCTTTTCATTTGTTATCAGATGGTCAGCTGAAAACTGGGGGGATACATTTCTCTTCAGTGTTGCCTGACTTCTGAGCTGATGGAGCCTAGACACTAAACTTCAAATAAACCCCACCCCAGATGTGCACTTACTGGCCTTGTCCCTGTTCTGATCAGCCTCAAGTAATTTTCTATATTTCTGGTCAAGGGTTCATTATTTGGAATATGTAAGAAAAGCAATGAATACTCAAGGCAGATAAAGCCAATTCAAAGATGAGGAAGATCCTCACCTGCTCCGTCATTTTTTACCATTAGCACTGGGATGATGAAGTTAGAAGGAAAAGGAGTGGAATTTGGAGGGCTTAAGGAGACAGGACTAATACTTAATTGATGCCCTTGTCCCACCAGGGAGTGACTGCAAAGCTACTCTCTAGTTTTTAGGACACACGCCTCAACAACTCCCTTGTGTGAAAACATTGTTCTGGACTAAGTTTTGCACAGAACCATAAAATGGCTTGAGTTGAAAGGAACTTTAGAGGTTGTCGTGGGCAGGGACACCTTCCAGTGGACCGGGCTGCTCAATGCCCTGTCCAACCTGGCCTGGAACATTCCCAGAGATGGGCATTCACAATATCTCTGGGCAACATGTTCCAGTGCCTCACCACCCACACAGTAAAGAATTTCTTCCTAATGTCTAACTTAAACCTACTCTGTCTCAGTTTAAAGCCATTGCGTCTTTGTCCTATCACTACATGCCCTTGTAAAAAGTCCCTCTCCAGCCTTGTTGCAGGCTCCTTTTAGATACTGAAAAATTTCTACAAGGTCTCTCTGGAGCCTTCTCTTCTCCAGTCTGAACAAATGCCATTCAGCCTGTCTTCATAGGACAAGACATGGTGGAAAAGGAAAACAGTCAAGACAGAACTCCATGTTTCAGCATTGGGAATGATTTTTTAAAAATAATTGCTGTTTTCTTTTCACAGCTGCTTGCAGAGGACTGGCCCTTTGGTGTTGAAATGTGCAAATTAGTGCCCTTCATTCAAAAGGCATCGGTGGGCATCACAGTGCTGAGTTTGTGTGCCCTCAGTATAGACAGGTGAGACCCATTTTTCATTGAAGTTTCTAATATCTTTCCCATACAGGCATTGGCTCAAATTCACCTGTCCACTCAGGCAATACAGTACAAATAAGATGAATTTAAGCCAATTAAACCAGGTGGGTTTGCTCTTATTTTTAATTAGTAAGTGTGTGCTGTTGCTTCAGGTACCGAGCAGTCGCTTCTTGGAGTCGCATTAAAGGAATTGGGGTGCCAAAGTGGACTGCCGTGGAAATTGTCCTGATCTGGGTGATATCAGTGATACTGGCTGTTCCAGAAGCTATTGCATTTGACATGATTACGATGGAGTACAGAGGAAGGCATCTTAGAATCTGCTTGCTTCACCCCATGCAGAAAACACCCTTTATGATGGTAAGTCACTAACATTTATAAAATCTCTGGAAGAGTTCTTGGATCTTCTCAGTGTTATGTGGATTGTAGTGTGCACAGGTGTATGTGACAAGCAGGTGAATACAATGTTCAAATGAAATACTGACATTTCTGAAGCATATTGATTCAAAGAGCATTCAGAAATCTTTGACTTTTTGTGGTCTTTGAACATATTACTGTCTTGTCCTGTTTTCTCATCTGTAATACAAAGATGCTTTTCAGGACAGACTGACCAATTAGTTATAGCACACTTAGCAAAATGCTCAGCATTTAACTCCTAACCATGTTTTTGCTTTGCTTTTTTCTTTCCAGTTTTACAAGCAAGCTAAAGACTGGTGGCTGTTCAGCTTTTACTTCTGTTTGCCACTGGCTATCACAGCATTTTTCTATACTCTCATGACTTGTGAGATGTTACGAAAGAAAAGTGGAATGCAGATTGCTTTAAATGATCACTTAAAACAGGTAAAAATTTATCCCTGTCCACTCTCTAACTTTAGACAGGATAACTAATAACTTTATTGATTTTCCTGCCACATTATTCTGTTCTTGTATGACTTCAGGATTAGAAGCAAAGAGAAGTTTCCTAGCAGTGGTGCTGCTGAACTCATATACCTATGTATATATCAGAGCCCTCAGAAACCTAAGATTTTAAATGTCATGACAAAATTGTTTCTTTCTTGTTTGGTTTTAATATTTCAGGTTTTATAGGTTTTATTTCTTCTTTACAATAGTGAGAGTTGGCTATTTTGTAGTGCAAACTGAAGTCATGCTCTAATCTAGAAGGTGGTGCTATAGAACTTCATTATTTTGAAGCAAGTTCTTCCTGAACCCTAGTGAGGTTAGCAGTATATGTCAGCAGAACAAAACATATTCCAGCATACGTTCCAAGTTACTGGTGCACCAGACACAAACATCAAACATCACTAGAATTAATCTATGTTTGTTCTATAATGTGTATTTGTGCTCCTTTTCTCTTACCTGGTTAGAGCTGTAAATGGAGTCTCTTGGGGCATTTAAAACAAGTTGTGAGATCAAAGCACAAGGAAATGCAGCTGAAAACAAGCTGGTATATGAAAGTGATCAGGGAGAAAAATATGTTCTTGATTTTAATTTAAATTACTGGTTAAATTAATGTTTTCATGACCTTGATTTTCCATATTATTACTCATACTTCTTGAAATGAGATCTATTGAATCAGTGCGAGACATCTAAAACAATAGAAAAGGCTACGTAAATATTCCAAGAAAATAAGCTATTTGATGTTTTCCTAACTCCTCTTTTGATAGTCTTTTTTATCTTGTGTATTAAATGTTTGGATCTTAGAAGACAAAAACAATCCAAAGAGAGACAGAGGAACTATAACACTGTTCTGTCCAATTTTCTTTCTCAGAGACGTGAGGTGGCCAAAACTGTGTTCTGTCTGGTACTTGTTTTTGCCTTGTGTTGGCTCCCACTTCATTTAAGCAGAATTTTGAAACTCACTATTTATGATCAGAAGGACCCTAACAGATGTGAACTTCTAAGGTGAGAATGCAAAAATAAAATGCCTGTACACTGCAGGCATTCTCCATAAGCATATTTGGATTTCCTAAGGACCTAGCTTGCTCTGTGTGTCCCTGCTTTTTCATCCAGGACCCTCTGGTTTCACTCCAATAGCAGAGACAGAAAATTGTGAGGAATTCCCTCTCTTTTCCCCATCTTCCTCCTGATCCTTTTTGGGACTTTTCTTCTGTCTTGTGGTGCTGTGAGAGTAGAAGGGGGATTTCTGTTCCTGTCTTCCGTTTCAACAGAGCAGCTAGGATTCAATTTGTGAAAAAAAAAAACCTTCTGAACATCTTTTAAGATGGTTGGATCTTCTGAAATTACTTTTACAAGAATCGTCTTTTGATTCAGATTCTGTTGTTAAATATAACTGTTACATCCTTGAGTTAATCCTGTTGATTTAAGCCCCATTACTATTAACGTTTAGTAGCTAGTCTTGACTGAGGGAAGCTGAGTCCAACTTTCATAGTAGTAAACCTCTACTAAGCCTTTTTAAAGAAAATGAGAAGTGTCTTACTTTAATTTCCACACAGCTTTTTTCTTGTGATGGACTACATCGGTATTAACATGGCTTCACTGAATTCCTGCATCAATCCTATAGCTCTCTATTTGGTGAGCAAAAGATTCCAAAACTGCTTTAAGGTAAGCGGCTGCTGGGAGTTGCTCCTCTGGTTAAAAGATTATGTCAGCAGTAAAATTCATTCCTTAACATGCACAAAGTTTTAACAGTTTTAAAATTAAATTTTACTTTAAATTTTCATTGGGTTATGGTACATTCTCTCCCTCTCCTGCTGAAGCTCCACAGGAAGGAATTAAGGTTTGATGGGAACAAAAAGAGAAAGCAAAAGAGCAGAGTGTACAATAAACCCTCTGGGGACCATGCTAATCAGTGCTACATCACTTCCTGACTGAAGCTGGCACCCAGCTACTTCCAGAGCACTGACGAAGCAGACTCGGACTGTGCTGCCTAGATTCACGTAGCCATATCCTCTGCATCCTGACAGGGAGGGTGCTGACCCTGGGCTCCCTCATCCTGACTGAGCACTCAAATCAGTCATGTAGGGCAGAGGGTGAAAATCTGTACTTATCCCTTTCCAGTGCCAATGTTTCGTGAGACAGATCTGTTCATAGTTCTGCCTTGGTCTGAGTGAATAGACCTGGGCACTAATTCTCCACACAGGATTTCAGGCTCTGGATTGCATAAGGTTTGCAGCCCATCAGTCCTTCAGCCTTCATATCTGCTCGGAAAATATCAAGATTTGGGCTTTTTTTGTGAACCCTTACCATCTCAAGACACTGTATCAGAGGCCTTACATTGCCTATGGCAAATTCTTAGCTTTGTTTTTTTCTTTCCAAGCATTTAACCGTTGGCCACAGCTGGGATTATTGCCTGGTTGTTTAAATTCCTTACTGGCAAGATGAAAGCATCTATCAGTCAGAAGCCAGTCAGCTCTACATCTAGTAGTGTTAATGTATTTCCCACATAATTGTTACAGCACAGGTTGCAGAGGTTTTAGTGTTGTTCTTCTCTTCCCTGTCTCTGCTGCTGGCTCCCTGAAAGAGTCACTGGAGCTGAGAGCACATAAGAGATCTCCAGCATCCTGAGCATGGAAGTAAGTGGGTGTGAGGAAGGTACTTTCAGCACCCAAAGGCCAGACAGTAGCATGAGAAAAGGTTCTTCAGTACATCTAGTAAATGTATGAATTGTATGTAGGTTTTCACCATTCTTCTACTTACTTCTCTTTATTCAATCTCAGAACAATGAGCTAAATAGCAGCATCTTGCTTAGAAAGCGTAGATGTGAATACATTTTTCCCCCAAGAAAGATTATCAAGGAAAGCACAACAAGGAGTCATAATTTTATTTTCAGATGCATTTAGAATTGCAGATTTGAAGGGGTATGTGTGTTGCTGTTACTATATGTAATTGCTCAGTATAATTCTTTCTGCACTCCAGCAGAAAGGTGGCTAATGGGACCATTTGAGCAACTCAGAGCTGAACCCCATTTCTTTGCTTTATGCTGTAATCCCAAAACAGCAGTTTGCACATTTGCCATTTCCTACTGTACCCCTGAAGAAGGGCAGCTTTTCAGTTCATTTTGCCACATGTGCAAATACAAAGTGATGTAAAATGTTTATTTCTTTTATATTAACAGTCATGCCTGTGTTGCTGGTGCCAATCCAAAGATCTGTTGTCCCTGGAGGAAAGGCAGTCCTGTTTAAAGTTCAAAGCTAATGATCACGGATATGATAATTTCCGCTCCAGTAACAAGTACAGCTCTTCATAAAACAAGCATAAAAGGTATATTCTCTTAAATTAATGCTGGTGCCTTTTTAAGTAAAAGTGGCGGTTACTTTTAACAAGATGGTAACATCCAGAAAAGTCTGGTTTTGTATTTGCACAAAAAAAGAACATTGAAAAAAATTGCCCTAAAACTGTGTCACATTGAAAATCACGGACATTTATGAAATCTTCTTTTGTGGAACATGAAGAAAAGCATAGAAAGAGCAAGTCATTGTTAGCACTTGAATACTTCTGAATCAGCACTTCCAAATGATCCCCACTTCCTGTACATTAAGTGATCGTTTGTATTCTCTGTAACAGTTGTAGGAACTGAAGTCACAGTAATTATTAAGCAGCATAATATAAAGTTAATTGGATCAAAGCCATTATTATATGTAACTCAATGTATTATCTTTTATAAAGCAAATTAACCACCGTCACTATTGTGAGTTTTTTTAAATAAAACATTAAATACTTTGTAATAGAATTTTAAATGCTAAAAATTAGAATTTTTATCAGGTATGTCATAGTGGTAGCTACTGAAAATATTAAAGGATGCAGTAAAGTCAAAAGTGCATTTTACTTTGATGATTGTTTTTACCTATTGTTATTATTACTATTAGTAGGAACCTCCCAAGGGCTCTATAAATTCCTTTCTGTAGCCACTGTGCCTCTTCAGTGCATTTGGCAGCACCTTGGGAATGAGTATTTGTGTTTGCTGATAGCAAATGAGAGAAAAACACACCAAAAGCAAAAGATTAATACTAGTAGAAACATACTAACAACAGTTATTATTTCAGCTATTTTTAGCTGAAAACAAATTGATTGTATCCTGTGTAAAAGCCGGGCATTCCAGATCCTGATGTTTTTTTACTGGAGATACTTTTGCAACAACTTAAAATTGTTTTTACAATCCAAATATCTTCTTGAGGCAGCAGTTTTTAGAAATAGTGGGTGGAAAAAAACATAACCAAGGTAAAAAGAGAGAATTTAAATTCTGTCTTCATTTAGATTTAAATCTTCATAAAGAAAATAATTCATGAGCCATACTTCTAGAGAACAGTATTATGTAGCATACTCATCTTCATACTGTTTTAAAATATCTTCTGCTTCTGTAGTTCCATATTTATGGGCTTAAGAAGATGTGTGATTAGTTTCTACTTCTGTAAATAGTTTAGTGAAATGTAATTAATTGTAAAGTATTAAGATATGGGCAGGACCCTGTAAGAACAGAAAAAGATAAAGATGCCTGTAGTAAACATGATGTGTACTGCCAGGAGCAGTGCATGTTTTGTATATACATGACAGGTCATTCTTTGGCTTTTCCTATTAATTTTTTACAGATGTCCCCAAAGACTTATTAACATATTTCATGCACTAAAGCATGAGTTTTTCAAAAACAATTGTCATATAACATGCTTTTATAAAATACATGTTTTCAATAGGCTTGGTATTTTATTATAATAAAATTATTTATCAAAACTCAGGAATTTTTTTTTTTTAAATTTCCAGATCTCACATGTAAGGATTTTTACCTTTTTTTTCCCCAGTCTTGATTAACTTCAGATTTTTTACTAAAGTGCCTTAAATGTGCTCAGGATGAAAACAGCTACCATTAAAATATTCAGCTGATGTTACCTTAGATGGGTTTCTGACTTTAGGTAGCTACAGCTACCTTGCAGACAGTTGAAAATGGGGTGGTGAGCCCCATTGCTGGTGTTGCCTCCATCAAAAGCTGGTAAGTGAATGCTTGTGTAATCAAGCTGAGGAGGACCTCTGCACATATATTTGAGCATGGGCATGTGTGTGTTTGTGTGTGAGTGTGTACAAGCATGTGTGCTGTGTACCATAAGGTTGCTGTTGCTGTCTTGCTGCACCACACCCACTCAGCTGCTGTAATGCAGATCTTTTATAAGTATAAATCTATTTTAGGTTTCCTTCTTTATGTTTTTACCTTACTTTTCATGGTAACTTTTCTCACAGTAAGCCATGGATATCACTTCATGTCACCCTACCTGCATCTATTTCTGTGAAATGCATTTCATCTGTTAAGGATGGATAATCAGTGAAATCCTAGATTTGATATTGATCAGTGTTATTTTCATCAAGTTATATCGTTACAATATTGTACATGTATATTATTGTTATTTTTATTTAAGATATAGCTATTGCATTGGCAACTGTGTAACATACGTCTCATTTTTTCCTGAACTAATTCTTTGTTAAGTCCTGCTAAGTCAGATATTTAGGTCTTGCAAATAATGACTATATATACTGCCCCCTTTTTGGGTTCATATATAAATATTAGTATGCTGTTCCTCATTTTTTCAGTATTATTCAAAGCAGTATTTTCACTGAAGCTTTCATTTCCTGTAATAAAAGTGAAAACTTCTGTTCTTATACAGTTTGAAGATTAAATCTCTTGATACTCCACACAGTTTTCTGAAATCCTCAATACAGCTCTGTTCCTCCATTCACTGAAATCAGTAAATATTTAACCATTCAATTCAGTTCAAGCAGAATTAGGGCCCAACATAGCTCTTTAAAAACCCTAACATTTGCTATTTAAAAAAAAAAGCTGAATAGTTTTTTTTTTAAGGAGTTGATTGATTGCACAGCTTAGGAAAGGAGGGTAAAATCAGCTTGTGCAGCAAAATATCCAGTCTGAGGCTCTCTAATCCCCAGACAGTGTCACAGGTAACAGAACAATTGCACAGAGGCACAGGCATCTTTATAGGAGTTCAGTATGCTTGCCCAGAGTGGTGTGACAGAGTCATCTGTCCCAGTGGTCTGAAGAGTTCACACAGAATGTCTCAAGATGAAAAAAACAACTTGTGAGAAGCTACATCACAACTCTGTGTTTTGGCCGTCAGATAACAGTTAGATTTTAGTTCCCCAGCTGCTCTGAATTCTGCCTAAACTGAACTGAGGCACTGATACTACACCTCAGAGAATCAAACGCAAAAGTTGATGGTTGTGGAGCATCTGCTGTGAGCTTTGACATTCCAGTGTTCCTAACAGCTCTTAACTGAGACACAGCTGGCTTAGCCAGAGAATGTTGTATGTACTGAAATAATGTTTAAAGGATTTTTCTAAATTGTTCTGTATAGCTGTGTAAAGTAATTCTATATTTCATTTTCTGTGGTCACTTAAAATAGCAACTTCTGTGGTTCAAGCAGTGTAAACATTCTAAATTACCAATAAAATATTTGTCATTTTGATTCATTACAAAAAGATGTCTGACCTTTTTTCTTCTAGGGGGTCCCATTTAATTGTTAAACAGTGACAGTGATGTAAAAAGAAGTAAGCAATCCTAATCTAAATATCAAAGCTTTTGGGTGGGATGGTTTTATATAGCTAGTTGAAAATTGTTGAGAGTTCAGACTTGCATGTGTGTTGCAAAATTGTCTGATGTTTATTGGAACAATCTTGCCTATCTTTGCTCTGCTTGTTTTTGCTCAGAATGTCAGTTGCAATCTCTTCTCTACACACCCTTATATAGTCACAAATTCTCTTGTGTTTGGGACATAACAAATAAAAGGCAAGAAGCTTTTAGTTCATTAATTAAGAAGTGTATACACTCAATGCTGGAATACACCACATTAAAACCATCATCTCTTTGTATGCTGACAGTGTTGTTTTGTGCATATTTCAATTTACGTTTCTTAAAGCAGTGGAAAATTGGATCAGACTAAATATGCTGTAACTGCTCATATATATATATATATATATATATATTTGCTTGTGGTACCTGTTCATCCCAAAATGTGTTTCATGCTCTTGCTGTTTTATTCCAAATAGTTACATTTCCTTCTGTTTACTTGGTGGCCTGTTGCATCCACGTAGATTTGTCTTTTTTCATGGTCCCAGGACTTTTGGCACGTAATTTCAAGTTTCCTGTGCTTGGAGCACAAGCACTTGTAGAGCTGAGATCCCTTGTAAGGACATGCTCTGCTTACTATCTCTTATGGCCTCTTCCCTTCCTTTCCTTTTATTGCATGCTATGGTCCAAGGTCTTCAGCAACCACTCATGAAGAAGCACTTTTTTTTTGCACGTTTCTTTTGAGATCCTACAGCCTGCTACAGGTAGGCCATAAACTGCAGCTTGTTGTCAGTTTTCTAAAGATGCTGAAACTTTCCAAGCAACATGCATATACATGTATCTTACATTCTTCAAGCACTGACTTACTCTGACCACACTTGAGCAGGTCAGATTTGGCGCTCTGATGTTGGTGGAGCAGGACAGTCCAACGGGAAACCTGTGGCTGGGTGTGGTGCACAGAGTGGTTCACATTTTACTGCACTCTCCTGCAGGCTGCTGCTCTGACCACCACTTTTTTGTACTCTGCTCAAGGAAGCAACTGGGTTCTCCATGTACATGCTGTGCTGTTGGGTTCAAATGTCTAAGCCAAGTTGCTGAGCGCTTCAGAAGACCAAGGCAGACAAAAGAACTTAAAAGTGCTGTCATTAAATAAAATCCTGATGTCTCCTTGTTCTTGTCAGTCTTCCTACATTTTGTCATTTAGCTCTGCAGGAGCTCCCAAAGTTCACTCTCACCAGTGAAAAGGCAGCACCCCTCTTGCCCCTTTTCTTACTATCAGTAAGAAAAATATTCTGTAATGAAAACTAAAACTTTCAGAAATTGCTTTTACCTTAGTAATCAGTATCCTAAACCTTCGTGAAATCTTTCTGACAATCCAAGGATGTCCTGATTGTGGGAGGTAGTATCTGGAAGGAATTTTAAAGTACGATGTGGCGAGTAGACAGACACATCAGTATCTACATGTTACCCACCAGCAGAAGTACTGATCTTCAGTAGAAGAACCCATCTTCATCTTCAGTGTTGCTCTGAAACTTTGCATCCTCTGTAGCCACCCTAGAGGAGTGCTTTGGAAAAAAGTGGAAGTCAAATCTGAAATCCTCTAAAACCTGAAAGGAAACACTGATAAGGAATTAGGGTAACCATACCTCCTTCACAAACCACATCCTCCAGAAGCTGCTTCAACTTGTTTTGCTCTTAGGTGAGCAGGATGAGGGGAAGCATTTGTTGCCGTTTTATCTTTTCATGATCTTCATTTCCCAAAGTTTGTGTGAGTAGCTCACAAGTCGGATTATCCTGAAGAAACAGATCAATGGTGAAACAGAGGGAGTCAGACAATGGCTCTCATTTGAAGCTATCAGGAAAAAGAGTAATGGCAAATCCCCAGGAAACTCACATCTTCCCCAGACAGATGGGTTCAACACATGCAGCCTTTTCAGGGGCAGGAGAGAAGCATGCCAAGTTAACAAAACCAAAACTGGTGGATTTGATAAGTTTTAGTTGGAGCTCCAAGTGAAATGGAATTTATTTTTCTTTTTTAATTAAACTAAACTGGAACCAGCATCATAATTGCTAGTGAGTTTTCACAGGACCAGACTTGATCTTGCCAAATATACAGGAAGCTTCTTCCTGGAATGCACCTGCAGCAGGTAGCACATCCCACAGATTTGGCCCACTGGTCTTAAGGAACTGGCATAGACACAGCATGAAAGGTTCACATCTGCTGCTGTCAGATACTCAACATGTCCAGTAACCAGGTGCAGACACTTTTGATGTGTATTTATGTGAGTACATAAATAAGAATACGTACCTGTTTATATATTTATACCTATAAATATACAAATGAAATGTATTTCATATTATGTAATATAAATTGTGTGGTATTAGAATGCTTTTCATTAGTTTTATCTGAAAAAGTTTTCAATGAAATAAAGAATTTTTTAAAAACCATATTAGTCTGAATGAAACATAGCCCACTGTCTTTAAAGAAAGCAAAACCACACCACTTTTAATGTGTTCTTCACTTTAATCTCATATTTTGAATTTTAAGGGGGTTTTCATATCTATGGAGACCATTTTACATTAGTTCATGCCACAATATGAGTAATGTAACCTATGTATGTCACACATACAAACTATCAATGTCTGCCTAACCACTGGACCACTCTATTGCATTTTTAAACCTTGTGTTCATTAGCATTAATAATAAAGATCACTGGGCACTGATGGAAATATTTTTATTGTTTTCTAATGTGGATATCAGTTTGTAGTAATAAAAGTTTGAAATGCTGACAAATCATGCACTAGTCATGCTGAATGGCTAAATCATGAAATATATCAAAAATATATATATAAGCATTTATTAAGTGGTATTCATAAATTCCAAAGAGAATTTATTAGAAATATTTTTATCATTTTGTCTTTTTAATAATTTATAATTTACAAACATAATAGCATCGAATTTTGTAATTTTTGTGGCCATTTTATGACAACGGAAAAGATACATTTCAAAAAAAAATTCAGAATTTTTTATTTTCATAGGAGATGGAAACAGATTGTGAAATGACCCATGACATTAATGCTCTGCTTCAAGCATCTGTATAGGTTATGAAGACACTTCCTGTCAAATTAACTACTAAAATTCTCTTTTTAAAATTGTTTGCCCAACTTTCATGTTAAAGAACAAATGGACAAAGAATACGGCAAGCTCCTTAATGTTTGCAACTCATTATTTAGTGTCTTGGAAACATTTGATCTTTTTATAAAAGTTTTCATACTGAAGTTGAGATATTTCACTTAAAATGTCTTCAGAGGAAGAGCAATATGTCCCAAATAGGTGAGACCATTTAATATTTGTTTACATATGCACTCAGTTTATGCGAGAATTCAACAAATTGATTTTAGTTTACTGGAAAAGAATAAATTGATATTGTAATGATGTGAAAGTCAAATGCTTTTAAATTACTCTATAAATGTATCTATGCATATATGCATTTTTACTTCTGTGTTTAAGAACCTACAAAAATACACCTATATTACATAAGTCAGAATGTTGGTCACAATATAAAAGATGCTGAAAAAACTATAGAAGGTGTAGTTGGGAGTAAAAATACCAGAAATATATAGCATTTGTGATTTGCTGCTGAGACTTCGACCATGCTTTTGCCTGAACTGAAGAGCTTACAGCTTTCAGCTAGAAGTAACCAAATTTTCCATCTCTTCAAGATCTATCCATGCTTACTCCAGTCTTCCCAATTGCAAAACCTGCCATAGGATGATATTTCGTGGCACTCTTACAAAAGAGCAGGAATGCCAGCCATGGTCTCTTGGCCAAATTCCAAATTAAATAATTACAATCTGTTTCCTCTCTTCCTCTCTCTTCCCGTCAGAGCATACTGCCCCACTCTTTTCAGTTGCACACTTTGTGTGGAGACATCTGCTCCATCTTGTGCTGGAGGTGACCACATTTCCATGCTAGAAATAGGAAGCCTTCCAAATCTGTTTTCAGTTTGTAGGGTATTTGGGAGTATATCAGACAGAAAAGCGAAATTTAATTGTAAAATCAGTATCGCAGACTTTCTTTAAGCATACACCAACTCATGGTTAAGGGGATCTAAATCACCTGTTTTTTACTGACTTTGTTAAGTTTTATGAACAAGTTTTAAAAGGCTTTTCAATTTTGTGTATCATTTATTTGTATAGCTGGAGAGATTTATTATGATCTGGAATTTGTTAAATGGTGCTCAAATATTTGAATAGGCATTAAGGATGTCTGCAAGGTTGAGTGTAGAAAGCCATAAGCTGCAGAGATCAGTGTTCTCCAAGCTTAGGCTGAAGCAGTTGCATTGCTTCCAGAGTGAAACAGACTAATTTCTATTCAACTCAAATCTCAGGTAGAGTGAGCTAGTGTCAGTCTGCTGTCATTTAGGTGGATCCTAAAATGAGGGTTAACTGCTTGAGAAGGCAAGACTAAGCGTTTGAACCATTTGACTGTACAAGTATAACAAGTTCAATTTTTCAGGTGTATTAAAAAAAAAAGAGGTTGTTTGCTTATATTCAGAAATTTCATAGACTGGTTTGAGTTAGAAGGAAACAGCACTAGGCAGGGACACCTTCTTCTAGACCAGGTTATTCATGGCCCCATCCAGCCTGGCCTGAAAATCTACAAGAGATGGGGCATCCCAGCAACCTATTCAGTGCTTCACCACCCTCACCATAGAGAATTCATTGCAATCTAAACCTGTAGTTTCAGTTTAAAGCTGCTCCTCCTGCTTCTATCCCTACATGCCCTTGTAAATAGTCCCTCTCCAGTGCCTCTCCAACACATTTAATTGCATTTGTTTGAAAGAATCAACAAAGAACTGGTAATATTTGCTTTAAGGTATCAAATTACTTAAATGCACTTTTGGAGGATTTGACAGATAAGGAGAGGTTGAGAGAAATGGGATTCCATATCCTGCAGAAAAGAGGGCTTGGGAAGATACCATTGATATGTATAAACATATACCTGGCGGTATTCAGTGAATATTTTGGAAAACTTCTCTTAAAACACACCAAAACTAACTTCATCGTGAGACAGCTGGACAGCTGAAATCAATGGACATTTGCCAGATAAAGATGTGTTCAATCTTCTTAGAAAATAGTTTAGTTTAGTTTAGTTCAGTTCAGTTCAGTTCAGTTTAGTGTGGGCAAATGCATATCAGGTATAGTGCTAATAATACTAGTCAAGTAGGTTTACTTTTTAGTTTAAATATTCCAAGTCTGCATGTCTTCTTTCTGTGGACTAGCATATCTGGGATTTGTCTACCCTTTTATACCCTTCAACAGCGATTTTTATGACTGCATCTACTGCACTATTATTATTATTTCATTGCATATGAAGTATAAAACCTTGATCTCTCAAGAATTTCTGAATAGTTTTTTCCTATAATTTCATTAAATAAAATAAACTGAATGCATCTTTTGGAGGGTAAGCAGGAAAGGCATCTCTTATTTGAAAGGTGACACTAGTGATAATGTATACACTCTCCTCCATTTTGTCCCATAAACAATTGTATGCATTTCAAGTGCCGTTGAAGTAGTAATTCTGGTGTTCAGAAACCTTTGATTTTGTTGCATTTTTTGAAAAGCAGGAAGGAAGTTGTGAAATACACATTACATATATACAGATGTCAAGTACAGTTAATGAAGATAAGCAGATGCATTCCTAAATAGTAATTAAACAGGAGAAGGGAACACACTGTTCACTTTGATTAGAAATTTTCTCTTCAAGGCTCCCTACTTGACAAGGCTTGTCAGTTCCTTCACTTCTTTATATCAATACTTCTGTGTTACTCCTGAAAATACACATCGCATTAAAAAACAGCACCAGACCTCTATGTAAAACAGGATTATAGATTTGCAGCTGCAATTGCGGTGTAAGTACCTCAGATTGTGACATTTTGTAACAGGTACTTGATAGACACTGACAAACTACTGCACAATATTTGAAAGATATGAAAATAAAGTTACCTCACACTGGAGCTCTACAAAGTATTTATCATACATATGACTCTCCTTTCAGTATGGCCCAGAATTGAAATTTTCTCTTTTTACAATGATAAAAACACGTTGGTCAGATCTTTGCTTCTTGTAGCAGCAGATGCTACTTACCTTTACCAACTTTCAAAGGGAAGGGAAGGGAAGGGAACTCAAAGATCTATTTTCAGGGATGCCACTTGAGCAGTTCACTCAGTTCATGAAACTGTAACAGAAATACTTCCCTGA
>VZRM01000409.1:358140-389592 GCA_013397955.1 Grantiella picta | reverse complement strand
AAAAAAAAAAAAAAGGCAGAGGGAACATTTTCTGGTGCAGCTAAGTGCTCTGTAGATTATAGTCTGTACCTCATGGTGCATGGACCCTTAATATAGCACAAAACCCACTCTGGGATGACACAGGATTTCTCAGCAGCCTTGTATTGTCACACATCTGTCCGATATGCACTGGGCATGACATGGACTCCATAGATTCACACACTAATATCCCCATCAGACATTGGAGGACGCTTCAAATTGAAATAGATTTTGTTTCTTCCAAAACTAATCAGCTTTGAAACCACTGAAATTGCCCTAAAGACAAAATCAAATCCCATCAAGGGAAGAACATTGAGGGGTTTATTTACAGACTATTGTAGACAAAAGACAGAAGCACTTACTTTAGGAAGACTATTCAGAAGGCATCTAAAATTTAAATACAGATTACTCCTTCAGTCTACCATGACCATGAATTAACCTACTTAGAAGTTCACCACTTTTATACCCATCCTCAGCCTTCTCACCTCTCTATTTTTTGTGTAATTCCTATTCATTTTTCAGATTATTAAATAGTTTCTGTGCTTGCATTTAGTGAGAACACTGTAATTTTAATTTTGAGTTTTCCTCATATATTTATGTATTGACATTGTTTGTTTAGGGACACCTTTTTAGAAAGAGATTGTAAAATTCCAAGTGACTATAACATGTAGGAAATTATTGTTCAAGGCAGAGTATATAATATACACCCCTAGCCCACACAGGTATCATGGAATCAGAGAACGTCTCTGGAAAATTCCAGGGATGAGGCCCAGTAATACAAATAATTACTTGCATGTTGCAAATATTTATCTAGAGTAAATAAAGAGTAAGAGAGGTTCTGGTGCAATGACTCACCTACTGACTGATATGATAAACAGTTACAAACAACTGTGAAAATGTCTCCATCAGATTTTTGTCATTTCAAAGTTTTTCACAGGAGAGTTATTCATTTCCTCATCATCTATTTCCTCTTCTCAGTATGAATAATATCACAATAAATCCTCTGTTCAAAGTCTCTCATTAAATGATACAAGTAGGAACATCAGAGCCAAAAAACAGCTAAGAAAACCAGGAATAGTGTGTCATAGTGTGGCTAATATGTTGAGGGAACCAGACACCCTGTAATGTCACAGCTATATCTGGTGTCCAGATACATAAAGCAGTTTAAAATACCACAATACAAGTTCCAGTAATGACTTTACCTTCATTGAAGAGAGAAGCACTTTGTTGCCACCGTATATTTTAGTACATGAAAACAAACTTGCTTAGGGTCTATATTGAACTGTACATACGTCAAACAGCTGCACAACCCTGGATTGTGTGGAGTCAGCTTCACAAAGGGAAGCAGCATAGTCACATTGCCACAGATGATTGACTGGCCCTTGTGCGTGACATGGTTAATTAGCCAGAGCTCATCACCAGAACAACACTGCTGTACTGCTGATCAGATCTAAGGTAGCATCATCCCCATGCATGCCGTAGAGATACAGATAACCTTCTCTCTCTGAGCACATATCCATACAGTCACTGATAAAGAACAGAAGGGCTCAAATGTCCAGTCTGATCCCATTAGTGACAGAGACCACAGAGTCTCGCAGCATTATTTCTGCTTCTGGATAATAAACTTGCCTTTAGAGACATACCCAATCTAGATTCAAAAACTGCCAGTGATACCACACTTCTTCAGTGAGTGGATATAGCCAGTAATTTAATGGATTGCTAAGAAGAAAAGTGCTTTATTTTGTGTTTGAATTTTTAGCTTCACCTTTTTGACAGAGGAGCTTATCAGACCTCTGAGTGCTGGACTGAACAGCTCTTTGCTATTTGTCCTGTTTTGTGTACCATGACCAGTTATCCTTAAGTCATCATGTTGATAAGCTAAGTAGATTGCACTGCTGGAGACTTTCCAGGTCCTTAATATTCCCATGGCTTTTTGTTGACCCTTCTCCGAATTATTCACATCCATCATGAGTTCTGAGCATTAGAACTGGACACTCTATTCCAGTAGCAATTGCTTCTCTGCCAAATGTGGTAATGCTGTAACCTCCCACTTCTATCCAGTGGTTATACTTAAGGATAGTATTTGCCTTTTCTTTTTCCATGTGGTCTCCATAACATGTTCTTTCCAGAATCTTTATTTCACAGTAAAGTCCTCTCTCTTGTTTTTATGGCTTACGTTTCTATTCCTATATGATGGAGCCTCTATTTGGCTGTACAGAAATGTCTCTTTTTTTTTCCTATTCTTGCTTACATAGTATCCCTGGATACTCTTTTTGCTGATCCATGTCTTCTTAATTTTTCTCCTCTGTTATCGTGTGTCCTCACCAAATTTTGTCAGGCAAAATGGGGTGTCCTTTTGTCCAGTTATTGGTAAAAAATGCTCAATGACACAAAGCATACATTGTCCCCCCTGGCACCTCATGGAAAACACAGTTAATCGAACAAAACACAGATACATTCATAGTTACAATTATATTTGGAGATAAGCAGTTTTGCATCAGTGTAATGCATGCTACATTGACCTGTTTTTCTGTGGTGTTAATGAAAATCTCACACAGTAGCAAGTCAAGTCTCTACTAGAAGTTTCTAAGCTCTCCAACCAAACTTGGATCTTCATTTAAAATAATCAGTAACTTTGCCAAGATATATTTCTCTCAATTTTATTGACTGAAATTAATTATATTTACATATCTTAATATTTTTAATCAGTGTATGTGTACTGATCCATTATTTGTTCAAATTACTGTGCTCTGACTGCCAGAACTGCATTATTAAGGTCTGGGATTTTTAAATTTTCTGTTTTAAAATAATGGCACAGTGTTAGCTTCTCTGCAGTCCTCTGGAAATTCCAAAGCTTCTTGAAAAGCAACCAGAGGTTCTTCATGCTAATCTCAACATTAATCTTGACAAGGGTTTGGTTGCAAGATTATTGGAACTGCTAGCTTCAAATCATGTGATGTCTTGCACCTGCTAGCTATGCTTAGTACCACTGGAGAATATTAGATCAACACCATCCAACAGGAAGACATAATTCATTTTTCTCCCCAGTCCATAACAAAGAACTGAAACACTTATGGAATGCTTCTGCCTTCTCTATGTCAGTCATTGCAATTCTATTAGGGCCATCCTGCCTTTGTTATTGTAAGTATTGGTTTTGTTTGGATCTACTCAGAAGATACTTTAACCCAGATGGTTACTCTTCCATTCCATAATCTTTTTTTCATTAATTTTCTTTATTTGCTGGCTTCTACGCCACTCATAAATATATCCCTGATATCTCTCATAAATATGTCTTCTTTTTTATTATTTGTTCTGCTCTGATTTCTCGTACATTGAAACTGCTTCTTTTCTTAGATACAACACTGTTTTCTTTGGAATACTGCAGCCTTTTCAACCTCTAGTAACATATTTCTAGGCAAGTCATAGTTATTCATATTTCTTTTCATATTTTTTATCTGACTGGATATGAGTATCATATTGAATGACAAGAATCAGTACTGTGCATACAACCAGGAGATGCAGACTGAATAGCAAAGGCTGCCACTCTCAGATGAATCAGGCATCCTGCTGCTTCAGCTATCTGGCAATGGACCAAAACAGGTTTAATGGGAGCAAACAATCTCAGAAGGATTTAATTACCACTGCTTTGCACAGAAAGTAGTAAAAGCATCCCCATCACCAGACAGAAGTACCACCCTCATGTCAGCAGAAAAAGGCATATAGGAAAGCTTTGCTAACACTGAAGAATTAAGCACACATAGAATTCAACAGCTACATCTTCATAATAGCATACACAACACCAGTGTCAGGTATAAAAAAAAAAATTCTATTAAAAGTTAGTCACAGTCCTTGGTAGTCTTTTTAATAATATGTACTAGTTGTGCATGCTTAAAATGTGGGGGTTTTTTTAAATATTTATTGCCTGCTTTGAGGCAATGAGAGGAAGCAACAAAATAAAAAAAAAATCCTTCATAGAGCATTTGGTTTGTTTTTTCTCTGGTTGTGGTTAGTAGAAGCTTTAGTGTGCACGTTTGGACACAAATATGAAGGATACAACTCACTCTTGTCTGATCCCAGGAAAGGGCAGAGTATCATTCCATTCTTTTTCTTGGCTCCACACATCTAGGCTGCCAGCATNGCTTAGTACCACTGGAGAATATTAGATCAACACCATCCAACAGGAAGACATAATTCATTTTTCTCCCCAGTCCATAACAAAGAACTGAAACACTTATGGAATGCTTCTGCCTTCTCTATGTCAGTCATTGCAATTCTATTAGGGCCATCCTGCCTTTGTTATTGTAAGTATTGGTTTTGTTTGGATCTACTCAGAAGATACTTTAACCCAGATGGTTACTCTTCCATTCCATAATCTTTTTTTCATTAATTTTCTTTATTTGCTGGCTTCTACGCCACTCATAAATATATCCCTGATATCTCTCATAAATATGTCTTCTTTTTTATTATTTGTTCTGCTCTGATTTCTCGTACATTGAAACTGCTTCTTTTCTTAGATACAACACTGTTTTCTTTGGAATACTGCAGCCTTTTCAACCTCTAGTAACATATTTCTAGGCAAGTCATAGTTATTCATATTTCTTTTCATATTTTTTATCTGACTGGATATGAGTATCATATTGAATGACAAGAATCAGTACTGTGCATACAACCAGGAGATGCAGACTGAATAGCAAAGGCTGCCACTCTCAGATGAATCAGGCATCCTGCTGCTTCAGCTATCTGGCAATGGACCAAAACAGGTTTAATGGGAGCAAACAATCTCAGAAGGATTTAATTACCACTGCTTTGCACAGAAAGTAGTAAAAGCATCCCCATCACCAGACAGAAGTACCACCCTCATGTCAGCAGAAAAAGGCATATAGGAAAGCTTTGCTAACACTGAAGAATTAAGCACACATAGAATTCAACAGCTACATCTTCATAATAGCATACACAACACCAGTGTCAGGTATAAAAAAAAAAATTCTATTAAAAGTTAGTCACAGTCCTTGGTAGTCTTTTTAATAATATGTACTAGTTGTGCATGCTTAAAATGTGGGGGTTTTTTTAAATATTTATTGCCTGCTTTGAGGCAATGAGAGGAAGCAACAAAATAAAAAAAAAATCCTTCATAGAGCATTTGGTTTGTTTTTTCTCTGGTTGTGGTTAGTAGAAGCTTTAGTGTGCACGTTTGGACACAAATATGAAGGATACAACTCACTCTTGTCTGATCCCAGGAAAGGGCAGAGTATCATTCCATTCTTTTTCTTGGCTCCACACATCTAGGCTGCCAGCATGTACACTTCCTGTAGCACCTCTGCAAACATGAATTCAACAGTTACATATCCCAGTTGTTGTTTTGATGTGTGGCTCCAGTGTTCTTCCCGTTAGCAATCCATGCCAACTTGCTGTCTCAACACATTCATGGCAGAGCAGCATGGTGACAGAGGCCAGGTGGAAATTATCTCCCTAACTTAAAACCACAGCTTTTGTTAAAACTAAAATGTTTTACTTTGAAAAAAGGATGTGCCTATGCAGAAACTCGGAGATCCTTAGAACAGAATACTTCCAGTGAAAACTGTTACTGTCTACTATCATGATTTGGCAACTAGCTGATATGAAAATAAAGAATACACTGAAACATAAGCACTTATCACTAAATAATAAATTTAGCAAACTAAAACCCTTTATACTTTCTCATAGATTTAATCTGTCAATGAAATAATTTCATGTATTTAAAAAAAAAAAAGCAATAGGTGTTAGAAAAGTTATGTAATATATTTTCTTTTGCCTTTTTATAAGCCTCTTGTCTACATGCTAGTACCTCCAGGGATCCTTTCCACTTTTTTCAGCATTCATGGACACCCACTGGCTGGTCTTTTGTCCACACAGCCAGACGTTTTATTATAAAAAGCAAGCAGATTTGGCTATGCATGATTTACCCTTGGTAAATCACATTCTTTTCCTCCATGTACCTGGAAATGGTCTCCAGGAGGATCTGCTCTGTAACTTCCCCACAGACTGAAGTGAGACTGACTGGCTTCTAGTCTCCCAGATCCTCTTCCTTGTACTTCTGAAGGTGTACCTGACAATTGTCTTTTTCACATCTTCAAGAAACTCTTGCACTCTCTACAGCTTTTCAAAGACCACGCTGAAGAGCATCCCAACGCTATAAACCTGCTTCCTCAGCCATCTTTGATTCATTCTGTCTAGCCCCATGGTCTTGTCCGATTTGTTTGGATGGTCTCTAATTCCAACACAACTTACTGTGGGTAATACTTCTCTTCCCCCAGACTCTGCCACACAGATTTGGAAAGCTGGAAAGCAGACCTTGCCAGTAAGAACAAAGTCACTAAGTCAATCTCTCTTTATCCTTCACCATTAAATCATCCATCCTATTCAGCCATGGTTCTGTCTTTTGTGATGGTGTTCCTTTTGCTCCCAATGTACTTATAGAAGTCACTCTCATTGCGTTTCCTATCACTTAAGAGTTTAAACTCCAGCCAGACTTGGGTTTTCATGACTTCACCCCTTCAACCTCAAGCGAAAATTTCCATACTCCTCCTTAGATGATCCCCACTTCCATTTTCTGTGTATTTCCATTTTGTGTTTGAGCTCATCCAGGAGTTCCCTGTTCAGCCAAGTTGGCCTCCTGCCACACCTGCTGTTTCCTGCACATCCGGATGGTCCTCTTGTGCTTTGAGGAGTTGTCCCTGGAGATCACTGCCCTGCCCTGCTCCTTTGAGTGAGGTCTTGCTACGGAAGTCACTGCCAAAGATTTCAGCATTTCTACAGTTCTGCTGGAAGAACAGTTTGTATTAGGGCTTCCTAATCCACTTCAGACAAAGCAAACCAGGTAAACTGCTTAAACTAAAGAAGTTAAATCAAATCAATTTTTCCTGAAATGAGTTAAGAAGTACTCAGAAATTGCTTTAGGTTTGCATATAGGGCAGTAAATAGCATAGAGGTGATAACAAACAGCTGGAGGGAAACAGGTCACTGAAACCTGGTGAATCTGTGTTTTAGGCCCTGGCTGAAATTGGCAGTACTTAGAGCAAAATTAGGAAAGGTTGATCTGGCACTAATCAAAAGGAATGTTTTTCAAGTTATGTGGCAGGATACCCACCCCCAGCACACAATCTTATATTTATATATATATATATATATATGCATGCAATAGTTGAACAAATAATTTTAAATTCATTTTGATATTTTAAATACCCTATATACCTCTAGATATCCAGGGTATTTTGATACTTTCTCTCGATGTCTTTTATTAACACTGTTTAATTTCTCTTAAATATTTCAATATTTCCCGTGTGATAATGAAAGTTTCTGATAAGCTCTGATAATATTACAAACACAGGGTTTCAGCCAAATGAGTGGTGGGAGTTAAGATCATCTCAGAAAAGAGTAATATGTTGCAGTCGCAGCTTCATGATCTGGACTATGGGATAAATCCTTAGCTTTCAGGAAAAGAAAAAAAGTAAAATCACTTTTATTATTAGAGAGCAATTTTCCTCTTTATTTCAAATACATACACTTTTTTTCCAGTTATTTCCTAGCTAAAAATTCTAATGTTCCCTCCAATGCTTGTTTTTTTAATAATGATTTTGCCATTGTTAAGTCTCCTCCCCTTTACTGGAAATTACATTTCATTTTTTTCTCTCTTCAAACATCCTACTCTGCAGATGAGCAGGATACAGAAAAAGGCACACCTACTTACTGAATCTAAACATGCCTGAGTTATCATGGCATCTTCAAAGTGCTCCTCTTCCTTCCACTCTTCCCCCCACCCTTGTTGCCACATGCATATTACAATTGCTTTTGATGTCAATGTGTCTGGATTCCTGGTTCTAGTGACAACCATCATTTTGGATACTTAAAAGAAAAATTGAAAGAGGAAGAACGAGTCAGACTAGGCCTATGTATTTTTGCAGGCAGCCTTCAGAACATAAATCACTTTAGACACGGGAATAATTGGATTAAAATCAGGGGACTTTAAGCTATGTGCTTTAAGAAGCTGTGAAAATATCTTATAAGACCAAGGACTAGAAGCCAAACTTAGATCCGTGGTTTTGTATCCACAGCATACCTTGACAGATTGGGGTTTGCTGGGAACCAGGAACCAAATAGGTTAATAGCATGAACCATGGCAAGGCCTGAGTGGAGGTTTTCAGGTGCTAAATACCAGTGACTAGAACAGCTGGAGATGTCCTGCCTGCTCTCCCCAGTGCCTCTTTTTGGGTGCCACAGTTGATGTGCTCAGTGTAATGGCTGGTGAGACAACTCCCTGAGGTCTCACCTCCCACAGATCCCCTCCCCAGCCACCCTCCACCCCACAGTTATTGACCCAAACAAGAAGTCTACATGGGCAGTGACATTTTGGATACAGTCCCACATCTACACCAGTGAACCTCCTGTGACAGTCTGCACCTAAGCAGGCACAAGATTGCTGCTATTTTGGCACAGCTGAGCAGCTCAGCATACATCTCATGTTCATACATAATTGGGATTTTAAATTATGCCTGTTTTCCAAGAAACCCAGTCTGGCAGGTAGATTCTGTGCACACATAACACACTCCTAAGGCATAAACTCCATGAACTATACAGCAGTCATGAACACTTTTCTTCTAAAAATCAGAACCAGGGTATTTGCTATGCAAAAAAAAAGTATTTACTATTCAAAAAACAAAGAGTTATTTACTGTCTTATTTCTTTCCAACCCTTTATAGAGCAACTCAAGAGACACAGTACCTTCTAAAGAGCAGGGGATGACAACACTGTTTTCAAATATCAGTTTGCCTTTTCTCACCTCTAAAACGTGTACCAGACATCAGGCTGCAGGCTGCTTGTATCAAGAAGCAAAGATTATCCATCCCTGATGTTCATCTGTGCTACTATACATAAATCAAAAGTGCAGCCAAGATTGATTAGTCTGGAAAACAGCAGAAAGCTGATTACTCTTCTCCAGCAATTAGGACACTCACTCACAAATGTGGGCTTCTCATTCCTACTCCAATGTCTGCATTTGACATGAAACAGTCACTAACTAGCATGAGCACTGAGTGCATTCATGATTTTCTTTTCTTGCTAAATTCTGCAAAGCCCTGAACGTCAAGAAAAAACACCAGTGAAATCTGTCTTTCTTCACCAGAAAGAATGCCTCATCAACACATTTCAAAAGTCATCACAAAAAGGCTCGATTTTCTTTCTGAGACTAAATAGGATCTATTCAAGTCTTTATTTAGAACAAGGATAGTAAGGTCACTGCCAGTCAGTCAGAAGAAGTATTTAATTCAGAAATCAAATTATTTTGGATTGCTATTTGTATTTCTTGATATATAAAAAGAGAAGAAACGCATTAAGCTGCAAATTGTGAGACAGGCTAGGAATTCGTTCTAAATTCAGATTTTTTTAGGCTGGCATAGATAGTAAAGATACATCAGTGCTAACACTGGCACAGATACATACAAACTTGAAAAATGGATGGAAAAAGTCTTTCACTTTTCTTAAAGCAAACTAAGACAGAGTCTACCTCAATGTTATGTGAAAGATTGCTTTCCAAATTTGGGATTTCTGTCAATGTACTCATGTATATTTTTTCTTCTGCACTTAGAAGATTTTCTAAAATGTGTCAGGGGGAAGGGTGTGTGTGTAATATCTTGGGCCTCTACAAAAATATTTAAATTCATTTTCCTTTCCTGTACCATATATTATCTCTTTCCAACTTTAAAGCAAAACAAACAATAAAACATGTCTTAAATTTCAAACCTAGAATTGCACATGTGGGTTCTTTTTCTTTCAGCAAATTTATTTAATGTTTTAAATTTTAACAAGAACAGTGGAGAACATTATGGCTTACTGGTATACAGGTTCTTTGGATTCTTTTAAATAGATTAATTCACTTAATTTGAGAGTACAGTATAATGGATGTTTTCACTCCCAAATTCCAAATGTAGTCAATCCATATGTGTGCACATTTCTGCAGAACATCACACAATACCTCTGGGAAAATCCAGCCTCAGCAATCAAGGGAAACTACACTCTTATCACAGTGCTGGTAAAACCAGCAATGCTCTATCTACATTGGCATCTGGTCTTTCACTAAGGTCACAGAGAGCAGACCAAAGGCAAGCAGGCAATATTCCAATTCCACGGCAGAGAACCATTACTTCCCAGGCCAAACATTACACACATATTTTGCCTGGTCCAGGCAGCCAACACAGAACTGTGCAGGGTCTTTACTGTTCTTCAGAATTCCTGCACATACACATAGTTGTCAATGGCCATGTTCCTTCCACACAACTTAATTTTCTGCCTGGGAACTTAATTATGGTGGATTTAAGAGAATTTTGAATATTCATCCAAGATTCAGTGTAGAAATCCTGAATAATGTCCTGATCTCCTGTCTACATAACCTGGATTTGTTTGCAGCATGACTAGAGATCAGCTGCACAGGAGGTTCACTGAGAACGTGTCCCATTTGCAGCATGTGTCATCTTTACTTCCACATTTTGAACAGAAAGAGGGTTGATTTAGATAATGGGAAGAAATTGTTTACCTTGAGGGTGGTGAGGCACCAGAACATGTTGCTTGAAGTTGCAGATGCACTGCCCACCACCCCCCTTGCCCTCCATTCCTGGGACACAAGGAACACCCACATTCCTAGGACATTCCCTAGATCAGGGATACAAAGGCTCCCCAGGGGAGTTTGTGCTATGGTGCACGTGTCAAGCACTGGTATAACCCCCTTATTAATAAAAAGTGGTCGAGCAGTCCCAGCAGAACTGAGCTGAAGCCAGGATGCCCTTCTTCCACAAATTTTTCTTCTCCCAAGCATTCAGAAGCAGGGACCTGGTTGTCACCCCCATTACCTCACAGTCTGCTATACATCACAGAATCACAGGATACTTAAGGCTGGAAGAGACCCTGGAGGTCATCTGGTCCACCAACCCTGCTCAAGCAAGATCACCTACAGCTGGCTGCTCAGGACCATGACCAGACAGCTTTTCCAATGGGGGAGACTCTACAGCCACAGTGGGAAGTCTGTTCCAGTGCTCACTCTTCCTCACGCTAAGAACAGCGTTTCCTGATGTTTGAGTTTGTGCCCATTGCCTCATACCTTCATCCCTGCATAGAGATTCAGCTTCAACAGCAAATGAAAACCATCCCTGCATCTTTACTTTGGCAGTGATTACATAAAGTAGCAGCTAAGGATTCAATGCTCTTTGTGAAAAGAAGGATTCAAAAAACAAAGCTCACATTTCCTGTTTCATGAATTCCATGTCCTGTCCCCACTCACACAGTGAGCTGAACCAAGTGCTGTCCATGTGCTCAGTGGAGCATAGGCACCTCTCAGCTGCACAGGGCTTTATCTTCATTTCATGCTGGTAGGTAAGGGCTTTCCAGATATATAAGGGCTTACAGCCCACAGGAGTCACAGGTACCATAACTGGTAGGCTTAATGTAGCCCTACATGTTCTCAGTGGCCTGTAAATGGATCAAAAAATGCATCAATGGAAGAGAGAGATTCCTTGACAGCATCAGATGGCAGAAATTACCATATAAGATAAATTGTTAGTAGTATCTAGTAAACACTTCATGTCTTAAACACTATCTTACTTTTTTGGAATGTAACAAAGATTAGAAGACATGAAGACAAGTAGCAATTATATTAATAATTTTGTTTATTGCTTACTGAGTCACTTGAGTCATCATGAAAGAGACTGAATGACCAGTTTGGCAAGTCTGTCTGAAGAATGGGTACTTAACATTTAACAGAAGCATTATTAGTTTGCCCTTTAATACCCCTGTACTTCAAACCTGACAGCAGTTCAGCTTTCAGCCTCCTCTGCACTCAATCTAAATCCCATTAAAGTCAATGCAAGTCTCTCCCATTTTAATGGGATTTAAATCAAGCCTTTAATCCTCAGTGTCTCTGTCCTTTGTGTCATTCACAGACAGAAAATTATGAATGTGGGTTCATGATGTAGGTATTGCTGCAATGGGAGGTGAATGATGGCAACTGGTGCAATGTACTGTGAAAAAATCTATCTTTGTGTCTCTTTCCTATTGAGAGCAGAGTGTCTTATATACTTTTTAAAAAGTTAAAGAAAATATTTAAGCTGTAAAATCTTGGAGCCCTTCACTCTGCCAAATCTACACCCTCTGAAGGGATTCATCTGCATTAATAAACTTGCCTAAATATTGGAAGTTACTCCTTCAAGTTCCCTTCACAGTACAAAAAGAGTCACCTCCAGAGGGCAATTTATCTGATCTGTCTATGCATGTTTTCAGCTGCTGTAGTTGTATGTTTCCAATACTTTTTTTCTTGCCATTGATCATACTGGTTGAATGGATAACTCACATATCCCAAGTTTAGGCATCTATAATTAAGGCAGGTATATCTCATCCCTTACAGAGGATTTTTTTTTAAACTGTAAGAGGTACACTTCAGGCCTGGAAAGCAGGTAATCCACCTCTACTGTGACAGTGTTCAGTTCCATTTCTAAGGCTAGATGCAAGGAGCATAACATGATGGTTTTGAAAAGTAATTTTTCTTTAAACTCAAATACATATTTAAGGTAAAAACAACTGGTTTTACACACATATTTTGAATTACAGAGATATCATCACATGTCTTGTTAGGTTACTGCTATGATTAATTATCCTTACTACTAAATATATTATTCCAGCTCTGGTAGAACTTCTTCATTTCTTTGGTATTTGATGTAAGTCCCCTCTAATAATTTGCAGTCCATACACTCAAGGCTTGCATTTACCCTTTTAATCACAAGTGTATGTGAGGAGCACATAGATAATTTGTTCACTGAAAGTCTTTAAGGCTTTTAGGCATGTTGCTTTTCAAGGCACATATCCTTGAATAGTAATATAGTCTATATTCACTTTTCCTGCAGTGAATACTTCATAATTAGCAGTACTATAAACCTGTTTCTCTTCACTAAAGAGGTTCTCTGATTTTGCTCTGCTAGCAGAGCTATATCAGCAAAACAAAATACTGAAAGAGTTTTTCCACCAGTGTGTCCACCACGCCTACTTTAATGATGCTCTCTAAGCCAAGATTAGAGCTGCATATTGTGTGGACAGATAAATTAGTTTAGGGTGTGTGATTTTTTTTTCCCCAACTCAGCTGAGACATCATACTGGCAGGAAAACTTTCCATCATAGAGCATATCCATATCTAAAATTTTGCCCGCAGAGCTTTACTAATAAAGTTATGATAAGGGGAAAAAAGCAACCAAACAAAAAAGAAAACTTAATGTACACATAGCTTTCAATGTTTACACCAATATAAGAAATACTGCCTCATTTCAAAGTACTTTTTTGTAACAGAAATTCCACCGCAAAAATCTGTCCCTTGACACTATCACAGCATAGAAACAAAAGTATCCCGTGATGCTATCGTTAAAAAAAGTGTGTAACACCTGTTTGACTCTAGCATGCAACATGAGCTGCATGAATGATCTTTCCTCTTCACTATTTAGCTGTTAATTCTCTGTGCTGTTGCCAAAATACAACTGCTATAAAAAATTACTATTATGAGAGTTCAGTAGTGGATGTTGTGATGAGTTTCCTTTGTTATACATGATGCGATTACTGAACCATGAATTCTTTTGTTCTTTTTCTGCCTGGTATTAGAGGAGGAAAAAACAAACCACAAAATACTAATGCAAAAATTGAGCAGGGGATGGTCATTTTTTTGGAAATTTTGAAAGTATAAAAAATTTGTGATTAGGATATGTGAATAAATTGCTCCTTGTAAATAGACACCTGAATACATGTTAAAACACAGGAAAAGTCATTAACCTTTGAGTCACATGGAAGATGTATAGCTACAAGCAAGAATATTCTTCAAGTCACTAAGTTTTACATACAGCACCTCTATTAATGGGTATGTTTCGAGCTGAGGAGAGAGTTATGGTGACATAGAAATCTAAGGATCTTGAGCAAGTGATCAACCTGGTATGAAAAAGTCTTTTATATAACTCAGAGTTGTATGTGGTTGAAAGGCTGTTAAGATCTTTCTAGTAAAAGCATTATCAACCAAACTAGCCTCGAGGGAAAAGAAATTAAAGAAGCAAGTAGGAAGAGTGAAGTAAAGAAAATTCAGAATCAGGAGCCAATTTTTAATTTGTGGGATTACTCGAGTGCTTACAGCTCTCAGCTACTGGCAGATGTAACCACAGCAGTAGCAGTAGGTTGCTTGTGCCTTGTCTTCACAATGCATCCTTTTGTGTGATGGCTGCAAATGTTTGACAGTCATTAGAAAGTCATCCAAGGAAATACTTCCTTTCCATGTACAAGATCCTTTTCGTGGGTTTTTAACACTGAGCATTCTCAGTAATTCAGCTATCATTAGTAAAGAATAGTTTCTTACAGCCTGCCTCTGCCCTTAAGGGTCTTTTATAAAGAGGACAGAAGCTCTTTGTTGTCACTCCTTCACACGTTATTAACAGAGGTTTAACAGAAAGAAGAGGGGCTTGTTACATGCCCGCTTCAATTTGTTCTTTTTTCAGTTCATTCAGATCTTCATCATGACCACCAGAAGATGGATTAACCCAGATCCAGGGTGACTGCTTCCATACTGAATAGAAAATGAATTCAAACAAGGCAGACAGAATAATCTCTCCCTGCAAAGAACCAAATCAGCTAACGAGATGGTGAATATTCCTGCAGGCCAGACAACATTTCTGTAAAACAAAGTGCTGTCCGACAAAGGGAAGTAAACCTCAGTAAAATATATTATCTTGATAATTTGATATGATCATTGTTTTGCCATCGTTTTTACTTTTTTGTCTCTGCTGCCTAATTCTTTCCATGCTACATATGCACATCCATTGCTGAGCCCTCCAATTGTCCTGCACAAAGCAGTAATTTACGGTGATTGCTTCTAATCCCATCGCATTTGGGTTTGCAAACTGATAGCTGTGATGGGGCTGTCAGCTGGTGTAAAAATGGTAATGCTCTATTGATGACAGCAAAGTCGGGCTGACTCAACACTAGTGAGCCGCAGCTTCCTCAGTTCAGCCTTTGGCAGAGTCCAGGCCCCCACAACTTGCCACTTTTTACAATTCTAACAATATTTTCAACGAATTTGGGACCATGTCTAGTATGAATCATACACGACTCTCCAGCACTGCTGGTCAGGGCAGGAAGCTGTAGATTTTTCAATTTTTTCCATCATGGTCCAATGAGTCATTTAGTTTCTGTGAAAATTTCTGTTGGTACAGAATTTCATAAAGGGATGATGAGAATGGAGTAGTCAAATAGAAAATCCAAATCTATTTGCACTTCAACCATCCTTGTTTCTTTGAGCTTTTGCCCCTTCCACCAGCACAGCGCCTGTCAGTTCTGGCCTTGTGGATTCCCTTAATCTTATCAAGCTAAAAGGGGGCAAAAGGAATCCTTTTGCCATTGAGCACAAGAAATTGCTAGTAATATTAATGACTTATGAGAAGTAATTTGTATAACCACTCCTATCATAGAGAATGCAATGATTATTCATGAATTTTACCTATAACACTGTGCCTTTGGAGGTACTAAGGTGTGGGTGTGTGTGTGTTTGTGTTTGTGTTTGTGTTTGTGTTTGTGTTTGTGTTTGGTGGAAACAATTCCCACACATCCGGTGCACTGAATAAAGCAAATACCCACTTCTCTGACTTGGTCTCTGAAGTGTCTCCAGGCTCGATTGGGGCGAATCAATGATGAATACCAAAGACACACAAATATAAAAATGGAGTTCACAACATGGAAGCCAGTGCTGCACATGTCATGCTAATATACTAAAAAACTCTACTAAAAAACAGTCAAGAAGCCTCAGCCTAAGATATTTTAAGAGTACCTGAATGCTGAAGTTTAAAGATAAGAATGCTTATGTGCAGCTTATCCAGGAAAAGGTATCTAACCTATATTTTTCTAAAAGTTTCTAAATCTTCCATATCAAGAACAGTGCAGTGCAGGTCTACTGGTTCAGTTTACAGGGAACAAGAAATTAGAGGATGCTCCCTCCCTACAGGTAAAGTTCTTCCAGCTACTGGATGGTTGAGCAATTCAAGGAGTGTAAGAGTCTCAGAACCAGCACAGATCTGGTCATGTATGTGCAGTGCAAGATATTTTGTGAACAGCCTGGAAAAGAGAGCCTACAGTGCCATGGTGAAGCCTGTGGATGATATTAAGTCATTCAAGTGTAAGCAAAGAGAAGCATCCTAAGCTACTGAGCAGTAAAATGGCAGGTGGAATTAAATGCAGATAAATGTGAAGTCATGAGGTGAACTATTTGGAAAAACAGACCTGGTATCCCACGCAAAAAGGGTGATT
Source organism: Grantiella picta (assembly GCA_013397955.1). Classification (NCBI taxonomy): domain Eukaryota; kingdom Metazoa; phylum Chordata; class Aves; order Passeriformes; family Meliphagidae; genus Grantiella; species Grantiella picta. The sequence goes on along the minus strand of VZRM01000409.1, from coordinate 373,233 downwards.
ACATATTAAATGGACAAATGTATTCTGCAGAAAGATTCTGCAAAAAGGCTCAGGCTAGATAGTGTGAAAACACCAACTCAGTGCTCAAAAACCAAGTAGAATATTAGGAAATATTAGAGAATAATAACCAAACAGAACAGGAAAATTTTTATGTTATTGTTTAAATCCATAATTCATTCACACCTTCAATAAATCTTGTGTACAGCTTTGATGCCTTCATCATAGAAGGATTATTAGAAACAGACAAAATTTTTCCTGATTTTTCCCTTCCTTTCATGTCCACACATGGACACTGCTAGGGCAGCGTACTGTGCTAGACAGACTCTTTGTCTGAACCATTCCTATGCCCTTACAAGTCTGAAAAATGAGTGTTAGCAGCCAGTTCCAGCTGAAAAATATAATTTGGCAGTGGTTTACCTGTTGTATACTCAACTCCATACTTCCATGTAGGGATGAAGGGGAAGAAGACTTGATTACAAAAAGAGCATTTGAAACACTATAAATATGAGATCATCTCAAGTATAATCAGCATCCAGGGTAAACAACTGAAACAGCTTGCTATACCACCTATGCAGACATAAAATTGAATGCTTATGCACATGGAAGTAATGCTATAGGATGCAGAAACTGCTCAGTACTGTGATAGGGATTAAAATACAGCTCAAAGACCTTCAGTGTCTGTGATCAAGCCATGACAGGTGCAGACACATATTACAATCATCTAAAGCAGTGCTCTCTCTAACAGGGCTATAAAATAGCCTAAGGCTGCCGCACAGCCAGGGCTTTTGATGCCATTCTCCTATGTCCAGTTCAAGCCCACTGTGCCTTTCCCACGGCTGCATACAGGGCATCACCAATGTTGGAAAGCTCCCTAGCAAATTTATGTGAATGCTCAGATATTAATGGTTGCAAATCCCACGAGAAGCTGCTTATTCCCTCTTTGTTTCAGCAATATTTGCGATGTGGGAAAGTACGAGCAATTCAAAGGATAAATTTCTGCTGCTACACCAAAATAAAATGTAATTTTCAGATCTCTGAAAATATCACAGACTCTGGTAACACCAACAGTGCCCTATTGTTGGTGGTAGTTGCAAGTAACACACACCCCATTCACTTGACTGCTTGGACACTAAAGGAGGTATTCTCTTCCTCATTCTGCTTCCCCTCCACTCAGCTGCTAAAATGACAAAAGCAGGCCAGCTGAACACTGTGGGCATTTTCATGGAGTATAGAGCTGATGCCTTCACACGGTCTTGGGAAAACAGTGGTGCAGTAACACTTGACTGCTTCAGGGAGACTGAGCAATATGGAGATACAAGTTGGACTGAGAGAGATCAACATCAACTCACATCAGCACTCTGTCTATGCTGCTTGCTGACCATGAAAAAAACGGAGCTGAAAACCTAGATACTGCTGACAACCTCTTTCTCAAAGATTTTATTTGGATTAGGGCTTACAAACAGTGAGTAGCTGGTCACCCCCAGTACTGGTATTTCAGGTATCAGTAGGGAAAAATGGGTTTAAAAATGAGCAGGACCATGATCAAAGCAGTGGTGAGTTCTGGAGGAAAAAAGTCTAACTGGTCTAACTGGTGTTTGGGAGCAGGGAGAACAGTTTTTCTAAAATGGGATTGTCTACAGTATTTATTTTAGAAACATACAACAGTCACTGTGGCAGTAACCATTAAATACACCCTTAGGTATCTATTAAAAAATATAGCCCACTGTTAAAGAAATACAACACCCATAGTGCAATTGATGTCAAAAATGAAGGATCCAGAGTAACAGTAGGAAAGATAAGGACAGTAACCTCTGTAACACCATTCACTATACAGTCATCTCAGAAAATCTGACACCCCAAACAATATGCATGTAGCTAATAAGAAATCTGCAGTTCATCTCTATACTGGTGTTTAACCCAGGATTGCACAGTGAAGGGAGAGGAAGGCACCACAAGCATAAGAAGCTGACAGTAGCGCCAGGAACAGAGGACCCAAATCCCAAAGATATCTTCGGCTCCATAAAGAGTCTTTATGAAGTGCCACCATCTTCTTTGTGTATTTTCAAGTGAAATTAGTACTCCCCAGGTGTGTTAACCAGCCTCATCACTTTAAATAAGCCTCTAGGATTTCAGGTTCCCACAGGTCTAGATTGGGAAACCTTTGAGGTTACGTGGGATCCTGTGTTTTCTGTTCTTAGGGAACCCTGTATTGCAAGTCGAATAGATTTAGAGGTTTCTAAGGGCTGTCAGCTATCTGTTGCAGACATCCTTAATTTTTCTTTTGAATCTTGGCATTAAAACTCAACCTGAATCCAGCTGAATACATCTCAAATCTCAGCGTGAACATTCTAATCAGACACTGAGTGTGCCTTTCTGCACCTAAGCATAATCCCAAACTATACCAGTTCCCAAAATGTATTAAGCAAAATTGCACAAATGTGTTTCTATCGCAGATAAGGTGGTACTCAAAAAATTTCAGGCATGCTTATCTGGTGCTTTTCTCTCTTCCACATGACAGGGCTTAGAGAAGCCCTCCCTTAAATTAGGTAATTCAACTAGATACCTGAATTTATGTGAAATAAATCCAGAACATATTGCCTGGGGAAAACAGTGTTCACAGTGAAAAATATCCAGCAGAAATATGACACATATCACAGTGAAGTCAACAGGGTAATCATAAAGTACAAATCATATACTATATGTTTCTGGGAAGGAGAAATACCTTCTACAAAAGAAAATTTTTAGCTGCATTTTTTCAAAAAGCAGAAACAGTTCATCCTACCAGGCAGTGTTCAAGTTTGAGCTCTGACTGGAAAACAGGAATAAGAAGGAAAAATCCAGCAATGACCTCCCTCTTATACTTTAGGAAATACTTGTTTGGAAGAGTTGCATGAGAACACACAGAATTAATGTTTTAGGTTTCTTATCAGGCTGGACCAAGCTCAAGCCAATGACCTCAAGGTTAAAAGCCCTACATGTATTTTCCATGTTTCTAAACAATCCGACCCTTTGTACTAATGAAATATTTTATTCAGAAGTCCATACTACTAAATTACATACAGCTTAAAACAACTAAGTCTAGACAAGGATGTTGTGAGGTTATACAGGCAGAAAATTGTAAGGGCCAAAGCCTAACTGGAACTTAATCCATCTACCACCATTAAAGACAATTAAAAATTTTTCTATAAATACGTGAGCAACGAAAGGAGAATCTCCATCCTTAACTGGATGGATATTCTGGCTGGCTGGATGAGCTCAGATGGTGGTGGTGAATGGTTTTAAATCCAGTTGGTGGCTGGTCACAAGTGGTGTTCTCCAGGGTTCAGTTTTGGGGCCAGTGCTGTTTAATATGTTAATCAATTATCTGAATGAGGGGATTGAGTGCACTTTCAGTAAGTTCACAAATGACACCAAGTTGAGTGGGAATGTTCTTCTGCTGGAAGGCTCTGCAGAAGAATCTGAACAGGCTGGATTGAGGTGCCAAGGCCAGTTGTATGGGGCTCAAAAGGGCCAAGTACCAGGACCTTCACCTGGGCCACCACAATCCCTTGTGAGCTACAGGCTCAGGGCAGAGCCGCTGGAAAGCTGCCTGGCAGAAAAGGACTTGGGAATGCTGGTTGACAGTAGCTGATCATCAGCTGGCAGTGTGCCCAGGAGACCAAGAAGGCCCATGGAATCCATGGCATCCTGGCTTGTCTCAGAAATAGTGTGGCCAGCAGGACCAAGGCAGTGCATTTTGGGTGACCTCAATGCCCACAGGTATGTCAGAGATCTCTGTGAGCAGGGAATTGCCTTGCCTAGAAGAAGTGGGTGTGTATGGATGAGTGTGTGTTGGTGTATGCAAGCACAGAACGAGGCCAAAATCCATTCTGGGAAGGTTTAGTGGCCATAACTAAAGTCACTACAGGAGTGACTTGTCAGGGAGAAGGCCATGATCTATCCTGTACAATCACAGCCAGTTCCAGCCAGCTCAACAACCAACCCAACCTGTGCCAAAAACTCAGCTTCTCAGAGGTGCACATGGTGTCTCTGCTCAGACATGTTTAGGAAAGGACAGGAGCTGCTGGGTGCCAAAAGAGAGGAATTGCATATGAAGAGACCCAAGAGGAGGCACAGGAGGGGACTTGTGAAGATACAGGAGGAGAGACACAGAAGGGAACATTTTGAGGGGCATCATGGGAGATGCACTCGAAGGAGGCACTTCTTGCCAGAGGACTGGAGCCCATGGATAAGCTTGGGCCAGTGTGGATATGTTCATGAAGGGACAACAGCCTGTGAAGGACCCTGCACCAGGGCAGAGCAATGAGAGCAAGAAATTCTTTAGTAAAAACCTGGCCTGGGTCAGCTGGTTGTGTTTCATTGAAGTCCCAAGTGTGATCCAGATAGACAAACTGTGTTCTCAGTAGGTGTGATTTAGACAGGGAGTATAAAGAGGAAAGTTACAACTGTCCACAGCAAACCACAGCTTATGCAGTCTGGATGAGTCCAGAAGATTCCACTTCATTGTGGCATGAAAAAGTACATCAAAGAATAAGTACACCTCATAACAACTTAGGCATTTCAGAGATAGGCACTTTAAAAAGTTTAAAACATATATTGTCTTTTATGACTCTTTTCCATGTAGCCACACAAAGAAGACAGACTATTTTGTTATGTGAATCAGCTTGACGTCTCAGCTGGCTAAATTATGAAAGAAGTCTTTGCATCACATTCTGCATACCCAAATTCCTATAATAGAGTTGCTTATTAAGGCATACACTGTGTCGGAAAATTTCAATTTTTTCAGTTTAATGAAATTTTTGTTTTACTAATTCAGTTCTCTATGTTTGGTTGTAAACACTGCTTATATTAATATTGAATATAGTTTCAATCAAAATGCTGTTTAATTACCTAAAATGTTACTTTATTACAAAGAAAGGTAGTTCAATATATAGGAAATGAATGTGTAATTGCTATGATATTGCAAAGATGAATGAGTTGAGAGAATGACAGTAATATTATGGGGACACATTCCAAAAGACACTAGTTGAAAGAACTTTGTGTCATTAACTTCATTGGGACCCTTTCCAAAAGACTAAAGTTGAAAGAACTCATGTCATTAATATATTTGGGAGTCATTCCAAAAAAAAGCAGTAGTTGGAAAATCTTTTTATAGGTTGATTAATCTGTTGGTTGAAGCAGATAACACTTCTTGGTATTAGATGCTGGATTTTGACAGAAATTCACTATACTAATGGCTCTTGTAAAGGGAGCTTCTCATTCCTGGATATTTCCTTCAATATTTCATTAAATATTGAAGTTAACCTCTTGAAATCAGGTGAGTTTCTCTCCTGTCTTCTCCAAACCCCTTTAAATAATTTTTTTATGGCATGAACACAAACATTTATTTTCCAGATTGTTCACAGCTCAAGCTTTCTATATTCTCTCTGTCTTGTGTTTATCACTGGCAAGTGGTGCTACTATTACTTTTTCATTTGAAGTGTGCTTTTTCTGCCGTAACAGATAAAGCTCCTGCAGACAAATTCTCAAAACTTTTAATTTACTGGCCAGTGCTCCTGCACTGATAGTAGCTTGAAATGCTCGCTTGTCTTCTTCCACAGCATGACTGCCTGAAAAAAGGATGATTTCTGTAGTACATAGAGTGAATCCAATAGTAGGAAATTTTCCTCAGTTTCTTACATAATCAGGGAGATAGCTTGCATGTTTGTTATGCTGGATAATATTGTGTCATAACTCCACCTTAGTTTCATATCTTTTCATACCCCTACCTCAGTTCTTTTCTCAGATAATTTTGGGACAGGATTTGTGTTTTCTGTCCTTTTAGAAGTGCACTGAATATAGAGGAGTGCTGGCCGCTGCCTAATTCCAAATAGTGTCCTATCTTTACTGTTGTGTTTTTATATTCCATGTTTCACATTCCAGTCTTAGTCTATTGATCTTCCTGGCCACATGCAGGTTGTTTATCATCCAATATTCCTTGTGGGGTGGTGTCAGAAGGGCTGGAGCCTAACCAGTCTACTTGTGAAAATAAAAAATGCAAGCATGAACTGGAAAACAATAAATGCCAGAGTCTTTTTCCTATATAGAACATAAAAATAAATCCTGGCAGATCTGGTTTCTTCAGCCTGAAGGCTTCATGGTCTTGTGTGCTCTTCCTGATTCTCATGCTATAGATCAAAACAACATGCCTTAACCTTGGCAACATGCTACAAAACATTCCCGTGTTAGATTGTGAGGCACTTGTTTGTGTCCATTTCTGAACAGAATGGTGCCAAACAGCATCTAAAGAAGTGGCAGCTGAAGCCAAGAGGAGATCAACACTCATGGTTTCACCACTTCAATTCAGAAAACATCATCTGAGGACAAAAAAAGAAGCTGGAATCTGAGGGAAGTTTCAGTATTTCCAAAATATGCACAACATCTTGGATGGAGAACTAGCTATCCAGCATGCCTGTGACCCCACGTGCTCAGGCCACACCCTCTACAGAGGTGCTAGAGTCCAAGAGATAGGTCTGTGTCTCAGCATCTCCAGACTACCCAGCTGGGCAACGTCCCACAGGATTAGCCTCCAGATGGTGGTAAACACGGAGACAAGGGCCCCAGGGATAAGTGGACAAGCACACAGCTATAATACTCATGAATCTCCTCACTGATCATCAATGTTCTGCAGGATGAGGGAGTGATGCCTCTACTGATTCACAAAATTTTAGGTCCTAGCACTGGCAAATCCGTGGGAAAGTGTCCCTTTAGTGTCTTACATGCACAGTGGGAAGATGCACTTACTGCTTCAGAAGGGCCAAGAGCTCAGCAATAGAGGGGACAAGAGAAGGGTCTTGCCTTACCTTTCCCTGGATTTTGCTGTGTTAACTTTCTCCAAACTATTTTGGGGTGGACAACTCCCCAGGGCCACTTCTTGTCCATGACAAAAAGGTTCTGATAATGTCATGTTGCTGCTGCAGGGCATGAATGAGCTCCCAACAAAGAACTTCATGTGTTCCAATTCCTAACTTAAAGTTTTGGAGGTCCCTTGAGCATCCCGAGTCTAAAATATAATGCTGCTATTGGAGTGTCCCCCTCATCAAAGACTGTTCCTCACCAACAAAGCATGTGGCTGCCCTCCTGACGAAGTGACATAAAGGGTTGTGTCACCATCACAACAGCCTTGTCTGAGAGCATCAGAGAGGACAGGGCTCCATCTTGCCAAGGTAAACTCATCCTCTGCCAGACGTCTTTCCTCCAACAAAGGGGGTGTGAAAAAACCTGAAATAGTCTTCCCAGTCAAAAACATAACACTGCCAATAAGAAATCAGGAGCCACACCAATGGACAAATTACTTAACAAGTCCGAATAAGAGGTTAAGTGCCTGTCTCTGTCATACAGAGAACTGGAGATATTTAAAACCCAAGTGGACAACATCCTGAGCAACCTGATCTAAGCTGACGCTGCTTCAAGCAGAGAGTTTTATCAAAGAACATCAAGACATAATTTCCAACTTAAATTACTCTTTGATTCAGTGATTCTAACATACATCTGTGCTAGAACATGATCCCACTCAGCTGTAGGATAAAAAATAATTAACTTAGAAGACCAATGTGCAGTCCAAATGAAATCATTGCTAGTGACTGTGATAGTACAATATAAAGCTTGAAAATTCTTCAGAGGCTGAATATACCACCTTTCTCTCTGCCTTCACTACATATGTGCAAAATAGAATACTTATAATAAATAGCATGGAGTAATTTTCAAATTACTTTTTATGCACAGACTTTTTCTTTGTGGTAAATTATTCACCATACAAGATACATTCTGACAAATAATATGAGTAGTGTAAGACCACATTTTTTAAATTACAGTCTACATCTTGGACTAAATTTCAAAGGACAATGCACTTATCTGTAGGCTTACTCATGAAACCCTGTTCTGTAGTCTGTCTTTCAAGACCAAGTAGTGATAGTCTTAAGTATGACCATGTGTATCCAAAACAAGAACCCATATAAAAAAACCAATTTTCTCTCATCCAACACAGAGAAAAATTCTGCTTCCCTTTATCATCACTATCTCTGACTCTGTACTTTCTCCATTATATTTGATTTTGAAATGCATGTATTTGCTATGCATCTACTGTGCAGACGTAATAGAAGCTCATACTGTGCCTTAAGAAGCATTAAGTAACATGGAATTTACCACAGCTGTAAAAATATGAGAGAAAATATCAGGACCATAGAGCTTAGAAAATACATACACAAGACAGACAAAGGGCAGAGGAAAGGAAGAACATCCCAAAACAGCAAACAACATGGTAGTAGCAAATATTAGCTCCATTAGCATTGCTATTATTGGCTTTACTTGTTGCTTAAATCTTTTCAATGGAGTTATAAGAGGAATTATGTAGGTGGAAAAACAAAAGGATAGGAGTAAATCTGGGAGAGCAAATGGCAAACTGTATGGACAACAGGCTACAGGGTTGAAAAACTAGAAATAATCTTTTAAGTCATCGCTGGTTTAATGCTTTCCACTTCCACAGTTTTTGCAGTGGCTCTGCTAGCTTTACTCTTTGGCTGGCTCAGGTCCGCTGCTTCTTTTGTAGGTTTAAAAACCTGTATGGTGAAGGAAGGAATAAATTTAAGTTCCATCTAATTTACCATCTAGATGGACAGTGATGTGCTCCCAGATGGCCACATGACTGTGTGTTTAGGCAGAGTAACTTCTGCTCAGCCTTCATTCCTAGCTTTCAAGGTAAGCTAGGAAAGCTGTGCCTCTCCATCATCTCAGTCCCAGATGCATCTCCAACCCTCATCATCTAATCATAGCCTTAGTGATTCCTGGTCCATACTTCTCAGTTTGGAAAGTTATACAACTTTACAGAAATCTTTAAGTGCCACTTGCCTACGGAGAGAATACAGCAAGGCTGAGTACTAGCTGAGGATAAGGCTTTTAAAAAATACCAAATGCAATTAGCAGAGGGTGGTCTCACCAGTCCTGTAAGAGGGAGTTTCAGACTCAGACAGAATTTTGGACAGAAAAAGGAACATTTTTTATCTCCTGCTTTTATAAAAGGCCATATAGGTCATTTAAGGACTGAAAAACCTAAGAGAACTAGAAATGCTTTATATTGGCTCAGCTGAACAGAGATATTGAGCAAACTTTCAAGATGTGTTGTATATGCCAGAAGAATAAGCCAAGTCAAGCAAAAGAGCCCCTATTGGTGGCACAGGAAAAATTGTTCCCTTGGAGCAACATAGGCTTAGATTTGTTTAGATTGGCCAAGAAAATAAATGTGCTTTTTTTTCTGGACTAAGTTTACTAAGAAGCAGTATTTTGTGAAGTTTGGGTGTAGAAAAGTTACTGCTAGTGTGCTCTTAGTCGTAATCCAAGTGACTTCTGAAAAAGTTTACTACAATTAAATTACAGGATATAACAACTAAATACAGGTTGCCATCTGTCGATATTTCTTTTAGTATAGAGGGAGAATTCTAACACTTTTACTGATGATAGAAGTCGACGTCAGAGTTTTGTGGAAGCATAAATACCTTTATGCCATAGGACCTGGTGGTCATGGAGTTTCCAGCAGCCACTTAACTCAAAGCACCATATATGCCCATGATGGAAATTAATGATCAGAACATGAAGGAGATGGAGGAGCACAAAGTCCAATCAAAAGTGCCTCATGCACTCTTAATCATATGATGAGCGACCAAATTTCCCCAATTTCCCACCTTTTCCTACTTACACTGTGGCTAGACACATATGAACGACAATACTGTTGTTCCACATGCTTATGAGAATGATATTAATAGACAAATGCTGCTACCTCCAGTTTCAGGAGAGGACGTAACAGTCATTCAGCTTTTTTTTTCTTTTCTAGTCACAATTAGGCAGATGTTAGAACAGATAAGATAGCTAAACCCCAGGTCCTTAATACTGTCTAAATAAACTATTAACAATTTCCAATTAGCAACAGTTACATTTCAAGAGAGACCTATCACCTCAGACACTAGTCAAAAATACCTCAGCACATGATAACCAGTTTATTTAGTAGGCTCATTGCAAATATTTGTAAGCAAGCCCTGTTCATGTAGCTTTAGGATTAATATATTAAGTGTTTTGGTCAGGATGTTGAGCAAAGAAGATCATGCTCGGAGTGCATGGAAGCTCTATGAGATTTTGCCCCTTTGCTGGCATAGAGGGGAAAGTGGGGAATCTAGAGGAATGAACAAAGGAACACACTTAGATATGTTTTATGTTCATTTCATGTTGTGTATCTATCTAAAAATTCATAGTAAAACCAATAATATTACATAACTGCTACTTCAGTAAAAGGCCTCCTAACCCTTCATCCTAAACTGGGAGACATAATAGAGCCTTGGCCTTGACGCCTGGATGGTCCAACAGTGAGTGAGATATAACCAAAATTAAGAAACAAGTCACCAGAACTCTGAAGTTCTTGGACTCAAACAAGCAGCAGGCTACTTAAGGGAATAATATGTACATTGTTTCTGCTTCTTTGCTTCCCATCTTTCCATTCCTCCTTCCTTCCTTTTTGTTTGGTTCATCACAAATATCTGGAGAAGTATTTTTCCAGACAAAATATGTTTATTTTCCCAGGTTTCTAGGTGAATATTCAAATCTCTTTTAGTAAAGAAACTTCTAGCAGCCTTTTTTACTGTCAATAAGGCTTGAGAAAAAGACTACTGTTTTAGCTTGGAAAATAAACTGTGGTGTATGAAATATTGCCTTTAAGAGGCTCATATTGGAAAGTGTGTCACTGATCAAGAAGGATCAAAAAGGATCAAAAAGGATCTCACCCCACTACCACAAACCCTGAGGTTAATTGGTTACCTGTTGCTCAACAAAGCAAGTTACTTTGGTTGTCCCCACCATGCTTACTTCAAACTGGCTTAGGACCAACCTCCTAGAAACATGTCTCGGAGATGGTCAGTTGAAGCAGTCCAAAAGAAAGACAGGGAATGAACTAGGGATTAAGCAATGTAAATCATCTTGTGCATAGCTCCTGATCTTCTTCCTCAGCTGAATGGTCAGCACCCTTCAGCAGCAAGAAGTCACTCAAACTAGGGCAGAATAGAGGAGGTATCTCTGCTAACTGTTTGGATTATTCCTCAGAAAGCCTTGGTCATTCCAAGCTATTGCCTGTACAGGGATAAGTGTACATGACTTTTAACTAAGACAGTCACACCACAGCCTTGCACCACAATTTACTGCTCTGCGTGCAGTATGTTGCACCATTCACAGCACATACAACAAAGTCACAGGGAATTTCTCTCAAGTTCCCAGAAGCTGAGACCAAAACAAAAGTTCCTGAGTCCAGCTGTTAGCAGGGATGGTGCTGGCAGCTCTTTGGAAGGGCCTTATGATTAGGGATCTCAAGACTGTCAGCCACCCTGCCCAGAGGTGGTTTGGAATGACCCCCATCGCGTTTGTCTTTCCAGATCCCCTTTTTGATGGAGGGTTTGCTTATCTAGATAGTGTCTCTTTAAGAGTCATTTGTCTTTAAGAGTTGCTGTGTCTTCTGCCAAGGCAAGGAAGTGACTGAGTTGTCATTTTAAAGCCTGTGCTATACTGATGCTCTTTTGGTTTAACGCAGATTTATAAAATGCTCCTGGAACTACAGAGCATCCAAAGGACTTCTACCCTGTGACAAAGCATATTCCTGGACCAAAGCAGTTAGAGCTATTATGTTACATGAATGGTCAGCTGTCACTTTGTATCCAGTTGTATTTTCTTTTGCACACAGGAACATAGCTATTTAAATTAAAAAAAAAAAAACCAGAAAATCAAATCCAAACCACTCTACTATGTTGGTAATACGTCTTACAGATCTTATAATTGCCCTGTGACAGAAAAATTATTTTCCTCATGTAAAAATCTCTTAAAAACATGATCTAGAGATGTTTTTTAAATAATATTTTCATCACTCCTTCAGGCATTACCTTTTTACAACATTTTGGCACATATGAGGTGTACTTTCATGTCACAGAACACCATATGACTAGCAGTAAAAATAAATTGATGTACAGATTATGTCTTTCATCCAAAATACCTTGCTTCAGGTACTACATAACTTAATATAAACATCCTAAAATGCACAAACACTTACTCATTAAAAACTACCACTTGAAATTCAAACAAATGAGAATGAAGTGAGCATGAAAAAAAGGGTTTATGAACTAAATAAACCCCAAGTCACTGTTATTTAGTTTTAACATAGTCACATTTATCTAACTGGTACTAAATCAAATACTTTAATGCAAGGCAACTGTACACCAATTGGAAAAGTTCTCCTAATAAATAATTCCACTGCTCTCAACTAAAATGCCACCATATGCCTGCTAATAGAAGAATCTGAATTCTACAAGTCAGATCAAAACCCATTATAATCAACAACCTATTTTTCTGAAAAATTTCTGTCAAATTACATCGTAGCTCTCCAGACACCACTGAAACTAGTAATTAAATACGCTTTGATTATAATGGGAGCTTAGACATGCAGCTCATTTGCAAGCATTACATTCAGGCATCTACAGTCTGGTACTAAATCCCACTCCTAAATGGTTTAAGTGGTGAAAACTTGAGAATACAGGACTTGATTCAATAGCTTAACTACAACAGGGCATCATGCTGGGCATCCTGCCTTTTAATAGGGAAGAGAACAGGCCTCCCACAAGTGCTGGTACTTTATCTGCCAGTCTCATGTGGATGGCTCAAGATACTATAGGGCAGCCAGAAAATATGTTTAGACAACTGAATTGGTTCCCACATTTCAATTTTTAGATGAGATTAACAAATGCCTACTTCTCTCCATGGAGTATAAAGAAAGAATAGCAGGTAGCTCAGGTATCAAAGCTGAGCACAAGAATCCCACAGCAGATGATCTGAATGTGGTGTGGTGGTGACTAAAGAGCAGCTGGACAATGAACTTTTCCCATTTCAAAAACACTAAAGTGAAGTTCAGTCAGTAAAGTTCAGTCTTTTTGCATATCCAGAGACAGATAAACGATATTAAAAGTGTGTATCACCTTGAAGAGAAAACAAGGAAAATAACGCCATTTCCTATCTGTGGCTTATCTTGGAGAGAGAAAACTCGTTTTAATACCAAGCTTACAGTTACCAGCTACATTTCAGTGCTTTCAGGTATCAGTCGTGATCGATCACCAACTCACACAAAAGCTCTCCTACTGCTGTTTCCCCTTCATGTTTTGCTTGGCCTTACAGCATGACTGGTACAGGTACTCTCCAGGTATAATCTCACCTCCAAGAACCCAGTCTTGGTCCAGGGCAGACTGCAGCTTCCAAAGCTCAAGTCTATCAATGAAGAGTATTTATTTCAGAAGGAAATTAATTCTCTGGTGAATTAATGTTAAAATAAACACAAAATAAAAACTCCGTGACACCAAACAGCAAGATGCATCTTAAGAAATTTCATGTAAGGAACTAGTTGTTACCAAGATGGGTTTTGTGGTGTGCTAGATCACAAAGGAGAGCTAAACAAGGATAGGTAAATCATGTATGTTTGTTTATACTGAAAATAGCTCAAAGCTTTCTCACCTTCATGGAAAAACACCATGAAAACCAAAGTAAGTGGACTGGAAAATTGTGGTTTTCACAGTAAAGATCCCAGTTTTATAAAAAAAAATCATAGCAAAATCACTTTTCCATTGGATAATTAGCATGTTACGTTAATCTCCAAGGAAGGCTGGTGTTAGACCTTTCTTTTGTGTTTTAACACCTTTTCCACACTAAGTTTCTTTGAATATGCTTTACCTAAGTGCGAAGTATTTCCGTTTCCTACAGCCAGTCTTTTAGAGAAGAGTTAAAATTCCAGCAGTGTCTTTGCTCAGAAAATCACTCGGTCCTCATACTTTTTTACCATGGTGAAAAATCTATTGTTTTTCATTACTCCAAGTCAAATCTCAAGGGTCATGCTCCCACCTTGGAACTATTTTACAATAGAGAATTTGGTTTGATTTTGCTTCTCTGCTTCCTAGAAATGATTCTGTTTGATTCTCAGAGTCTTTTAATCAATCGCTCTTTCCTCTGTAGCAACATTATGAATAATGCAGAGTATTTCTGCAAGCTCTCTCTTTCTCAAATCCTACCTGATACTGGTTGCTTTGAATTATCTGAGTTTTCAAAGCATATGATAACTTTCCATTTCCTCATCTGGACATCCTTTGTCTGCATTAGATCCAGCACTTTGTCAGAAGGTGTCATTTTACATAAAATCTGAATGTACAATATTAGAGCCAGGATTCATCCCCCGTAGCTATTAATACTTTGGTGAGGAACTGAGGCAGAGGTGTAAATACCTGATGCTGTAGTCAGTGGAGAGAAGTAACCACTGCAGAAAGACTGAATTACCTTCCTGCTAAATGTTTCCCTCTATTGACTAAATAAGGAAATGGAATTCCTATTTTAGATACTGCAGTTAGATTCCTGACTTTCATGAGAATATCTCCAAGAAAAAAATAAGATAAAAAGTAGAAATCATACTTTTAATATAAGCAAAATGGTGAAGTTAAAGCCAGGAATCTCTTGTGGATGTACCTGTACTTATTTTGCAGATATTATAGTGAAAAGAAAGTGCTGTCAGGCTGAGGTTCTATCAGGGTTTGACCCTGACTAAACACTGACACTCTACCTCTCTCTTGCTACAGAAAAAAAATTATAAAAATACACACTAATTTCGTGAGTTAAATGAGATAGGACACTGGTTGGTAGGAGGACACACAGAAAAAGGGCAAACAGGCTCTCTTTAAAGTTGCAAAAAGGTGATTTAATTACTTAACAGAGTTGGAGGATAAATGCAAGGCAAAAATAAACTCTTCATACACTGTTTTTGTTCACTCCCCCTCTCCTTCTTATGAACTCATAGTATTCACACCTTTTCCTCTTTTATAACCAACAAGCCCAGGTAGGAAGGCAGAGTGTGGGGCTTTTTCTCAGTCTACAGAGCAGGTCTATAAATCTATTCACCACAATTTTTCTACTACAAATACTCTTTATCTCTACTTGTTTCTCTCTTTCTCCAGACAGTTTTTCTGCTCTCACCACCCACCCTCTTAAGAAGCAGTCTCT
>VZRM01000409.1:289001-357617 GCA_013397955.1 Grantiella picta | reverse complement strand
CACCCCTAAGACCCCACCCCCGGCCTGCCACAGCAGCTTCTGAGGGGTCCGAATTTCTCTTAGATGTTAAAAATACTTTTCTGATGTTTTGGGCCATCAAAACCACCACAGGTACCTAGTTTGATTAGTGTCAAGCCTTGAATTTCAAGGTAACATCTTAAAATCCTTGAAAAATCTCCCTCTAGTAAAAAATAGAAAATTAAATCTTAAATCTAATTTTCCTGGGATATTACTAATATCAATACAAATTTTAGACTCTTTTTGTCGTGGTTCTCCCTCTAACAAAATTCTGAAATAGGTAATAGCTTTTTTGTCCTGAATTCTAGTGAAAATGAAAACTCAATTCCCAGAATTTTTTTTTTTTGCAATAAAGAGAAAAGACAGGCAACCTGATTTTCTTCTCTGTTACCTGATAAGAGAGTACTGCTTCTTGTACATAGATGTTTCTTTTCAAAGCCACAACACATCAGCATGAGATGATTTATTCAACATTTATATCTGTTTAGGAATGCACTAAATGTGAATGACTTTAACTACCAGGGAAACAAGTGGCTCCTATAACTCCAGGAATCAGAAGTAAACAATTTGCGAGCCAAAACCATGGAGAAGCATACTTGTGGATGAGAACAGCTGTAAGTGATCACAAATTGACATTTAAGGACAAGAAACATAATTTGCAGAGCTCTGAAAGCAAGAAAGTGATGAAATAAAAAAACTGAGGACAAATGTCTTATTCCTACATAATTAGTGTGATGGGTGCCTCCCCTGTTGCCTATCAGCACCTTATTTCTGCACAAACTCCAGTGATTACCTGAGCAGTTACTGTTCATCATATTTGCTTTAATGTCTAGAGTAACTTAGCCATCAGGGTTCTTCTGACAAAATGTTTGCTATACAAGTGGTATAAACATTATCTGTGAGCATGTGTACAAAGAAGACAGAGAAAGTTCATCTTCCAGCACCATTTAAGTCTTTCCAAAGCTGCCCATGGGCACATATCAAATGACAACAAATCACTCATTTTAAATGCGTAAACCCACCTTCAATAGCTGTCACTGAGAACAGAAGCAGCATTTGGATGAAATGCACCTTAGTTTTGTCAACCAAAGAGTCTTTCAATTAATTTAACATCAAACCTAATGCTCCACTGGCAGGAATCTTGAAGGCATGGGTAATACTCTTTGCAACCATCCCAGATACTCTAGGACACAATAGGGATGTGGTAGGTAGATTTGGGACAGGATTACGTCTGTTGCAGAGTGCAGTCTAGTTGCTTAGGTCCTCTCTGCTTTAATGAAGAGAGGAACTGACACTTCCATGGGGAAGCTGACCTGAATAAAGGTCTTGCTGAAAGAAAAATTGCTCCAAAGACAATCTTATCTTTCTTCATTGAATATAGGGGAATCCTGTATGACTAGCTTGAAGGAGATGGCTAACTTTGGAATGGCTGGAGTTAGTTTAAGTATCCCTTTAGAAGTTATATTTTGGGCTAAAATATGTTTTATATTTCAGAAACAAAGATGAACAGGTGAGAGAGCAACATCAATGCACCTGTAATGGCACTGAAGGAGAGGAAAAGACAGTGGCCCCAGCAGGAGCAAGTGGTGTACAACAGAGTTGTTCTCTATCAGTTGCCCCACTTGACAGCTTTTATCTCCACTTAGATTAATAAATCAAATAACCAAACCGCCTTTCTTGTTTTATTACTTGTTTGTACTGTTTTATGCCTTTACTGGTGCTGAACTGTGAATACATTAAAGCAACGAAAATGCAGGCATATACAGTGGGCAAACATACAAATCAAACAAAAGAGAAAGGCCCCTTTTGTATTCGAACTAGTGAATTCCATTTTAATACAGCCAGACCTGCTGCTGGAAACTCCATCCTATATTGACTGGACAGACTGTGGCTTCGTGCCTTTCAAATGTTACTGCTGGCAACTGCTAAAATGGGTTTGCATTTCCACCAGCAAGCTGACCATATTGACAAATTTAGGTCAAAGCACTGAGGAAACAACTCACACCTGGTCTGAAGAACTGGATAGGCTAATACACATTGATGAAAACTTTCACTGTATTTAGTCTAAGAGTTTAGTTTTTTCAGTGCTGTTGTGATTTACTCACTATATTAGCAGTCATGTACAGACAAGCTACCCTCAAAAAGCTGGAAGAGTTTTCCTTCCTACACTTTATGTTTTAAAATCGGCTAATTGCCTTTGCTGGCTTTGGAGTTTCTTTTGTATAATTTAGGTACTGTTTCATATAAAATACTTAAAACTAATGAAAACAAATAGTACTCAAGAAACCTTAGAAGATATGGAAGCAATGATAATAAGCACCAAGTTGTCTCCACCAATGAATTTCCTTTCTTCCTGTGTTTCTTGTAAACTCTAGGCCATTCACATCCAATAGCAATGCATATAGAAGGCATTCCAAATGCTGAACATGTTGCTGTGCTAAACCAAAAATCATCTGCTATGTTATTGCAGACCTGTAAGTCCTGATAATCAATCATGTTTCTATTACAAATACAGGATACAGATCCATCAGTGAGTTCCCTTGTCCAAATCCTGTGCCCAGAACAGGTACAACAGTTCAAGTATTTGAACAGCGCCCACTATGAGCAGGCAGCAGGCCATCCAAAAGACATCCCAGATAGCAAAGAGCACTTCTGTAAACCACTTTCTTCTTCACTTCCAATCAAATTTGAAAGAACTGAGCTAAGTGTGAGCGCTGTGTTAGGTCTTTCTTTAGAGGATCCTTGTTCTGCAAACCAAGCACCTGTGTTTTGCTCCAGCTGAGTTTCCCAGGTGGTCTTTTCAGTGCAACCCAACTGAGAGAGCTTTCCAAAGCCCAACAGAACAAAAAAGGACTTTGCTGTGGCTAGATCATTGCTCCAAAATTAAGCACACAAACAATCCATTGGAAAGAGTAGCTTCTTTGATTTTGTGGGCTGACCACATCAGATTAGACCTGAGGCACAAAAGTCAAAAACATTTCCACAACAATTTACCATTGTTTTAGAGATTTTCAAGGGCAAATGAGACCAAATAAAACCCTTAGTAAGCTAATGCAAATAATGACCTTTTAATTTAAAGAACTTTTTCCAGCTGACTAAGTTGTCTTCCTCGATCAACAAGCAACACACCCATCCATACCTGAATTCAGGATTTAACCTGAATATAAACTTCCTCCACCTGAAATTCAGCAGTCAGTACTGAGAAATGCACGTCAGGAAGTGATGTAAGCAAAAGCGGCATGAACACAGAGATACAATCATCTAATGTTCAAGAGGGATGCCATGGAAAGAGAGACAGTGGAAGAGCTCCACTGCATGGGGTAGAAATGACAACAGAATTTGGGAAAGAGGAACACAGACCTGACACAGGCACCCGCAGTCTTTCTTGCTGCACTGTGCTACAACTTTTCTCCAGCTTTGGAAGAGCAGTGCTCAGGTGCTCCAAATCTAAGTCACTTGGACAAGACAAGAGGAAAGGAAAGCAGGATTAAGGAAAGAGATATCTGTAAGACATTTTATAAGTAAAACTCTTTCTTAAAGAAATGAAAGAGAGGGCACTGAATCCACTAGTGTACTGTTTTGCAGTAAAGCAAAAATGTAAGGATGCAAGAGAATTTGTATAAAAACAATTCTATAATAAATGAAAAATCATTTGTGATATCCAGTAAATAGGGAAGATACACTCGAAATTTTTTAAAAAATTAGTTCCCTTTAATATATTGAAGACAATCCCTCCAAAATAATGAGTGAACAGGAGGGCAGACAAGTGTTATTAAAGATTAAACAAAAATAAAAAGCCAAAGCAAGTCCCTTAGCACTTAAGGCACTTAGGTGCCTTAGAATCCATGTATACTTTGGCTATTACTGTTCAGGACTAACTGTGTTTCATTAGAGCCACTTGGGTACCATTTGGGTATACATAAAATTGAGTCAATATAGTTCATTCTGCTCAGATGTTTGACAAGATAATCCTAAAGGAATTCCTGTCCTAAAGGAAATATAATTTACTTCACCAAGTATGAAAGATCTGCAGACATACATTGAGGCAAATTTCACCACCTGCAAAACCGTTGAGGTAGGGGTAATACCACAACCCTGCAAACCCTACAGCTTAATTTTCCCTACACCAGGAATTTACCTATTCAAAGGGGCAGGGGATGTGTATTTTACGTGTTAGGTGGTAAAGTTTCCTATTATCTCAGAATCAGAACTTTCAAACTTGAGAATGTTTACTCTCCCTCCTATCCTCTGGGCAAACAAGATGCAGTGCAGTTTACCACTGCTCTAGAGGGTGTGTGTCATGCACAAAGCTTTAAAAGTTCCTGTTTATTCTGAGTGGACATTTGAGATCCTGGGACATAGATCATAAAACTAGGCCTTTTTTCCTTTATACTTTGCCAGCAGCAGACTGCTCACTCTTCTGTGGTAGCATACATACATATATATCAGCTTTTGGATTATTTGAAAGACCACATAAATGTAAGCTATAAGGAAGGTAGTGAAACTTGAGAATCGTGTAGGTTGTCAGACTGTGAATTATGACAACCATCTACTTTAAGAGTGATACTATAAAGAGAGGAAATACATTCTAATTAAAGCATCCACAGACAGCTGCTCATATTTTTTTAAAAATACAATTACCCTGTGCAGCACTAGTAGTTCCAGTTCTAGTGAAAAAAAAATCAAAAAACTCAAACAAAAACAAAACAAACAACAAAGCTGTGCAGTATTACTGAGTCATATGTTAGTGTGACAACCTCTGTTTATCTTAACTCTCTGCAGCTTTAAACATGAAAACTAAGAGGGAGGAAGCAGGAAGACAATTTAGCAGTCAAGAATAGCTGGTGTGAAAGGAAGGGAGGGAGCTTTCCCCTTGGGCTGTGAAAAGATAACTTGTGAAGTCTTGCTGTTTTTTTCAAAATACACTTAAAATTGGGGATGGTGCTTTACTGAATACACAAATTCTGATACTTAATAGAAATCATTTATGCCAACTTTTTTTTTTTTTTTTAAATCAAAAAAACCCAATAATCTTCTTTTGGTCCAACAGATTTTTCTAGAAAGAAACAAGTTCCATAAAATGAACAAGATTGTAGGTGACCTTGTGCATGCATTCAGAGTATATGGATATTATTTTGTGGTATATCTCAGAAACATAAACTGGCAAGACCTTAAAGATCATCTAGCTCCCCCTTTTCTATGGGCGGGTGTACAACATCCATTAGACCAGGTTGCTCACAACCCCATTCAACCCTATCTTCTTTCCTTTATTTTCTATGATGATTTTGAACTCTAATTTCTATAGCTCACAATAGCAAAAAAAAAAAACGAAACCAAATTTAAAAAAAAAGAAAAAAAAACCCAAACAAGCCCCCCAAAAAACACACCAAAAAACCCCCAAAACCCAACCAAAAAAAAAAAAAGGGCAAGCTTGAGCAAGTTCTTGTCATTCAAGTTTAAAATAAAGTTTTATTTCCAGTTCTGGGTTTTAAAATGGTTTTAGATTTTATCTTTTCATACACTTACATTTCCTTCAGGGAAGGGGGGAAGGGGGAAGGTACTCCAGTATTTTAGACTGCTGTGCAAATCTCCCTATTTAGGTGGTTTTGCATTCAATGATTGTAATGAGGAGCAAAACTGACCCAGCTCTGCTGCACTGTACACAGACAGGGATGGATTTTCTCCTCGCCATGGAACTAGAAACAAATACTGTACAAAGTAAAGCTTTGTATGTCAAAAAACAAGAGGTTCTACAGTCTTCACATCTGCATGATTTTGAGGACCTAGCCTGGATAAATCTGCAATCTTGCTACCAAGTGGAATGCAGATTTAGAGCATATTCACATACTCAGAAGCCAAAGGAGCTGCTGCCCACGGCATCCTTTTTCCACTATGATAATTAAATTATATACACACTGTTGTAGCACTTCCACTCCAAAAGTCATTTTCACAGCTTAAAATGAAGCCAGCATATCATTAAGCAAACTGTTATCTGTACAAAAAAAAAAAAAAAATTGGGACTTCTAGAAAAATACAATTATTTTTAGGGCTGAAAAAGCCATACACTAGTATAGCACACATGCCAGAGAAGACTGGACATTTCTTGAGCATAGGTTTTTGATTTACATAGGGGCTCACAGGTAAACACTGCGACTGTTTGATGGTGACCTCTAATGTGAATGCTGCTTTTCCAGAGGGCAGAGCACTTGGCACAAACCCGAAAGTCATGAGACTTGCATGAGATTTAGACATTACCATTTGTACCTTCGACCTCTTTTGTGAAATGCTAAGAACTGCCACTGTTCTCCCTTGAATGGCTGTTAAAAAGCTGAACTAATCATTGTTAATAAAGTACACTGAGGCTTTCTCACAGCATGAGTATTTGGTTCTCTGGGACAGAAGAAAATGGGGAAAAGAGCTATATTAATGCAGAGTCACAGTTCCATCTTAGAAAATGAAATTTTAAGACCACTAAGACACACAGAATGAGATCGTCAGAATGGCAGCTTCGTTGAAGCCTGCTGAATGTACTGGATGTATCTCAGTAAAACAGATGTGCCTCAGTTTTGTAGTACTTTTAAAACATTTGAGAACTGGAAATAAATGCATAAGTGCTTTGGCTCTTCAGATTCAGAACAACCCATAGAGAGTTTGCAATTTAGCATTTATTAAATATACATTGCAATCAATCTTAGGCACCTATTTACATACTTTCCTGAATAGGAGCAATACCAGTTTTCCCAGTCAGATTCTTCCAACTGCAGTTATTAAAACAATCAGATAGATAGAGCTGTTTCTGAGGCTTCAAAACAGAACTTCATGTCCCCTGTGTGTAGTGAAACAATATCTATTTAATGTTCATTTCACAGAGCACAAGCTCTCTAAACTATTTTTGCAACTGTATTTTCACCATGTTCATTTCCCTGGTATCTGGAGAGGTTAAAGTGCTTTGCTCATCTACAGCAAAAGCAATAATGTTTCTGCCAATACCTGAGAAGGAAAGCTGAAACAGCACTCAAAACACATCTTGAATAAATGTTCAAAAACATATCCTTAGGGTAGTTTCTCTTGTTACTGGCAAATCAAGTTTGCGTGTGTCTGATAAAATGGTTTGAACTACGGAAGTTTAATACTGCAAAGAATGTTTGATGATGTTAGGACATGCCACATGACAAACTCAGAGCAACTCACAATTCTCCTAGCTCGGCAGCTCTTGCTACATAAAAAATGTCTATCAGATGTATTGAGCTGGACACTCAGTTTCTTCGTCTTTCTAGTTACTGGCATTTTACTGTTAATTTCTGAAGTTTTGCCTCCTACCTTTTTGGTAAGCCTGAGGATTTGTATTAACTTGTCTTTGTTACAGCACATGACATAAAAGTCCCTGAACTATTTTTTCCTAAATTATAAAAATGATAGTCAATGATTTTTACATTACTCAAGTGAGAAACAACACACATATTTTTGCCAGTAAGGAGGACAATTAGCGAAAGAAAATGTTATGAGGGAAGAATTCTTATATTTTTCTCTCTCCTGAGCACTTCAAATCATTACTAGGTAACTTCCCAGAGATTCAGCTAAACAGAGAAGTCAATGCTGAGACAAGTGGATAAATTTCTAGAACACAGAAAAGATTTTAGTCAAGATAGAGTCACAAAAGCAAAGCAAAGGAAGCAAAGCCAAATGAAAAAAAAAAAAAAAAGCTTGAGTAGTATTGCTTTAAGGAGGCTTAAACCCTTTCTTGAATTCTATCATTTGAATTGGAGGACTTTACTGGGCAGAGATGCTCTTCCACAACCCCTGGGTAAGTGTCACCCCAGTGATGTTGTGCCCAGTATGTTCACCCCAGTATACAAAGTCCTGCGCAGGAGTGAGGAGACCAAGCCAGTTATGAAAGACACCCCAGACAGTGGAGGCTCTAGGATGGGGGGGCAGTATGGATACAGTTTCAATGTATTTAATTCAAATAGGAACCCCTAGAAACTGAGGAATTATATTGCACCACACTTTTTTTCAGTTGCAACATTAATTCCATTTTCTTATTCTTGTGGAACTTCTACTTTTCAGAAACAGAAATTTTCCCAATGTCCTTTCAATGCTTGTGGTGGTGTCAGAATCATGGAGAACAAAAATAAAAGCTTTTCAGCTCTCTTTCGTTTTTTGGCAGATGAAACATTCAAATGGCATTTTGGCTGACACACAGCTCTGGTCAGAAGAGAGAGCTGGGATGATTCTAGATGACAAACCAGTGGTCAGCAACAGCTTGACTGCATTAGGCTTGATTTGGGGTGACTGCAGCATTTCAGATAATAAAATGCTCCTTGATTTCTTCCAGGATGCAAATTGCAGACATTTTTTTTCTGGAAATTTTTCAAAACCAATGCACTCTGAAAGCCTCTGAAAACTGAGCACAACCTTTTTAAAGAGGTACTCCATAAAAGTATTTGCAAAATATTTGTGGATGAATGCATTTGCCCTTGGCTATTATGTTCCAGTTTTCATCTGCAATAAAAGAGCAATAAAAAGAAGTGTGTCTGTTTGGCATAAGGTTTAAAGTATAGCAAACACTGAGGCGATTAATATCAGGACTTTAAGTCCACTAATTTTCCCCTCTGCAATCTTTCCTCTTCTGGTCACATTTTGAAATAATAATTATAACTCTTGTAAGCCATGTCCAGAAAAAAACCAACACAGGCAGAAGCCACAGGTTCTGTCTGCTGATGCTAGTTACTATCATCCGCATAAAGCTTTGCTATGCTGAGTACATCTAACAGCTGCAGCCTCTTCCACAGAAAAGCAGTGAAAAAGGCTGTATTACAACAGATGCATTTCAGATTCTCCTGCTGAACACTACAGTTTCCATGATAATATACACAGCCTGAATCTACATCTTGTACCTACATTTGTCATGACTGCTTTACAGTAACCTCTTTGGGGATTTTTCCAAGGTGGGTTTTTTTTTGGGGGGGGGTGTTTTTTGTTTAGAAAGAGAGCCAATAAAAGGAACTGTAAGCATTTAAACTGCATGGTAATTCCTGTATTTAAGAATTGTTTAATCTAAACCACAGAAATCCCAGGAGAAAAACAACCAAGCAAACCAAACTCAACCAACACGGTGTTTCCTTTCCCTTAATTATTAGCATTCAAAGTTATGCAAAGTTATTCTCTCTCTCTGGCCTGAAGTTTTCAGTAATCTTTTCTGTCCAGTTTAACAGGAGAGGTTGAGGGAACTTCATGTCAGTGGCACTCCTTTGAAACCTATAAACCAGGTCTACCACTTCTTCAGGAGGCATTACAACCATCGATATCTGTATTGAGGGTTGTTATCTTGGAGGCTCTCTAAAGTCTGGGAGTTCTGTCCTGGTCTTACAAGGCACACCTTCAGTGCTAAAGAGAGACAGGATTTGGGTTAAGCAGCCCACAAATAATCCACAACATTTAGATGTTAGTTCACACCCTGGTTCCCTTTCAGGCTGCTTCAGGTAACTCTCTCCAAGATAAATTTAGTTCCAGAGGAAGCCACCCCTCAGCTGTGCAGCCGTGAGCCATTTTGTGCCATTTGGCTTTGAGGCCAGGGATTGGCTCACGGCTCCTTTTTAATTACCACCATAAACATCGCTTCAAAGAACATATGTGGGTGTCAACCCTCATTAGAGGATCTGTGATTGTGAATTCCAAGTGAGCAGAGTCATCTCCATTGAAGACTTAATTCAAGCACCTGCAGTCTAGAAAAAGGGAAGGATTTAATCAGCATTTTTTATTAGTTAGCCTTAACGGGAGCACTCCTCTGAGGTGTTTCCCTTTCCCTTAACAATTAGGATATTTCCTTACTTACTACTCTGGATTACCAACTAGGACAGAAATGCTAAAGGCAGACATCACATTTTGTATCATGTAGGCACCCACCTCCACAATCAGATCCACCTCTACACTCCTCCATGAAGAATTTTTCTTTTACAGGTTTTCAGTAGGCATAATCTCTGCTCATTCAGTCTCTGCTGATGCAAATTGAGAAGAACAGAGGCTTCCTGGTTGGAAATGCTTAGAAGTGGTTAAGAGGCCAGGCAGGACAGAACCTCACACGCTAGAGAGAAAAAGAGGGCCACAAGATTTTATAACAACAAATAACAAAACCATGCTCTTTTTCCTCTGCTGTTTCTCAAGTCATTATAGATGCAATCACTCCTGCTCTTCCTTTCCCCTTTAAGGGGTCAAAATCAGCTCAGTTATGACCACAGTTGTGTGGTCACTGACTCAGAGTCCTTGATCTCAGAGCTAATACTTTAAGACCAGTTCCTGTGGCAAATCCAAAAAAAGAGGAGGCCAAAGAAAGTTGCCAGAGACCTTTCCCTTTCAAGTACAAACAACTTAAACCATATCTGATTTGCTCCATAAAAGTACACATGGTTTGTTTTGTTAAGTATTATATTACTTTTTCCCCCTTTACTTTTCAGACTTTTAAACTCTTCAAGTCAGGGACCTGTTCTTGACTTGATCCAGTTTTACATCCTGACCAATGCCATGTGCACAGCAGCTGAACAGGTCCAATTCTGCAGTAACACTGACTGCCCTGAATAAAAGAAAACAGAATGGTACTTTTGTTTAGTTATCGTAACACACAAAATACCAAAGTGTTTGGATTGTGATGGAAAGGAAAGTGCATGCATAATCAATATATACTATCAGAATATCAAGTGTTCTAGCCCAGATGCTCTGGCTCACGATTACATTTGTGAACCACCTCAATATAATGTAATATAATAACAAATACAAATGAATGGGAGTTCTTACTTTTCTACCATTCTCTCTCCCTCCTTCTTCTCCTCAGTCTTGACAGCTGGATTAGCAGCTGGCACATACAAGAGTGGACACTAGAGGACATCAGTATTCTACCATTCTCTCTCCACCTGGTATCAGCTCATACCTGCATCATCTTGTCTCTCCAAGATCCCAGGAAAATCCATTGTCCTTCACGACAAGAATCAGTATGTGCGAGATTAAGGATGAGTAGCACATAAGTGCTTTTAATGTCTCTGGAGATCTTGCTTGCTCTCTGTTTACAGCTCAAAGGAAACAGCACAGGGACAATAAAGTCACTTCCAGTTGTGGCTTTTCAACTGTTGGTGCACATTACAGATCAGTACCTCCTATGGAAGTATCCTTGTCTTCAAACAAATACTGTTTCCTTCAATTACCTTTATTTCTGATCCTCTTTCTCCCCTTTCCTTTTCACTTGTATTTGTCCTATTTTGTCACATGACATGAAGATACGAAACTTCATCAGCATATAGAACAAAGAACAAAACAAGCTGTGCAGAACTATTTCCTTATGAATAGCTAAACTTGCTACCCAGACTTCGTTCATTAAGTAAATGCATTGATAACACAAAATAATGCCATTTACACCACACATATCTACAGGAATTTATTTTCAAATTTGAATTATAAAGTTCTGTTATTCCACTGCTTTTCTTCATTGCTACCTGTGTTCAATAGAATCAAAAACTATTTGCTTCACTGTAGTTCCTGTAAAATCTAACCAAGTAACTCTACAAGTACATGGTCAAGTTGTTAAAACAAGAAGTGTGTAAGGAGAAACTCAATTACAAAACACAAAGATTATCTGCCTTAAAGAAAACATTTGAGAAAGACAATCCAGGTTTTCTGATTTCCAGCTTACTGTCCTGACTGATTCTGTCTTGGAATTGCTTCTGCATTCACTTGCAGCTGGAAGAGCTTTATTCACATGACAAGGTGCACAGAGCTTAGGCAATGCCCTTACTTAGACTGCCAGCTGCTTTGGACAAGGCTTTTTTTTTGGCTTTATTCCATGAAGTCCAACTTGCTTCCAGCCCACAAACACTACCAAAGCACAAACATTTAATCCCATTACTCAAGTGCAAGCATGTCAGGCAGCTTTTCTGGTAGTACTGAGGTTTCAAGAAAATGCATTTATTTCTACTGCTTTGTGCTTCTGTCTGCAGGCTAACACATGCCATGAGACAGTTTTTCCCGCATCTTTTTTTCCTCCCAAAGGAAAGGAGAAAAAAACCCCAAACTATTTCACAACAAACTTAACCACTCTGTAGAATTAAGGAAAAGTTTCAAAACAGAGGGCAGAGCTGCAGTTAACTGCTTCACAAAGGATTAAAGGAATATACAGGCAATCTACTTCGTAAGCTCTCTTCAAGGAGATGGCCTGCTTTTATGTAAACTGCCTTTCATCTTATCATATATTGTTCACACTGAGGATATAAAGTAGACAGGATATCGAGTGAGGCTACAAAATGATGCAGAAGGAAACAAGTCTCTTTTCAGCAGTTTATGTTCCAAAACGCTGCTGAAACATTCCAGGATTTCCACATCTCCCTGTCTTTCTTGGAAACATGCTTGTGCTTATGTAAACCCCACAAGCACCTGTGATTTGCATTTCGAAGCAAGACATTAATTTCTTGAGCAAACTGTTGGGACTGATTCTAAGACTTTCCACAGTGGAGTCCTCCATTAGGTTTATGTCCCTTAAGTGTAGTTTTTGCTGTGTTACATTATAAAGTTAACTTAGATTTTCATGAGTACCTGACACTTTTCAATCAATATTGGCATTTACACTCAATTCTGTATAAAGAGATTGTGTGCCAGGGAAAACGATCATCCCAGTTGTCTGGAATAGCTTGTCAAATAAATAGCACATTTCTTCCTGTTTCTTTTGGAAAACATAACATTGACAATGCAAAACAATCTAAACCACTATTTTTAACAGAATGTTCTGTGCAGTGACTTTGGAATTCCACAGAAGTACAAAATATCCATGCCCAGACAGTGAATTTTATTCCAAGCCATTTTCACTCAAGGCCATTGTATAAACTGCTTTCTGAGTAGACTTTAAGACACTGACCTGTGAAAATACAGTAATGAAACTTCATTTTAAGTGGGACCTTAGTAAGACAATATCAGGAAGATAAATTTTTCCCAGTGTCTAATTTCAGAGGTGCTAAAAGTCTTAGTCATTTGAACTAGATGTAATTGGGCTGCAAGTACTCAGTGCTTCAGAAAAACATGCCCATGTCGTCAGACTGTACATAATTACATTTGGCTCCTCATCAAAGAGAATCACTCAGCTGACACACAAACCACAGGGCTGGATAATAAAGCCACAGATTTGTTATCAGCTATAAGCCACCAAGCTGAACTAGGTAAGGCAGATGCATGGTCTCCCTCTAACCAACCCACCAAACCACAGATCACCATCTGCATGGGACGAGCCAAAGTAGTAACATGTCTTCAGAAGCAAGATAAGCTCCACTAACACTCGCATAGCTTCTGGATCAGACTGCACTTGTGTCAATGAGATGAGAGCATAATTAAAAGAGTTGAGCCCAGCTGCACCAACCCAAGTAGCTGCATCTGTAAATTAGAGTGGGATGGGGCCCATTTTATATCATCAATGTTGTTTCACATTGATTGAAAAGATCAGGTGCTAAAAGTGTTCCTTTTTAAAAGGCAGAAGTAGGTTGTTTAATGTGAATTCACATCCAGTGAAGAATAAACCATTGACACAGCTACACCTTTTTGTCTGATGCTTTTTTCCTTCTCTCATATATAGAAAAATCCTTTCCATTGAATATGTATACATACTCAGAGCTGCATAATTTACTGCAGTCAGTGACTGCCTAGATAAACATGGATTAAATCAAAACACATTTTTATTATTTTCTTTGGCTTAAAAATATATCACTTCTTGTAAATAACCTTT
This sequence comes from Grantiella picta, assembly GCA_013397955.1. Lineage (NCBI taxonomy): Eukaryota > Metazoa > Chordata > Aves > Passeriformes > Meliphagidae > Grantiella > Grantiella picta. The sequence continues at coordinate 343,846 of VZRM01000409.1, read as the reverse complement.
TTTCTTCTGAGTTCCTGAACTTTCCTTTGAATTATTTTCATTTTAAAGGAAACTGAATGGGATATTAGCAATCTTACATAAAGAAAATGTATTATACTCCAATGCTAGCATTGGAATAACTCAGTTTTAGAAACAATGTAAGTCTCCTAGAGAGATCAGTATTCACTAAACATTTTGCTAAAATTGAATTCAACACATTTGTATTGGCTCAGTGAAATCCATAGTAAGAAAGGGAAAAACACATAGCAAGGGTTCCAAAAACGAAGTTAGTATAACCTCCTGCAGGAAGGGTTGAAAAGCAAAAGTAACAATATCAGTACCTTTTCTGTTTTCTATTACTGAAAGAAAAAAAAAAAAAGGTTCCAAAAATTTCAGTTTAGGTGTATTGTAGTTAACATCTCCATCACGTTATCTATTGTTTCTATTACTGAAAAGTTCAGTCTTGGATACAGATACTATACCTTGTTTAGTAACATCTGCGTGCAGACTGCAAAGTATTAAGGGTTGGCTGGATTGCTAGAGCTCAGTTTGGGAATTTGGCCGCAGGCTCATTCTTTCTATATGTCTGGCCACAAAGACAAAATAATATTTTCTTTTTCTAGGGGAACAACAGAAATCTCAGGAGCAAGAAGTGAACAAAGAAGAAATATTACTTCAATTTTTTTTTTTTAACATGGAAGAAATATTATTTTAATTCTTCTAACTAAAAAAAATTAGTCAAAATAGAAAAATACAATAATAAATGGATGAGCATAGGGAAAGAGCTCTAAAGAGCAGAAAGATCATGTCTGAAAAGGCAAACATTAACTTTTCGCTATGCTCACGGAACAAAAATAACATTTGAGTATCATTGTCCAGTTGGACTCTGCCCCAGTAATGAGACTCTTTTAAGCATTCAATCTTAGCAAGCAAGGAATATCCCCTCTCTGGTACATTCAGAGAAGGCAGCGGGCAGCCAAGACTGCGTCTGAGTGCCAGGTGTGCAGCAGGACCCTGTGCTCCTGGGAAACAAGGCTACTGCAGAGCAATGGATGTGCCCTGCAGATCCACACTCCATGGCCAAGTCTACTCCATGCTTAGGAGCCACAAGGGTTTTGTTCTGCCCAGACACAAGAACAACTTGCACAGTTCAATCTCTTTCAGATGTTCAACCCCTCTACAAAGATGGCTGAACTGTGTAGAGAAGCAACAAATACCTAACAGAGTTGCCTTCATTTTGTGTATGTCACTGTTTCTTTCAAGTACAAGTTACTTAATGATTAGTCTGTGAACATTATCTCTTGTCTACCTACCTGTAGTTTCATACAATTTTGACAGCTGGGTCTAGGAAATGTGCATCCCTTTCAACTGTGTTAGATACCAAGTTTCTCCCTACCTTTAAGAAGTCAAGATAGACTCACTTTTGAAGTATTTCTGTGCAGAATTTAAAGTTCAACCACCATTCGTTGTCCAACTTCTTACCATGGTTCAGACAGCCAAATCTATACATCTGTCCATTGTCCACATGTACCAGAGGAAGGTAAGACACCAGCTGCTTTTGTATGTGTGTATCTATGCCTGCTATCATTCCATACTCTGCTCAAGGTAATGCATCAATTAAGAAACGTGTTCAGTACTTCTTTAAAGTAACTAAGCAAGAATCATGCAATCATAGAATCATTAAGGTTGGAAGTTGGAAAAGACCGCCAAGATCACTGAATCCAACCTTTGACCAAACACCAGAAAGCCAAACATGTCCTGGGGTTCATCCAAAGCAGTATGGCCAGCAGGGCCAGGGAGGTGATTGTGCCCCTCTGTTCAGGTGAGACCTCACCTGCAGTGCTGCATCAGATCTGGGGTCCTCAGTATAAGAAGGACATAGACTCACTGGACTCCAGAGGACCACCAAGACGAGAACAGGGATGGAGCATCTTTCCTATGAGGAAAGGCTGAGAGAATTGGGATTGTTCCATCTGCAGAACAGGTGGCTTTGGGTTGACCTAATTGCAGCCTTCCAGTACCTGAAGGGAGCCTGAAAGAATCATGAAGAGAAGTTTTTACAATAGGATGTAGGGACAGGACAAGGGGAATGGCTTCAAACTGAAAGAGGGCAGGTTTAGATTAGATATTGGGAAGAAATGTTCTACTGTGAGGGTGGTAAGGCTCTGGAAAAAGGTTGCCCAGAGAAATTGTGCATGCCCCATCCCTGGAAATGTTCAAGTTCAGGTTGGACCGGACTCTGAGATACCTGGCCTAGTAGAAGGTATCCCTGGCTGTGGTGGGGGGGGGGGGGTTGGAACTAGATGATGTTTAAGCTCCTTTCCAACCAAAACCATTCCATGATTATGTTAAAATCAACATTTAGGAACCAAAGGACTCTTTTTTTTGTTGTTTATAGGTAAGGGATTTGTAACACTTAAGATACCTAAATGACTATAGCTTATATAAAATGGCTTATATAAAACAGGAATGAGGTTTCAAGAATAAATTTACCTAATCACTCACTTCCTTCCTTCCATGAGATGCTTTATATAAAGTATCATTGAACTGCACATGTAGAAACATAATCTCTTGGGCCTCTTTCGGTCAAACACAATCCCTTGAATTCCGTCTGCAACAACCGGACAGGACAGCCTGGTCACATCCAAGTGCAGAGGTGTGACCCCCTCTTGCAGACATTCATTCAGATTAAGTATAACTGCTTATAGTGCCAGGTAAGAGCTGAAAGTCCCAGTGAGGACCTGCTCCCCAGGCTGGTGAGTGAGGAGCAGAATAGCAGCGTGGGAGTCTGCAGGTGGATGGTCAAGAACCAAACCAGCCACAAGAGCATATGTAACCACTGAGAGAGGTTACAAGAAAAGTGTAAATCTGGGGAGTGCAAGAGGTAAAATATTGATGAGGGGGAAAAGATGGCTGAGCAGATGGGCTGGTCAAATGAGAAAATTAAATCAAACTAGCCAGAATATTCCCTTTTCACCTCAACAGTAACAGGGAAAGTCACCTGGGCTTAGTCACTTCCTTTTTTAACCAGAATTTCTGAATTAGTAATCATGCCTGAGGACTAAACACCACAAATCTGCTTTCAAGAGGGATTGTGTTACAGCCCCAAGTCTTTTTAATTATGAAACCCCACCCATCATTCACAGTGGATATTTAAACACTGTTTTCTGTATAAAAATGCTAGTTTTTAGTATGTGTATTAGTACACAGGTGTTGTAAGGGTGGCCCTGAAATCATGCCTCAAAAATCCAAAGGAAAAAGATACCAGTCTCCAACAACTTGCAATTTAGGTATTGCAATAATCACCAAGCAAATTAAAAATGATAGGCTTAAAAGCAGAAGATAATGACACCGGCAATTTAACTGTTGTCCTGCTTTGAACACTATTGTGCCGAAGAAAAAACCTTTTATGAAGGATTTGAAGGTGAATTTAAAAATGGAGATGCCCAGGGATCCCCTACAGTGACAGACAACACAAAAGGAGCTAGCAGGTGCTTTGCCTGCAGCAGCTAAAATGCAGGCTGGCATCATGAACTTTGATACAGGAATTCACTTCAACACTCAGTGAGAAACTAACAGTAGGATGGGACAGTGTCCATTGCTTTGCAGAAGAGTACAACTAGATCACAATTCTTTTCAACAGAGAAGGGGAAATCAGTAGCAATACACATGAAGTCATCAAAGCAGTGACACTGTCAAAGCAGGTAAGAGAGAAAAATTACCGGTTTTAGTTTGGACACATTTCACACCCCAAAGCCACTACAAGGCCAAAGATTACTTCAGGTGAGGAGGTGATGGATGAATTTCACATGTAGGGGTGAAAAAAAGAAATGTGTATCTTCAATGCAGGACTTACACTTAACCAGAATAATAGCTTGTGAAAAAGTCAAAGTCAGTGCCCCAGATTATGGGGCTCAAAGACTGAAAATGCACAGGTTTTATCCCTGGTGACCAAAAAGGGAGGGGAAAAGACCTTTGAGAAAAAGCTTGTCATGACTCACCCGGTAGCTCAAGAGGTGGGCCCAATATTTCAGTTTGGACTGAAGGAGGTAGGTAATTTTTGGGATGCAGCAACAAGGAGACAGGAGTAGGATTTGCATTCATGGACCAAAAGGGAAGAACCAAAGAGAAATACGAGAGTTCTCAAATGCTCCCTTACACTGAGAAATTCTCTTTTCCTTGTGAAAAGTAAGTTTGAGAGGAGATTCTGCCTCTCACAATTTGAGCCTGACAGAAAAGATTTTGTGCTGCATTCTCCCCCCAGTTTGCTCCCTGAGATTGCTGTGAAGCATCTGACACTGTACAGTAGTACTCTGGTTCACCGACACAAATTTGGGCCAGCTCCACCAGCTACAGGCAAACAGCAGCAGTGCTACAGCCCGTGGTTGAAATGAGTGTGATTCTTTTTATTCTTAGATCCAGCTGCTCATACCTTGGGCTTCCTCCTTAAGCTTCATGGCATCCAATGTGACAGGTACGTGACAGAAACACTTAAAACAGAAAAGCTGTAAGGTTACCACATCCTGACATGATGCATTACAAGGGAACAGGGTAATTAGAAAGGGAAAAACAACTGCATCTTCTCAAAGAGCTCGTAATATCCAGAGAGCCTGGAAAATAGAATAGCTTTAGCTACCAGACAGAAATATTTTCAAAGTATATACTGCCCTCTTGTGTACAACTCGGTATTAACTCCAACAACTGCAACCTATTTCAAAACTTGAAATAATGTGGTGCTGTGGTGTCCCAGATAATGCAGGAACAGTGGTAAATTGCTGGCACTAGGCAACAGAGCAAAGAGACAGCTCATACCAGGGCTGTCATCAGCGAGAAACTAATCACTGCCATGGGCCTTCATCCATCTTTTATGAAGATCATTCTGGATCCCTAGCACCAGAACCCATGAGAGCTGCAGAACTACTCACAGGCAAAAGAAAAAGCATCCCCAAGCTGCCTCTAAACCCCACCACAATCACAGATTGTCCACAGATGACTGACTATTTTAGAAGTAATTTCTTCCAATTAAAGCTTCTAACAAACAATGTGAGTTTGGCACACTCCTGCTTAAATATTTACCTGTACAGAGATGATTTCTTTTTTTGAGTATTCTTCATACCTTCTTCAACAGTTCTGCTCTTTTGAAGGAAAAGAAAAAAAAAAAAGAAGACTGTAAGTGTTAAAAAAACTTCAGTGTGAAAAATCAACTGTTTATCTCTGTTAAACAATGCTATGCTCTGTAGGGAACCTACTGCATTAGTACACATCACTTCTCAGTGTAACAGAAGTTTTACTCACCACTAAATCCTTCCCCTTTGCTTTTTATTTTAGCTTGCACTTTTCAGAAAATCAGCTCTTAAAGCAACTGCAGAGCAAAACTGAGAGCAATTTCATAGCCATGGTGAAAGGTACACAATCTCTGTTTCCCATTGCAAGTCACATTTGCACTTGCACACACTAAATATTAAATTAGAAAAGTGCCTTAATATCATAATAAGATTGATTTTAAAATACGTACTTGTCTTCTATACATACCATGGCTTCCTAACACAATTAAAAAACACAGTTACTATTTGCAGAAGTCCAGCATAATCTTTACAAAAGCTAAGTAAAAACTTCAGGAGCTAAGTAGATGTGAGTAGCTAAATTCTGACAATGTTTACATTGCACACCAAAGAAGAGTATTATTGCTGAAATAGATTCTTTATTTCCTGAAACATTCCAAAACAGCAGTATACACAGTTGTAATCAAATATTAAGTCATATGCCATTATAAGAAAGCATTGATTAGTGCAATTGGATTTTGTAAAAGATCTATCAAAAAGATTTATTCGCATTAAAACTCATTTTCCATAAGCAACTGTTAATAAAACATTACAATTTTATTCTTTGTAATAAAGTACTGAAAATCAACAGTAGTTTTAGAGATCACTGTACCCTTGTAAGTGCAATATGATTTATGCTGCCATTTTAAATACAAAACACTATGACAATAAATTAACAATTCAACAAACGATGATAGACCAACAAAACCATGCTGACCCAGCTGGATGGCAATTTCCAGTGAATGCTACCTTTTTTTGTGCTTCTGCAACATAAATATACTGCTTTGTATTGCCAATGGTAAGACTTTGTAAGATATGTTCCTAGCGCTAAAAAAGTACATTACCCCAAAAATATTATTTATGGCACAGAAAAAGTTAAATTATCTCTTTGTTGTTCAAGGTTCAGGCAAGTTTAAATGAACTTAAGTATACAAAATAAAATGTACTGGAAACACTAGAAAAAAATTCAAGCACATACATAAGTACCCCAAAATTCAAAATAAAATGCATAATGCCTTTACACTGAATAAATTATCTCAGAACTTCAGTATGGCAACGCTGCCCAAAAGCAAAATCTCCTAGTTCCTTCCAAGGAAATATTCTTGTATTTTGCACACATATAATACTTTCTTCACTTCCAAATGCCAACACTGCCATTGTTAGTCCGATAACAATGCAGCTGTTCAGGTAACTGATCAAGTGCAGTATTTTGTATTTGATAAGATGTTCATTTTTTTAAAATGACATGGCATTGCAGACAGTTACAGATTAAGATCCTGAGGGACATAATACTGTAGGACCCTCCTTTTCCAAATCACTGTTACCCAGCCAGCTGGGTAATGAAATCCACATTATGTTACTTTCCAGTGTTGAGGGGCATCCTTCATCAATAGCAGCCATCTCTCCAGTTCCCATCCCGTATCGTGCTGAGTGATGACAGTGGCTTTGGAGGCTGAAGAAAACTGTATTAACCAAATGACAGGCGGGAAAAAAAAACAAACAGAATATGAAGTCATGTTTTATGTGAAAGATCAAGGTAAAAGACAACATTTACTTCTGCAGTGACAATGGCTTTGGGGCTTGCTTAGGGACATCACTGGTATATTTCTGGCTACATATTAATGCATGCGTAAAGACCTATGGTGAAATTAAGGTCACTTCCAATGAGAAGAGCATGAAAGATTTGCAAAAAGGAATTGAGTGAATAATTCTAATCATGCATGAGATGCCTCTAGATGGGAAGATCTGGTTTTTCAGGGCTAAAGAAAAAAAATATATTTTTGTCACTATGGGCAGCAGAGACGTAATGGGAAATACCTTCCACAAACCTATTGTGCTCAGCATTGTTCATGAAACACCAGAAGTTTATAAAAATACCCTGCAAGAATTTTATCAGTTGAAGAACTGTACTGAGTTCTGCTCCAGACCCCTTTATCCAAGACATATGACAATGTGTTTCCAAGAGCCACCAGTTCCAGCACTACCACTCCTGACAGGAACTCACCATCCTCTGGGTCCCCAGCCTCACAGCTGGGCTGCATCTCTCATCAACAAGGATGTTTAAAATGCTTCCTGACCATCTTCCAAACTCTCCAGGTACTACTGAGGCAACTACTTCAAGTTAAACTTAAAAAAGGAAAAACAACCACCTGACTTGATCTAACTGCCAACTCACTGATAACACAGCAGGCTCTATCTTTAATTTGCCACAACCATAATTCTGTCACAGCAGAATTTGCTGAAAAAATGCGTTTCAAATTTTGTGCAACTATTTGATATAAAAGCAGATCTCAAGCCTTGTTTTCACAGTACTCTGCTCTAAGTTACTGATGCCTCCTTTCCAAATGCTTTTTGCTGTAAAAAGGCAGAGGTATGTTGTAAAGCAGGCAATCAGTAAGTCAGTCATCAGAGCAGCATCAACTCCCTGCTACAATTGCTTTTTTAGTAGCAAAAACACTGCACTTAAGTAAAAACAGTTGGTTAAATTTAGATTCAGCCAAGCTGCTTTTGTGCTGCTCCACTTTGGTGTAGCATCACTTATCTTTGATACAAATCCAGTTACTTGAGACTAAGAACACAACCTGTCTCTGCTGTTTTCTGCAACTGCTGCTTTCTTTTCTTCCCAGAAAAAAAAGAAGAAAGTATGCTTAATAATCTTAAAAAAAACCCCAAACCAGCGAGGGAAAATACCAAGAATCATTAACTAATTTGAAAATAATTGCAAGAATATTGCTATGTATCCAGAGGTGAATCTCTGCTACAGGGCGCTGACAGAAAAACGTGCCAGCACTGAAAAGCATTTCAAACAAGCACAAGCTGCCAGTATGATGTCACGTTGTTTGAGACAACAGAGTTTTGGAGGGGCTGTAGGGCCTTTCCACTTTTGCATCACCAGCTGGACAGCAGCGACTGACTCCAGTGCAAGGCAGCAGGAACTATCAAGCCCAGGCTCCACAGGTACACATCCATTCCTGCCACACTTGTTCCTGGTATCTGGCATGATCCAGACCCTGAGCTGCTGACTGACTTTCTGGCTTTAGCTGGAAACTGCCTCATCACTGTGGACCTGTCTGGGAACCGGGAGTGTTAGCTGACCCTGATCATCAACACTGCCCTAGGCCGGGCACTGTGGCGCAGCCCAGCTGCTCCACTCAGCTCCCTGCTCACCTTGCCCTAAGGGAAGCTGCCCCCACTGCCACTCTCACTGCATAAGGTTAAAACACAGAGAACTGGAAGGTGGGCTCTCCAAGAAGCCCCAAGCTTGGAGCTGGAAAGGTCTGAGGGTTGTGTGGATGCACTCAACAGGAACAAAAAAAAAAAAAAGGTGCTGTCTGACTTCTAAGGCTAGGAAGAGCTGAATTATACCATCGCAATTTCTTTACACTGCTTGAATCTTTGATGGTAAGGAGAAAAGCAGTTAATCTTTACCCAAGTTACTTATCTTGGCTATTATTCTGTTATATTACAAATTATTAAAAGCACTCCCTCATCCAGTATTTTATCCTGTGTAGTAAATACTGAAGTTCCCTCCCTAATGCAACCCCAGTATAATGTGTCTAACAATCTATTTTAAGTATCTAAAATACCAGTAACTTGGCTACTTGACAGTCTGGCCAAAGGCAGGAAGACACAGACATGCTCTGAGTGTGCACTTTTCCCTAAACATCTGATATATTTTCAAAAAAGACCTATTCTATTTTTAATCAAGTAATGACTAAAAACACTAAGTTTGAAAGAAGCTAGACTGTTAAAACTGATAATCAGAAATAGCATTCATTAGAAATTACCACAGTGAAAAAATCTGACAATTTAATTCCTTCCAAGGGAATTCTTTATGAACTGAAACTGCTTGTCTTTTTCCAAATGAATCAATAAAATTAAATGAGGTTGTTAAAGAACTGCAGGCTGAGCTCCAGTCTACCTGTGCTTTTTGAGTCTCACGAACTCCTCATTCCCACAGTACAATCACCATCCATCTGTCACGATCACTGGTTTGGCCCTATGGCAACACAGGATGCTGCTAAGACACATTTGAAGGAAAGGAGAAAGGAGTCCAGACTTTATGGACTATAAATAGCTTTCTTACTTTTTTTGAATCAGCTTCTAATAAAAGCAGTGTAGAATCTAGCGTCTCAGCCTCCCACTGAGATCTCTTAATTTTGTTTTCACATTGTCTGTTGTATGAGAAGTTACAAAATAGCAAGGGACTGGTCTTCATGACCCAGAAAGGCTTCGTCACATGTTGCTATGAAAGATTTAAGAGCTCTGCAGAACATGAAGTGGAGGAAAGGAAACAGAAAAAAGGAAAGAAAACCCTCAACTATAAAGAACTCTAACTGAGAGAGCTCCAGCTGAGAGTAAAGGAGGTTATAACAGAAATCTCATGGTACAGTTTTCATCAAAGAAGAAACCTGATGGCTCTTTATCAAAGTTTCACTGCAGTTGGTCAAAATCTGTTGTCAGTCACATCAGTGTAATCCCCAAGTAACTCAACCAAACAGAGAATGTGAACAATTGAATTTATTCTGGATCTAGCCAGTATGTAGTGAAAAGTACAAGAATGATGAGAGCCAAACAGTGACAATCCATCTAAAAGAAAATCGGGTGGTCACAAAACAGGCCCTCACCAGAGGAGGGATGTGTTGCAATGGGAAGGAATAGTTGGAGGAGTTAACACAAGTTGAGTGAAGTTTTTCCTTGAGAAGACTTAATTCCTATTAATTACAGAACATGCAGCTAAGAGTCTAAGTCCCAGCTATGACAAGGTGATTAAAACACAATCTCTTTCACCAAGCTTATTTTATTCCTTGACCTAAAAATAATTCATTTGAAGACGAATTTCTCTTTCTCATTTTTTTCATGCAAAAAAATGCATATGCTTAACAGTACAGCTTATTGCAAGTATGTGATATTTCAGGATTCCCTGTGTGTCTACTGTCTCCCAGCTGGAATGAAAAGATGTCAGTTCAACCCAAGACTGTATTATCCAAGGATAATTCCTTTCTCAAAATGCTGTAATGTTATAACTTGCATTTTTACAGACTACTGCCATTTACCACAACAGGGCTGCAACTACTTCTACTTGAGCACTCTAAGACTTGCTGATGGTGTGACACTGAAACAGCAGTAGGCACTAGTCTGGGAAAAGGTAAGCCACGTAAGTTAATGAGATGAGGCTTTTGTTTGTTTGGATTTCTTACTGCAGCTGGCAATCCATTCCTATTTGCATGTGATTACACACTATCCATTATCACAGTTTACTAGGGGCTACCAGCATGCATTGTCCAGCCCTATTTCTGGCAAGAAATCTTCACCCATTCAGTGACTCAGCACTGGGACACACAAATTTATGTTTCATAGCTTCATATTCAGGAGGTAAAAAAATTCCACAATTTAGGCCCAAGCCATACACATAGAGACTGAGGTTGATTTAACTCTTACCTTCGAACAGGCTGTGCAATTTTACTTCTGGGAATGCCACTCCCATTGACGGCCAGCGATGGTCTTGGAAGAGCACTGCGCCCTACAATGCCTTGACCAGCAGTCTTGTTTGGCATTGGGATCCCAGTGTTGGCATACAACTGCGAGTTGCTGGACACTGGAATACTGCTACTATTACTACTACCTTGTACGGTGGGGCTTACGTAGGCAGTAGCTTTGAGAGGCTGTCTGACAGACACTGGAAAATGTCCCACACTGTGAACTCGGTGTTGAAGCTGTCCTGGTGATGGAACTGTGAAGAGTGATAGAAAAGGAAGTAACAAGGTCAGTATGCAACAAATAAGACCAGGTAGTAATGCTCATTTCTAGAAAGATCTGGATAAGGATAAACACATCATTATACAATTTACTTGCTCATTACAAACTGCTGAAAAACCTCTTGGATCCAATACTGGATCCAGTAACACTGCACTGAACTAAAATATACTGTTCCACCACCATCCTGAAAATAATCCCAGTCCATATTCATCCTCCTTTCTCCCCTCACAGAGATTAAATTAGCCATTAGAAGCACACTAAATCCACCTACGCACTTGGAGCTTTAAACAGGAGACACTGCTGAAGGTGTAAATTAGTCACTGTTAGGTGATTTTGATTTTTTTTTTTTTTTTGTTGCATCTTGTTCAAGCAACACTGCACTAAAGCATTTTGAAGCATCACAGAAGTTGAAGCTTTATGTATAAAAAGAATAAAAAGGCTATAAAAGGTCTTGAATGGTCATGAGTATGTTCCAAAGCTGATGTTATGTATACTATCATTTTAAATCAATGCTGTGAGCTGCAGAAGCTCTTCTATATATAGATTTTCTACCCAATCCTGCCCTCTGGTGTACGTTTTGCACACATAAGTTTCCAAGTCCACACTGGAAACTTAGTTCAAAAGCAAACTGTCAAAAGCCTGAAGCAAAGACACTACATTTAGAGCAACCCTTTTTCAATTCTTTGAAAAAGGACATCTTTAAACCATTTAAAGACTTAGGAAAAACTGCAGTGGAGTGAATCAATCTATACTTGAAATACATTATTATGGACCTCTTATCATAACATAGCTCCTAAAATACCCCAGCACAGCCACTTTTTATAAATGTTTTTTTAAAGTATATTTTAGAAAAACAGCATTTTATACACACATACATATGTAAGAGCATAAACATGCAAAGAAATACCTATTTCTAAAATATTTTAAAAAATTAAACTCTCAATGCACAACCATGAAAATCCATGTGGGAACCTATTTCCATTCTCCTAGTCAAGCAGGAAAAAAACACAACAAAATAAAACTATGAGTCAAGAATATTTTCCAGAAAAGAGGCAATTTAATTGGTTTGAAGACATTTGTAACATCTGCTCAAATTTGAAAGAAAACACCCACAGGAGAAGTTTTTACCAACTTCTCCATCCAAAATCTCACAGGAAATGATGGGCCTAAGTTGAATCCTTGCTTCCTAAATTCTTTCTTCTTTCCTTCTTTATTCCGCCCGTGTCCAATGAAATCCACTTTTCCCAGTTCCTCTCAGAGAGCCTCAACCACCCTGCTAGAAAAGATGGGTTTGGATCTTGATCTATCTTGTCCATATTCTACATTAATAATTCATCTACTAGATCAATACTCCCTTCATTCCCCCATCAAGAAGTCACCCAAATTAAACCAATCACAGAGCAATTTTAATTCCCCCACTCAACAAGTATATTATAATTGAGAATATAACCACCTGCTTACTGTATTTCCTCAGAAGAAAGAGGCTCACAACTTCAGTAGGAGAGAGGTCATGTATTTCAAGACAGTGTTTTGTACAGTGTACTGTATAACCAGCATTGTATAAATTACCATGAAAAGCAGTTTTTAATCGTAATATCAAAACTAAAAACGTGAGCTTAGGTGAATTAACTGCATTATTGATGTTTCTACAACACTACTAATTATTATTATTACAATTTCACTTTTAATGCTAGCACAAGGTAAATAGGCAAAGAAAAAAAGTGAAGAAACTTTCAGTAAGAAGACTGAATTGGCTTTCCAAAATAGAAACTTTGAAAATCCCAAGCTATATTAAAATGTGGTGCAAAAGAACAGCTTGCCTTTAATTTTTCAGTGAACAAAGGATCAGTGACTGGGACATGCATTATAACACCTTATTGATCCCTTGCATGCAGCCAAAGAACACAGGTACTTACTACTCGACTGCATCCTTGAAATCCCGTTGCTGGCTCCGTGTAAATTGGAGTCAAAGCTCTGACTATTCCTCACAGTGACAGGAGAACCAGCAAAGCCAGCAGTGCTGCTAATGGTGGGGGTACTTGGCATCCGAGCAAGGTTAGGCATGCTTCTGCGGAGTTTGTCTGGAGCAAAAGAAGACAACATTCACAGTCAGGTCAGAAATCCCAACAAACACAAGCAGCCTCTGCATAATTTCTGTAAAAAATCAGAATTATAATGGATTACTTCAATAAAAAGGTTTTGCTCTGCCAGAAGAATATGAATACGCTATTGACAGCCTTCAAATTGGACCATTATGACTATTTTAACAGCATGATTATTCACAAGTAATTTAAAAGACACTAACAGGGCAGTACATTTGTGGAACTGCAAGGATTTAAACAGTAAATAATAAGGATGAGTTTCACACAGATGTGTAAAGTAGGTCAGGTGAACCATGCCGTAAGTGTGCCCCTTTTTTTGCAGTGAATACAAAAGCAAGTCTGCATTGGCAGAGACAACCATTTACTCTGTGGATGTCTAAAGACAGGTGAGATAAATCCATCCTAAATGACTGTCATCCTGCTTTCAGGTGTCAATAAGATGCTAAATAATTCCATTCAGAACCTAACCTTGTTAGCATGTAAAGTTTCTGCAGGTGGCCACGTGCAAAACCTGCTAAGTCTTGATGCTGTTCAGTTTCTTGGAGCCCGGGTTCATTTAAAAATTTTCAAATTTGGTGCTTCTCCCTCCTACCTCATTTGTGGTACCTGATTTGGAAGGCATTTTCAGAACAGGTTTTTCTGTAGAGCCTTCCACAAAAAGATAGCTGTCCCAAATGATTTTGGGGCAGGTACAACAGCTAAGCCAAGTGTCTAAGAGCTCAGAAGTTGTCTGCAACCCCGCTGACACTAGCTGTTTTGGACAGAGGAGCCTGGCATCTCAAGAAGGCTTCCCAACCACAACGCCATCAAGTAATCAAGGGTGAAGCTCTTTTGATTTTGACTGCCATTAGGCCAAAGGGAGATGACTCAGTTTTGTACAATCAGAAGAGACTGGCAGGAGCAGGAAGGCACAGACTGAATGACCTGGTCTGAACTACCTCCTGTAACATGACAGACTTCAATAAAGCACCTCTGTTGGAAAACAATGGGTATTTATTAAATTGTCATTGGCAATATCACCAAGGTTTGCCTCTTGGCCAGGTTCAGAAGCACAAGTGCTGTGCCCGACCGAGGTGGCTGTTCCTCCTGGTAGCATGGCCAGCATAGAGGCCACCAGCTCCTGTTCTGACAGGTTCCAGTGGCTGGCAGGTGCCTGCCCTCAGTTCTTACACTGCAAAGGAAAGCAGGAGTGTGCTTGTCTTGAGAGAGCACGACATTTCCAAACTGATGTTTTGGTTTTATGCATAGGAACAACACATCACACTGCCTGGAACTGCTGGCATGCGTAAGTTCAGTTCACAGAAAACAACAGATTTATTTAGAAATCTCTGTTGATCAGTCCACATAAATATACAACCTATTTAGCACCTTCATGAGCTCCTCTAATCTTTAAAGCTGATAACAAGTGAAAAGTAATAAGACGTGACAGTACCGTGCTATCTATACAAATTACTAGGAGTCACTAAACAGTAACTTCAAGATACATGATGCCTAAGTAACTCCAGCAATCTGTGTCACAGAAAGGCTCTATCTCCACCAGGAAAAGGAAGTGTAAGGTTTGAATCCCTGGAAACTAGAATACAGTCAAATCCTAATAAAGAACTACTGTAATAGCAGTCTTTCATCAAACAAGTTAGAATTGTGCTTCAGTGACTCATTACTGACAGTGGCAAACTGAGACTGTCAATGGTACAGCAATGAACATTAGCAAAAGGATTACCACTGTGGTTCAGACAGGTAGCAAGTATTAATATCAGTGATGTAAAAATAATAAAACCGTTACCAGGCTTCCAAAACTGTCCTGGGGATACAAATAGGATCCACACAGCTCCTGCATGTATCTATTTCTAAAATATTCACGAATTTTGCAAACTGAAGAGGGAACTGTCACCCTATAATGCAATCCTTGGCCAACAGTAGCAAAAAATAATGAATATGGGATGTCTATAGCTACTGTTTATTCTGGAGTCCTAGCCTGCCCTTTCAAGTCCTAGGTCCTGAAACCACACATCAACGTTACAGAACACATCAAAAAAGGTTTGAGTAGCAGGATGGTGGTAGGGAAAATGGCACTGCATAAAATAGCTTTTTTAGTATCATGTTGTATAGCACAAATCCTTGGACTCTACATGCTCTCCCACTCAGGGACTGCATCAGCCACCCATGCATTATTTGTGCCTTGAACTGTCCAGTGGATGCAGCTACAACAGCAGAAAAATAGGTACAGAAGTAGCTTGGATTTCCTCCATGTCTTGGGTGGCCACATCTTTTGCCTCCTGTTCATTAGTCCCTTGATCCAGCAGTTTGCTCTGCTGCTGATTCATTCAGTTCCCAGGCAGCAGAATCCTGCTGCACCTGCAAATTCTCATCCATCAAGCAGCTGCGTTATTTCTTTGATGGGTCCTTGTGTCTGCTGAGATAAATGGCCCTGAAAAGCAATGAAAATAGCAGGTCAGTTTTGTGTTTGGGGAAAACCCAGAAATGTTCGCCTTGATGGCATTTTGCAGGTTTCATCTCCTTGGATGATGCATTCTCTTTCATCTGCTTCTTGAAGTTTGTTCTGTCACCTGCTTCCCTCCCAAGAACAGTGGAAATAGTCTTACAGACATTTTGTCTGTAAATGAAACGCTGGCTCTTGTGAGCTTAATGTATGAAAGCAGAAGGTGGGAGTTATTTGATTTTAATATTATTTCAGGCTGTTGAGATGTGACTAGATGTGAACTTGCTGGAAGTATATGAGAAGGAAACAAAAATATTTTTCCAAGCTGCTTTCCTTTCCACACCTTTCTGCTCTCCTATTATTAATGAGAAAATTAACGAAGAGGACAAGTGAAGAAGTAGAGTTGAGATGTATTCTCAGGTGAGAAATAATTTGCTCAGATATTCCTGTTTGTGATGGATGACAGAATTTACTACAGTTTCTGCTATATCTTCTGCACTAATCTGGTTCAGTGGCAAACATTAAAAAATTATCAGTTGCTTGCAGCTTGTTTTTTTAGGAAGATGTGGACAGTAAAAACAGTAAGGGACTCCAAAGGACCTACACCTGAAGAAATGACTGGATGTGGCACTTGGTGCCATGGCCTAGTTGGTGGTCATCAGTCAACAACTGGACTCGATGATCTCCAAAAGCATCCACAGTTATTACTGTGACCCACTACTGAGTCTCAACTATAATTTAGGCTTAAAACAAATATGGTGTTTAAGTAGAATGTAGCCCTATAAAGCATCACAGATGTATCTTTGCCTTTCTCAGCCTTCTTTGAGATAAAATATCATGACTTACAGACATTGCATTGTTGAGATGTTTGCAAGTGTGAAGAAAATTCAAGGATAGGTCATGCAAGGGGAGTTAATAACTGGCTCCTAGTTACTAACACCTTTTAAGAATAATTCATGCATATACACATGTGCTTGTCATTTCATGAGCTTTCTTTATTAGGCAGCATACATTGCCCTTTCACTATCTGCAACAGAATGAAACATGAAACTACTACACGTTTACACTTTTCCCCATATGTGGCATCCATGCTGAATTAGCCCATTTCCTCGACAGCACAAGACGAACTGTGAAATTTAGGACCCTCTGCCCTCAACTGAAAATGTACATGAAAAGGCCACCCCGTGGCACAGATCATATTCACTGCTGCTAGAAAGGGGTCAAAAAGCAGGAAAAAGTGCTCCTTCTTTGTCAAACATTCCACAAAATTACAGTGAAGACAGCAGTTCGCCTCTTACCCAGCTGCTTCAGTTCTGATTCTTTGCCAGGAAGTTCTTCCCATGATGCTATTACTTCTATTTCTTCTCTGAAGTCAGCTCAGGATCAGTGGCCCAGCTTCTTTCTGGCACGACACCAGAACAGGCAGCACCTGCCTTCTGTATTTTGATCCCCACAGCACCGCTGGTGGCCGTCCCCATTCTGCTGCTTTTTTTTCCCTTCCCTGACCTAATACTATCACTGGCTGAAGATTAATTCCATGTAGCACGCAAACAGACCTTGTCCTCGGAGCAAAGCTGCCCCAGAAGAGGTGCACTCTTGGTGGGCTACCAGGTGGGGACTTCTGTAGCAGTTCTTGGTCAGTATCATCTTCTATCCACCAAAATGCCTCGTTCAGCGAGGTTCTCCTTGCAAGGAGGGCTTAAGTTGACTCTACGGTAAAGTGTCTTAAAACACATTTATTCTTTCACCGTTATTCTCTGCAAGTGTTGTTGATGTTTTATTTGAACAAAAGGACTCCCAAAACAGACTCACCAAAAGCGCAGGAGTGTGATACAATGATTCAGAATTACTAGTGTCACGGAGAAATGTGCATCACTGTTTGAGCTAGGTTAGCAGCTTCTTGCACACATTCAAATGTTTTACACACATCATGCAAATTCAATTCTGCCTTATCTGTAGTACATGCACAAGAAGATCAGGGTAAAACCGTAAGGGAAAAAAAACTGTGTTTCTCAATTTAAATATTACGTAGATATCCAGAGAGTGTTCTGATATCCTTAACAAACTTGTTGACTTTACTACAACTTCACTTTATGGGATCAATTTCTCTTCCTCATCTCTGAAGACCTGAGGATCCATTATATGCATTATATTTGCTATAGTTAAAACATTTTTGACAACCCAAATACACCAGGGTCTTTTTAAAGGTCTGTGAAATCATCAGCTGATACAACAGAGACATCAGTGCGTAGAAACACCAATACAGATTAAAGCAAGTCCTTCAGTTAAGTGAGCGATGCCCTTCTCCATACTGTCAATACCCACATTTTATTCAGAATTATTACTTCATCTTGTCCTGGCTTCACAGGCATATGTCTCCCACCACAGACAGCTACAGCAGATTAAAGATTTTTCCATTAGCCTTCCGTGAGCTCTCCCACTGATCACTATCCTCAATCTAACTCCAAAGGTAGCAAAGTAAGATTATTTTTCTGGTTTTCTTTAACAAAGTCTGCAACAATTTCCTAGAGAGAATTTTCTCTTTCTCACCAAGCAAGAGAGGTTATAAGCAGAAAACACTCCATAAGTCTATGCTGAACTGAAACTTAAAACACAATGTACTGCCCTTGAAATGCTGCTCTTCTATGTCCACCAGGAGATTGCTTAAAAAATCCAAGCAACAAACAGAAACCACATTTGCAGCTTTCAAAATGAGGCAACAGCCAATGATGTCCATAATATCTTCAAAGTGTAGGCAAGAAACTCATAACTAGTAATTTCTGGAAAATAAAAGCAAAGTTTTTCAAGTGAATGGTATTTGTGGCCTGTTTATGAAATTATAAACCAAGCTAAAAACTTAAACATCAACACAAAAAGGGAAAATATACATTAAGATTAAGCAGATTGAATGCACTGCTACTCCATGAACCATGTATTTTTCATCTACCCCTTCTTACTGTATTATAATAAACTCCATCTTTACCTGGAATAATTTGTCCAAAATACAAGGTTTCCAATTTTCTAGTATTATAAAAATGGACACTTTAAAATGCACATAAAATAAGCGGTGCCAGGATAAAAGGTTGTGAGTAAGCTGATCTCAAGAGCTGGAAAGTGGGTCTGAAAACAAGAAAAATCAATCCCATTTTTAGTATATTGTCTCTCCTGGATTTTGATTACTCTGGATGACTCCACAGCCCTACAGTTAACTGTTACTTCTGGTTTCAGAAAATCAAAGTATAAAGGGCAAAAATAGTAACAGCTTTTAAAAATTAATAAAATTACTAAAAAGAAATTAAATATATTTTAAAAACGTTAAAATGAAAGCAGTGATTTTGCATCAAAGTAACAAAACCATATATATTTATGGACAACATAAAGCAGAAACCAGCTTAGGTTTATGACTTTTGAGGGTATTTCTTATATGAAAATTACTATATATAAAGTATTCTTGATATTAGTTAGCAACGTTTTAAGTTGCTAACCAGTAACTTCTTCAAATTATAATACGGGGAGAGAGATATAAGCATAAATCTTTCCACTGCAAGCACATTAAAAGCTTTATTGAACTATAAAACACACATGAACTAGACAAACTCACTTCAGCTAATTACAACAGATACTCAAAACTGTTCACCTCCTGTCTCTCCCAGATCTTCTTTAAATTATGTATTTCTGACCCACCAACCAATTACAAAATCCCTGAAAATCAGAATACCTTAAAAAGTTTACAACTGGAATTCTGATGAAACTCATCATTACAGAAAATTCAGCTGAACTAGGGAGAGGGTGTAATTAAACAAGGAAAACAAAACCAAACAGATTTCCCGCAAAGTTTATCTATCAGCATATTCTTGCCAGAAGTGGCAATAAAACCTACTAGCAAGCGAAGATAACAAACTCATTTTACAGATAAGGGCTGTGAAAATGCTGTTTAAAAGGTAACAACAGGTATACCTACAGCCCATGCTACAAGTGGCCCCACATACACCTTAAACACATTGCAGCATACTTTACATCTTAACATATTTAGATGGCACTAAATATGCCACTTTATGCTAGTGTTTACCAGGAGCCTTCCAGTACAGTTTTCCACGTTTATCGTATCTTCAGCATTTTTACAGTGCAGGTAATTAAGTACCTCAACTAGAGTACGACACCAAACAAATATCACCAAAATCAGGTATCAGTATCTCTCCAACTATCTGCCTACAGGCAAAAAATTGTAAAGAAGCTGAATACATAGACTAGTTTGGGGAAAACGTTGTGTCAAAGCTAAATACTGTTTTTTTACCCCAGACTGCCATAATTCAACAATTACTTCTTTTATGAAGCAGGGGCCAGACCCTTGACTGCACATAACAAGAACATAAGTGATCTCTTTGGGGGAAGACAGAGGAATAAACATTTGTGAAGACTGTTGTAATGGCCAAGAGCAGCACAGTATGTGGTATGTGTGAATAAATTATTAATTATGGATCATTCTTTCCACATATACTGAAGGCAGAAACTAAAAGCTCAGTTCTTCCATCTTTTCACACCCCACCTTCTCAACTGCCTTGGTAAACTAACAGTGTGGAACACACCATCCATCATGGTGAGCTTCAGACAAATTCTTATTTTGCAGTCTACCTCCATTTCAATGCATATGAATTCTTGAGAGACAATGTAATTGTTGCCAAGATGATAAGTGCTGATGAGATGTCATAATACTGTGCAGACATACTCAATACAGCAAACACTTCACTCCTTATCTCCTTGTCTGCCAAAAGAACACAGACTAAGTAAGATGTTTCTCACCATCAGTATTTGCCACTTTCGTGGATCAGAGCTACATGAGTTAGAAGCTGAAGGTGCAGAAGCTGAAGAAATAATTCCCTTCTAAAGACAGTGGTATGTACCATTAAAGAACTGTCTGTCATCCCTGCAAACAGGTAACTGAAGTCACATGTCCAACTTCTGGGTGATGCCAAATATATTATTCAACACCTCAAAGTGCCTGAGAAAAAGGTCAACCAGGTGATAAAACTGGTGGTCTGTTACATGTATACACTTTGTAGTTAAAAAACTAGGAGTCTAATGGTTTCTATGCCTTAAAGGTTTCCACGCCTTTCCAAACAGGAAATCCAACGCTCAAGTTCCACTGATATGGAACATGAAAAAAATCATTCAAAACACATTTGGGAGCCACATAAAAACACAGCAGCAACACATCATTCTCTCATTTCTGAATAAAAATACCCCATTACCTTCCTTTCCATTTCTCAAAATTTCTGCAAGCGCAGCAGTGCTGTCCCATTCTTGTACCTCCCCAGCAAGAAAAGTAACATTAAAATTAATATGGCACAAATGCTGTACTAACAGACACCCATGCTGCTCTAACCTCTGTTATCACCAGCTGTCCTTCTATGCCGCCACTTGTCAATTATACTTCCATGCCATGGCTTACTTTGCATAGAAGTGGTTTGGGCACCAAGCTGTCATGTCTTGTTTGTCAGAAAAGCAACACACATACCTGTAGCACCATAAATAGCAACTACGTGTTGCTTTGAACAACACATTTATTTTCTTGCCCAAGGGTGAGCTGTAACTTGTAATGTTACAAACACGACTCTGGCTGGAAATGGACTGTTTAGAATTAACTTGGGGGAAAGACTGAAGGTATAGGAAAGTAAAATGCAGCAGAAGGATGAAAACTGTGATTATAATACGGAAAGAAAAGACATTAAGAGCAACAATGAAGGGAAACTTAAATTGTCAGTAAGCACCGAGAGACAAAATCTTCCAGAGACTCTGGAACATATCCCAAATGCAGTGCAAAAAAGCAACAATGTCTCAAGATAGTTCGGGAATGACATTATCTCCCACTACTTTAAAAATCAACCCTATCAGACCTGAAACAGAAGCAAAGTGACATGAGCACTCATCACAGCACAGCTGCATTAACAGCAAACTCAGGAATGAGACAGAAAATGAAAATCTGAAACCCCAGATTTGTATTTGACTGTATCCACAACGGACATGTGTACATCAAGCCTGAAAGCCCCAGAGGTTCTTCTAACCACCTATTAGCCTGCTAAAACATGCTCTTCTTTACTTTTTGTTTCTTTCTTCACTTGTCGTCACCTTACAGTATTTTAAAACAGACTAAAGCAACAACTTTCATGACCAGGTCACAGATTACATTTTTTAGAAAACTACTTAACAATAACATACCTTAACCAATTACACCAGCTTAAACTATTTGTCACAACTTATGTACAATTCATCTTAAAAATGACACTGGCACTTGGCGCAGAGCAAAGACCACTTCTCAGAAAAGCATGCAACCCACCTCCATTAATCCTATTTGGTTGCTGCTCTGGAGTTTGGGCTTGAGGAGAGTAGAAGGGTTGCTGATAAGTATTTGTAGGGAATTGTGGGGAAGTAGGGCTCCTCCTGCAGTCCCGGATACTGGAGAAAGTCTGTGAGTGAGGAATCCCTCTTTGGAAGGGGGAGCAGCGAGTCAGACGCGGCTGCGGAGGTGGAAGGTGGTCAAACTCTTCCTCATCCTCAAGACTATAGCGATCATATTCCTGGTCACTGCATGTCCCTTTTTTTCCCACATTCAGAGAAACACTGGAAGTGTGCCTTGACACAGATGCTGAAGTTGAAGCATAATCTTGCCTAAGGCCTGTAAATTCCAAGAGGAGGATGATTCAGCTTCTGCTAAGTGATTAACTCTTAACATGCACTTCAATCTTGAAAACTAAGGAGGCAAGTAGACAGAATTTTACAGCAAGAATTGGATTTAAAATGTAATCAGACAGAAGATCTGATGTAGGATTCATCTGATGTACCTTTCAGGCATCTAAGCTTGAATTCTTTCCCTCAAAATCCTTTTTTAATAAAATATTAAGAAAGAATACAGGAGTCTCCCAAAGACGTCTTAGATGCCTCTCTCAGGATGAACCAACCTCAGGAGGCACCTATTTCTCTGCCAATAAAAAGACTACAAGAATACTAAGTTTTTAATTTCTCAACACTCCTAACATTAGAGGAATTAAATTTACATCAGTTTTCCAAGACATTGTTATTAAACTTTTGCATTCACGCAACAAAAATCTTTACAATGACATTTCTTAAACTTACAATCCATCTAAATATTCTGGCTCTCCAACCTCCCTGAACAAGACTTAGTTCCTGATAGCATGCAGTTTCAGGAAAAGGCTTAGTGGTAACACAACTGTGTTTTACACAGGTACACAATCCTACCACTCTCTTCTCAGAATGCCAGGTTTTGAAAACCATCTCACTATTAGCACTACCCTGTAAGAGCCTGTTTGCTCCAGGTCAAGCAAGAGGGAAACATTCACATCCCTTGCACATCCCTCCTTCCTCCAAATGCACAGTAGCCAAGGAAAAAACACTGCCCTTCCAGGAGCTGAGCAACTCTGAGAGTAGCTGCAGATAACAACCTTCCTAGGCTTACCAGAAGCCCTCAGCTTTAACAGATGTCTTTGCTTCATACTGGAAACTTCTTAATATGCTTCCTCTCCCCCTCCTTGAGTGGGAGTTTCTATTTGTGGCTGTGAAGAGAGCGTGCCTGTGTGCACATACAGAACTGCCACTTTCCATGGGATTAAGTGGTCAACAACTGTCTTGTGCTCAAACATTCTCCACCAGCTGCTGCTACAAGGATGAGATACAACCACTGCACCTGACACAGAGCAGAAGAAAAAAACAGCATTTTTCTTTCCAGTCTGCCAATGCCCCAACTCCTTAAGGAGCTAAGTACCTGAAGTATTTTTTAAACCTCACTCTAAAGTAGATGAGCAGAGCTGTCATTTAAGTAATGCAATCCTTTGTATCTTTGACAGTCATAACTTTTTTCTTTTTAAAATTAGAACACTTGGTAATTTCTCTGCTGAATATGATGCATGCCACTAGATACTCAGCAAGTTCTCCTGCTGACAGGTGATCACTCTGCCTGCTCAGTCTGGTGGCTTCAGCCAGATCACAGCTCTACTTTTTTCTTCCCATTTTACTATTTTTATTTGTACTATCACTTATTGCTTGATATTTTCACTCAGGCCCCATCTCTGAATTTCTCTTGCTTTTAATCTCATCACTTCCTCCTTGGTATCTCACTTGTCACTAACAGGATGCAAGACTGATATTCCACTTATCGTCTCAGTGACCTCTAAGTCAAATGCCCTTTATTTAAAATTAAAGACATTTTACAAAAATTACTATTAAGCCAAACTATAATCTACGTCAAGGAAGACTCTAGGCTCAGATTTGTGCATACCAAGATATTAAATTTAAAAGCCACAGTTAGTATTTAAAGGGGACTTAAATTCAAAACTCATCTGACAATTTAAGAAAATTAAAGTGTTGGCAAAGAGAGCCAAGAGAGCTGCTTATTTTTACCTTTCTCATTATATGCATGCATGAGAAAAATGCTTTAGCATCTTCCATCTCCAGAAATAAAATTATTTCATTTAATATTCAGAAAAATATAAACATAAAATTTTGAAAGATCCAGTACCAGCTCAGATTAACCTGAACCCAGCAATGTGCACACCTTCTCCATGCCGGTGAAGAGTTTTTCCACCTGCCACTCAAGAGGCAACACCGTTTAAAAAAGATCGACTCAACTGAGACCAGACTGGAGCAGCTTTAAGTGTTACGGCAAATCTTCCTCAGTCTATTATGAAAACCAAAAAAAACACCACCTACTCTCCTCCTGTAGACGAGCCATAATCTGAACATCAGTGAGGTCCTGCAGCTTGTATCCCATGGATATGGAATCATCTTCCAGCTCCGAAGTGCTCAGTTCACTGTCTATTGAAGACTGTGGACTCAAAGGGGAACTCCTAGAAATGTACCCTATGCAAGAAAACATACACTTTAGGCTACAAATATGTCTGGCTACCTTTCATTCAGAATCATCTGCTCTTTACATTACAAAAGCTTAAAACATTTTCTGAATAGCACATAAAAACTTTCAGAAGTGTAGTTCAATTCTCTGACAATTAGCAAAGAGCTTTGATATTTATGAGAAGTAGTAAGTGTAGGAATGGATCATGAATTCCTCAGCTTGTTCCCAAAATAGCATTGCATAGCCCAGATAATGAATAATTTACCCAATACTGCTCTATACAGCTCAGATTAGTTAGTGTAATCTAACCACATCTGCATTTGCATCTCTCTTATGGGACTGTGGCTCTCCCTACTCTGTTTTGAAAAGCAAGTGGGTATGTGTCACCAACTTCTCAATAGTCAAATGCTGTATCAGAGCCATTTAGCTAAATTTGACTATTATTTTTTAAATCTGTTTATAATTATCATATAAACCAATGACAGTAAGAATTAAGATTGAACGTTATGCAAAAGGAAAAGCACTGCTTCCTTCACGGAGCTACCTTTTGGAAAGACTCTGGATTCTATTATTTCTCTGCATGAGATAGTAAAATATAAACTAATTTGCAATTAATTGCATGAGCTGGTTGTTGTCCAACTTTGAAGAAAAATCCCATCAGCTAAAACAGTAAATAATTATCTAATATCCTCTGGACCACCAGAGACGCACAGCCTGCAGGGCAAGAACTGCTGTGACTATGGCTAACCAGCTGTGCTTACATCACAGGTGCGTTTGCATCCTCTAGTTCTGCTGAAAGCAGACACCTGAAATTCATCCCAAATTCAGCTACTTTCTAATTATACCTCCAAAAGAAAAGGACAGGCATGGGATTATTTTGCTTTAGAAGGACTGTATGGAGTAAATGTGTTTGCTTTTTTAAATGTGCAAGCCACAGCAGTCCCTGAGGTTCTGCAGAGGTAGTAACAGCTTTGCTCTTTTGGAGCAGCAGTGGAAAGCTAGATGAGGTACCTGAGGGTATCT
This sequence comes from Grantiella picta, assembly GCA_013397955.1. Classification (NCBI taxonomy): domain Eukaryota; kingdom Metazoa; phylum Chordata; class Aves; order Passeriformes; family Meliphagidae; genus Grantiella; species Grantiella picta. Next base: position 318,358 of record VZRM01000409.1, on the reverse strand, counting down.
CAAATGGCATGAGATGCCTTCATTTAGGAACTAGGCTTCATCCCATTTAATAGGGAAACTTAAGACATTTCACTCACATGCAGACAGCTGCAGCAGGCACTCTGTCTGGAGCTGAATCTCACCCACAGTGCCCATATCCCTTAAAAAAGGGCTTTCTGCAATGATTTCATGTATTGTAAGGAAAACTGCACACAGATTGGTGTGACACTGATGCTAACATCCTTAGCCCATGCCTGCTCCTGCCAGCAATGAAGTGTTAATGCCTCTCCCCCAGAAGATTATTTTCTCCACTGCCTCTGCAGCTTAAGAGAAGTCACAGATACAAACTGATTCTTAATATCTGTAGTGAAGAAGGAAAATGCAAATCAATTTACAGACCACAAAGTTTGCAATTTTCCTAGAACTTGCATGTCCCCTAAATATCAGTAGAAAACAGAAAATAAATCTTGGACATTAGCAACAATACCAGTTTGAAAACAGGCATGATTCTGCCAGCTGTTTGTATTATGAAGAAATTCACTGCAATTTCATTACACAGATGCACACATGTTTCTGCAGACAGAAGGAAGGGGCACCATGGGGCAGAAATGAGCAACAAAGTTGGGGACTGTTTAAGCTGACACAGTCACAACTGCACTGTTATTAGGTAAATCATTAGTGATGTTTCCTAGCATCACTTTCCTGTAACATGCTGCGTAACACTTGTAGTTAACAGCCAAATTTTAGGTCATTTAAAAAACAAAACAAAACAAAAGAAAACAATTTCCCTCTGAGATGTGAGCTCATATACAATCATCCAAAACTGCTGTTAAATGCTAGCAGGATTAGATTAAATCAAGCACTTTCGCAAGCACCGTATATCAATAAAAAGATAGGCATTACCTGTCCGTTCAGGTGTTAGTATTGCTTTACTGGAGGTTTTAGAGAAGCTGGGACTATTAAAGCCATTGGTATATGGGGTGAGTCTTGCAACAGGACTATAGGGAAAAGCCAAGGAGACAGGTGTAGAGAAGAGGTTCCGCCATCGGCTAGCTGTTACGGAGGCAAGGGAGGAGGGGAAAAAACAAGATTTACAGTTATTAATAGAACAGTACTGTTAGAGAGAAAAATAATCTCATCTTAATCTGTTCATCATACAATTTTTACTTATTACAAAAGGAAAATAATTGTGAATATTTATCAGCACAGTCTTCTACATATAAAAGTGAGCTCCAAAAGGTTTTCTAGCAAATATGTCTGTTTATTATTTTCTATGTATACACCTTTTCGGTATGTATTCGTCACATAAATCACTGGGTGACAACACGCAAGTAACAGAGGAAGTAAAAACTGTTACAGTAAGTAGAGAAACAAAAATGAAATTCGTAGTGCTCTTCAAGGAATTGTTCATGGCAATCAATCATCACACAATTGAATTAGCAGCTAAATTATCATTTATGGGAGTTCAGAGAAACACCAGTAAAAGACACTTAACCATCAAGTGCTAAAAACAACTGTAATCCCATGTCAAGCTTTTAAGCTACCGTATTTTCCCTTCTCTTTTTACAGCATCAAATTCCTGATTGCATAAGCATGATTAATTTTTATTTTTCACTATTTCTGGAATAACAGAACAAGGCATCCATTTTTCTACATATTCCTTACAAAAAGCTTGCAAAGCCTCTGGTCTTCTAAGCAGTATCACCAAGCTCTCAGAGCAGGCAAAAATAAAGCTGAAGGCTTATTTCATTTAGATTTACATTTACATTTATTTAATTTACATTTTCTTAGCTCGTCCAGTAAAAATATTAATATAACTGTCCTTTCTTTTGCCTATTTTTACACACTTTGAAGAAGTAAAATAAATAACATCCCCACACTCTTTCAAAAATAAGTAAAATATTAGTAATAAAATTGTTTTAAGACAAAGAAAAGTTTTTTAAAATAAACATTTCAGAGAACTCATATTGATTACAAGAGAAGATGAAAAACATATGACAGTATTGCTTTTTAACAGACTGTATTTTGTACTCATAGATGTTATGTACAGTGACACAAGAGGGGGAGCTAGAACACACTTATACCTAGCTTTGAAATCAATGGCATAACCGCAACGCTTAGCAGGTGTACTTTGCCATGCCAGATGCCACAAACTGATTTTCAAAACCAGAAGGGCCCAAAAGCCCTCAAAAGCCATTCTCGACCACATGGCTACTTAATACCACAAATCTGCTGTGTTATTTGGACTTGTTCATCTGGTCATTTTACACACTAACAAACAACTATTCAAACAACACTCCGGTTTTCTGTTTTCAAACCTCACCATCACCAAAATGATTTAGCAGGACATAGGAACTTCTCCTCTTTGCTAACATCACCACCAAGTAGCCATGGGAACAGCAGGGAAGGATGTTTTGGCAGGTTGTCAATCACATCCTCACAACCTTTTGGAGTAATCAGTTTGTCACCAATCCAAATGGTGCCATTTCTCCTCCTGTTCCTTTGGCTTTGACCCACTTGAATGTATCCTGGGTTTGTAAGGAGTAAAGACTTTCCAGCTCTTCCCACAAGTGCTACTAAGCTTGGAGCGAAGGCAACTGCCTGGTTCCAGCACAGGCACAAAGCAGTCTCCTGGGGACAGGGATTACCTGCAGGGCTCAGGTTCTGACGAAGGTACCTAAGTACACATTAGTAACATACAAAAATTCAATCTGTCTTCTCAAGCTGTCCCCTCATTGAAGAATTACTGCAATTCTCTCATTCTTGATTATTCTAGTTCCTTTAAGCCCAAAGAAACCCAAAGGTCTGAGATCTTTAAAGACAGCATCAGCACCACTTTTAGGAAATTGCTTGTTGCCAAGCCACACAACACAGACTTCCAGGCTTGGCTGCTTGTCCTTAACATTCACTAAAGTCATCAGTTTTAAAGTGAAGCATTCAAGTCTCTCAAAACAAAAAGAAAAGCCAACACAGACGGACATTAACTCTACAAACTAGCAATTAACACAAATCCCTGGGGATGAGATTAATTCACAAGGTGTTAATAACAGCAAATTGATCTGAGACATTTACTGAAAGAAATGCATACAGTAAGAATACATCTCAATATCACATCCACAGCTAATGTCTGTCATTTCCACTAGGAATCATCAATAAGAGCAAGGGATGACAGTTCCTTGGGATTTTATTGTCTTGCCTAGCACAAGCTACTGCTTTGTAGCAGCCTGATCATTTGCCAGGCCAATTAGCTGCCAGCATGTCCTCACCCCCAGATGTGGTCAGGCGCACAGCATAAATAAACATCATTCATTACCCTCTACAATAACCGCTGTAAGCTGGCCCACGGAGCACAAGGCAACAGTTATCACGACTATGAAAGCAAGAACCCACACCAAGAATATAATTAGTATTTATGGCAAACCAGATTTCAAACTCCTCTTTCAAATAGTATGTGTCCTCAGGGAAAGATGGATGGAAGACAAGAAGCTCTATCTACACTAACCTCTATATATATACTAAATCTCTAAAGATACCAAAGTAAAATATTCATAATTCTAAAAACTTCTGCCACCATGCCGAAAATAAAACTTTATAGTTTAAGCATTAGCAAAGGATTGATACCTTTTAGGTGTATGATTAAATCCATTGTTTAGGATCAAATATAGAAAACTGTTTTCATTAGGTTTCAAATGGAAATGTCAACATATATATTGAGTATTTTACTGCACTAACAAAGACAGCAAGATTAGACTCACTGAAGTCTTGTGCGAATGCCAAAACCATAAAAAGGTACGTAGGAAGCAAGTGCTACAAACATGTAGGCAAATATGTAAATTATTGTAAAATTTGTAAAATCCAAAAATTGTGCAACGGATAGTCATTTTAGAATAGTTATTTTGCTCCAAACTGAATCTGAGACTGTCCTGGTTAGCAAATACCACTCTGGTATTTGTGGATGAGAAAATGTTAAGAACTCTATTTTAAGTTTAAAATCCAAGCTGTTAAGCTCTGAATTTTACAGTATTTGTAGCTTCTTCTTAAAGCCCCAACACCAGTTACCTGCAGATGAAATAAGATAACCAGGCACCCTTTAAAAACAAAGAAAGTTTCTAATCTTTGCAGTTAAATAGAAACACAGATAATCCGGCCCTGAGTAACTCATACTGAAGATGCACTGAAGGAAGGAATTCAGCCATGAAAAGGAAAGCAGAGGCATAAAAAAAAAAATTAAAAAAAGGAAAAAAGCCAAAAAATCCATTTTGTTTACTGATGGCAAAGAGGTAAACACTTTCAATTTGACTTCTTGACGCATTAAAGTGGTGGAATGACTATTGTAATACAATAAGCATAAATTGTCCCAGTCCTCTAAGTCTACAGTTAGATTACAAGTATCCAACTTTTTGGGTATGATTTCCTTGGTTTTGATAAATTCTTAGTAACTAGACTGCTGATAATGACTGTGCTACACAGTGTCTAATATGTTAAGAAAGGACTTTTCAAACTGATCACGTAAGTAATCAATCAAAACCTTTCCTTTAAAAAATAAAATCAGCAACAAGTGAGACTGCTCATACCTCCAAAATATTTACTAACAGAACTGAAGGTTTAAAAATTAAGACCTTATTTTTAGAACATCCCTGGAGATACCAAAATGCTGAAAGAGATGAAAATACTAACTTATATAGGAAAATATGAGCAACTAATTAAAAAATAAAAATATTCACCATACTGACTCCTGTGAATAATCAGTATTTATAGAGAACTGTTAGAAAATTTCACATGAAAGCCTGAACATGTAAACATCTACAGAATTCCATCACTCAAAAGGAACAGCACACCCTACAAAACCACACGATGCTGTACCATCTTTAAAGCAATTCCCTTCCTAAAACTAATTCCTCATTTAAGCTACATAAAAAAATTTCCTAAACATATACAGAAGCATGTTTTTGAAAGCAAAGACGAAACTTGCTATTTAAATTAATGGGAATGTTCATAAGCCGGAACACCCGGTAATAACCAGTAGAGATTCTCATTTTAATTTTGAGGGGTTACACTGATGTAACAGGAACAGATCAAGCACAGCTCCTCTACTTGATGAATCGGATGTATCTAGAACATCAGATGCAATATATCTAATACCATGTATCATCCAGTCTCACTGGAAATACTTGAATTCATATGCACACAACCCTGTGCAATGTGTTATAGGATGACCCTGCTTGAGCAGGGGGGTTGGACCAGATGATCCACTGTGGTCCCTTCCAACCTGACCCATTCTGTGACCATATTAGCTAAGGCTATCAGGGTTTACCAAACCAAGTCCATGCACATTTTAAACACCTTACATTTTCATAACTCCAATATGAAACTCAGTGAGTTCAGTTTTCAAGACAAGAACTTACTTTCACTCTAACCAACATAAATAATCTTTTTTTGCTATAAACAGAAAACAATCAAATCATGTATTTCAGTGTTGTTCTACTGACTAAACATGCTAAGTTGTATGAGACATTATCTGGCTTGTTTATCCACTCAACTACGTTGAGTTTTGTACAGGCCTCCAGGCAAAAGTCAAAAATACTTTTTAAGCTTAAGCTAAAAACAAATTATATTGCACGCATGCAGACATTTGAATATGGGTTCTAACTACATGGCCTGAACAAAACCCTCTTTTGAGCCAGCATTGGAGGAACATTTACAATACTGCCAATCCTCAGTACTCCAAATATTTTCCTGCCAACATACTTTTTTTAGAGCAGTAAACTCAAACCACTTCTCTGGTACATTCTACATATGTGTGGTCACACAGCAGCTATACTTAAAAAGAAAAATATCTCTCATGGGAGTAAAATACAGAGACCTACATGGAAAAGAGAAGCATTTAGCTGCTAACAGGAGAAAACTGGAAGTACTAGAAGGGAATTCAAAACCCTCTCTTTACCAAAGATAAGAATGCCTAAGAGGCATCACCTCAGTGAGGCGTATCTAGTATCTCCCTCCCAAAGATAGGTATTTAACCTTCACTTTTGGTCACGTAAAAAAGCAAGTCAAGAGTTTGAAAACCACTCCTGCAGTTGGATATGCATCTGGGAATAGCTAAGCATCTAATATGCCTGAAAAGACTAACAGAGAAAAACTCAAAGATAGTCCCCACTACTCACTGATTAGTGCTGTTACTGGGACACTGGCTCAAGAAGCAGGAAACATGGGCTCCTACTACTCAGCATCCTGTGGAGATTGATGGGTCACTCAAAAACCTAGAGTTCCTGCAAGAACTTGAACCAGTATGATGTAGAAGACAGGTGCTAGATACTTACCAGCAACCAACACTGTGCTGCCCCTATCCAGGAACAGATCTTCAGGGAGCTAAGTTTTCAAAGAAGTAGAAACTGTATTTCAAGTACCTCAGTAGCTCCTGAACACATGGACCTTGGAAGTACACACAATCCTTAGGTCTGTTTCATGGGGTGAGGCCTTCAGCTTCTCTGCTCAGAAGGACTGTTAACATCTTCCATAGTTTATTAAAACACAATGTTTCAAAGCTTTCCTTTGCAATTATAAGTCCTAAAAATTTACTTTTTTAAAAAAACTTAAGGGTTTTTCAGTTACAAGATTATTAAATTTGGGCTTAAGACAGCAATGTTCTAATACATGTTGAGTAAGAGTATTGAGGTATACCTGTAAATCTGAAAGTTAGTTTGGGGCATGTCCATTTTCCCATCATGTTGAATGTTACACAGCAAACTTCTTGACTTTTCAAGAGGCACACTCCTAGCTCCAGTCTGCCACAGCCATCAGCTTTGGTCATCTCATCAGCTTTGATTTCCTAACCACAGCTGTAGCTCAGTCAGCTATCCTACTAGTGGCAGAAACTTTGCCATCAGGCACAGTCACACCTCATATGCTTAATGCACATTTGCAGTCACACTGAAATTGTCATTGCCCAAAACTATTTCCCTGCCCTGTCACACAGAGCTCACAAAATGCTTGAGGCTTGTTTGCCATTTCTGTCCGTTGATTTCTCCATCATGAGAGGCACAGCACCCCTTCTTCCCCAACTGCAATGAGAACAGAGAGAAACTTTTCACGTATACACTGCACAAGGGGGCTCCTTTCAAGAGTCAGAAGAATTGACGCATGGGGGAAAGGTGTTTTAAGATTTGGATTTATTTCTCATTATTGTACTCTGATTTGATTGGTAATAAAATAAATTTTTCCCCAAGTTGACTCTAGTTTGCCCGTGATACTAATGGGTGACTGATTTGATCCTGCCCTCATCTTGACCCATAATCCTTTCATTATATTCTCTCTGCCCTGTGCATCTGAGGATGGGAATGACAGTATAGTTTTGGCTGGCACCTGGTGTCTAGCCAGGGGCAATGCACCACACAGACACATAGGGATAAATTCAGAGGAGCTGAGAAAATTAATAAAGACAGTCTACTTTCCTCGAAGCCTAGGAAAACTGAAATGCAACTTTAAGAGTATGTGAGAACTTCAGTTTTAAAAATATGAGAAAAGTGGGAGCACCTGAAAATCTTCTTTCCCAATTCATTCACATGAAGCACATCCTTTTTTGGAAAAGATCATATTAAAAAGATCTAATATTAGCACAGAATGAGAAAGCAGTTCAGTTGGTATATATCAGGATAAAACTTCTTGATATATAGAGCTTCAACATGTACCTCACAAGCTGCCCCAGGAAAAACAGCACAGACCTCTTCTAATGGTGCAATCAGAAAGTTGTCTGAATTGCAGTCATTTCTAGAGCTTTCAGCTAGCACAGCAAGTAATTCAATCAGCAACAGTGTTTGGCACGGTGCAACTGATGACAAAAATGTAAATCTAAGATTCAGGAACAGTACTTTGCATGACATAGTCCAGTTGTGCCAATGATTACCTATTGGTGCGAGCAGGGAAGTTTCGAAGGTAGATGTACAACTACCATACTTCAATGCATTACAGTGAAAGGCTGACCTGAAAATTGTCTTTGGAGACACTGAATGCTGAAAAAACAACCACAGCACTGTCCATCTGCAGCATGCTGAAGAGCATGGAAACGCCAACCACCATTCTCTGACCCAATTTTTTCACTAAAATGATTTTATGACATTAAAGAATTCAAAAAGCTAGAAAGGAAATGGAATTGAGAGATGTAAGCTACTTCCTACAAATCTCAAAAAATGATACTACATTTTATCTATGTGCTCTGGAGGGTTGGATTGTGGGCTTTTTCTTTGTTTTGTTGGGTTTTTTAAACTTGGCTCTTTTTTTAAGGCAAACCTTTTTAGTACAGCCACGTAAACAGACAAGCACAGAGGTTTTTTGAAAAATGCAACTGTCTCAGCATTCATTTTCCCTGCGTGCACAACTCTCTCTGCATGCACACGTTCAAAAGCTAATTTTCTGATTAGAGCTAACAGCCAAACCTGGCTTCCCAGCTTCCCTCTTTTGAGAACTTAGCCAAGTACTATGCTGAAACACTAAGCCCTAGGCCTGACTTAGGGCCCAAATCTCTGTTCCCTTCCCAGCTCCCAATTTTCACATAAACTGTCAGTCTGACGCATTTTCATTCTATTTGGTGGATTGACCAGAACCTGTGCATGAGCATACTTGAGCACCTCACATTTCAGCTAGCTTGAAAGAAGACAGACGTTTCTGAGCAGAAGACTCATTCTCATTATTACACAGAGTAACCTAAAACAAATTACATAGCCCCAGTTTCTTCTACCAAACTATTAGCATTTCGTTCATTAAGAAGAGCGGTTACCCCACTTAATTTTAGAAGCCTTCAAATAAGGTATTAAGAACCTTCAAAAACACAGGATTTTTACCAACAAGCACTGTGAATGCAAAAATTAACATGGGAAGACTACACAAACTCACAAAAGAATCCACCAAAGGTTAATAAATCACAACTAATTCAGAGTTCACATCTGGTTCAGTCAGTCACTGAACTAGATTACAAAGCTGTGATGGTGTCAAAACAGGCATAATCCCTCCTTCAGTACCTATTTATGGTGCTTTAGGATGTTGGATCTTGTGTCCCAGACAATGAAGATGCTCTTACGAACAGACACTGCTGGCTGACCTAGTCACCTCAGGACACAATTTATTTACAAGAGGAAGGACAGTGCATAATTCACCTCACCTCTTGCAAAGGATCCGAGCTGTGCCTCTTTGTCTGCTCTGCCTACAATGGCAGCCCAGTGTGACTGGCTCCAACACAGATCTCTGCATATATTCAAACGAAACTCACTCTGACTGCATTCTTTACAGAGAACAATAAACAGAGCTTAAAAACAGAGTTCAAAGACTGCTTTCAGTTTTCACTTTTTCTAAGCAACTGAAAAAGACAACTCTTGCAGCACTAGAGCCCTGCAATGCTTGCATCCATCATATTGAAACAGCTTGCAGATATTCAATTAAAGTCACTGAGCAATTTTCTTAGCAGCAGTTCAAGTCGAAAGGGGACTTTTATTTTAATTTTTCAAACAAGAAAGAGCTTCTCAATCCCTTTTACCAGGAAGACGAAGCTCAGTTGTATTAGGACATTCAATGGAGAGATGGAAAAGCAGAGAACAGGCAGGAAGGTGGGGCTGCTAAAGTAACATTGCCTCCAGAATAAAAACGTATCAGAGAACAGACTCCAAGCTTTGTGTCAGAGCAGGTGAGATGAAATCGATGTCTGGCACCAGCCCTTTACTCACAGGCACAGCACAGAGTAAAACAACAGCATTTTAACAATTAGCAACCAAAAAAGGGAACAAAATGGTAACCACCTCACAGTGTCCCTCACTGGATAAAGATCTACCACCATGATGTGCAGACAATGCACCTAAGGCCACTGAAACACCTTCCAACTCTTGCTGTGCCAGCTGGATAGACCTCCTGCCTCCACTGGTTCTGGCAGTAAATTACCAGGTCTCTGGTTAGGTTCACCCAGCAGGTACTGACTGAAAAGGGCAGGAAAGTTATCATCCAGTTATCTCAGCCAGATCTGAAGGGACAGCAATTCCTGTAGGCACAAATGAAGCTCTGAAGAAGCTCTGAGGAGGCCAGTGCATCACCCAGGGGAAGGCAGGACTGTGGCAATAAACTAATGTCTCTTCCACAATCAGAATACCTTCACAAGCAGCCAGCTGCACCCAGTCTGGTGGGGATAACTAACCTGTTGAAATAACCCTGCCAAAAGCTCCACACCACACTAATTCAGGAGTTGTGGCTTTACTCCCGTATTGTGGAAAGTGTGTCTTCCCAAGACACTGCTATTGCAGTCTACAGCACTAAGATTTAAGCAGAGCTGTGTCAGAATTCCTACCACTTTAACATTGTTGGAGAATTGTGATCATTGTGAATCACATTTTACTCACTGACTGTTAATCCAAAGGGGACTTGGATTTTTGCTGGCACAATCTGTGAAAGAGTTCATATTTTCCTTAACAAAACACAGGTCTACCATTGATTACACACACGCACACATCACCGTAACATCATTAGCAAAATCCAAACTCTCATACTCATTGTATAAACACTGCGAAACTCATCCCAACCTGGTTTTCCCTCTTGAATTTGTTACCTTTGATAACTGCTTTGTTTGTATTTCAGTGACAGTGTGATTCAGCAAAATCCCAGAGACTACTCTGGGAAGAATACTCTCTTCCTACAGTATCAGAACCGGTTTAATTTTTCTGTTTGCCACAATACTGCACAAATAATAAAAACAGGTATGTTTTCAAGAAGGTCTTTTTGTCCTTTTCATTAAATGCTGGCTCTAGGATCTGTAGCATCTCCCAGGTTTGAGGGACAGTGTGTCTGGGGCTCAGACATCCCTTCACAGCCTACTTGCTTGCAGAGCACCAACAACCTTTGTCTGCCATACAGTTCATACCTTTTAAATACAGGGGAGATTTGCTTTGCAGACCAGTATGATATCCTCTTTCTAGGTCTGAAACAGTCAAGGGAATGTCTGCAGATAAGCAGCAGCAGCAAGGAGCATGTGGCTCCACGCATCACCTCAGCAGCTGCCATAATTCAAAACTTGCAGTGTCTTCAGGAGAGATGCTTGCCCAGGATGCAGCTCTCACACAGTACATTATTGGTAACCAGTAGTTTGACAGCCACTGTGCTAGATTTACCACCACAGTTCTGTGGATCATGGCATTTCCCAAAATTATGAGGATGTAGATCTGTTTTCTCTGGCTCTAAACTTGCTGTACTGTCATCATCTTGTAGAGAGATGCCTTTAACTGTAACTGGATCAATGACACATACTCATGGAGGAGGAAAAAGGCACTATCTTGGCAACCTCAACAGAAATTTGCAAGGTTTTTCACTGATTGTCATGTCTGGTGCAAAAAAACAAAGAAAGTTTGAAGTCTAAAGTCAGGCCCTGATCAAGATATTAAAAAAAAAAAAAAGACAGATATTCCTTCACTTGGAGATGGAGAATAGTTACCAAAGCTGTTATTTTGCAAGACTGCAAACCACTTAACAGAAAAAGAGCTGTAGTTCTACAACCCTTCCTGGGCACATCCCCTGGGGCATGCTGAGGCCCCTAACTCTCAACAGCCAAGATTCTGGATCCATGAAGAGGGAAACCTAGTACCATATGTAAAATTAATAATGTATGTTGGAGTAGGAGAGTTTGCTTGTAACATATGCCCATGATCATAAATCTGTGCACTTAAGTAAGCCCTTCATCATCTTAAAATGCATCTAGTGGTAAAGTTGACTCAGAGAAATCTGGCCTACTGCTTCTTTGGAAATGTTTATGTATTATTCAGAAGCAGGCTTTCAAGCTACCAATCCATCTGGTACATATACTGTTTATGTGACTTTTGTTAGAGGTCCTCCTCTTCCCCAGCCAAACAGCTCTGTACCTCTGGGCTATCCTTACAGGAGTTTGGCTCACCGTTCAAGGGAAGGAGAAGCAGTTCCATGTCCCCTATTAAAGAGGGGTTTCATCCACCCTTGTACATGTCATGTAGTGACAATTTTTTTCAGTTGCAGTAAAAGCTGGTAAATTCATTTTTTGATAGGCCTTGGTCAGATTCCTCATTGAACCAGTACTTATGACAATGCTGGTTTTCTTGGGCATCTGCCTTGCAGCTAAAAGATACTTGTTTCCTCTAACTAGTCTACTCCACACATCCACTCAATTCTTTGCATTCTTTAATATTAAAACCCAGTAAGTCCTGTTGGTGAAGAGGTATTTTGCCAACACAGTAGAATGACATCTGTAAATAACTCTTACACCACTAACTGAAGTTGCTCTTTATAACACAGTGACTTTGACCAAAGCAGGTCATGGATTTGCATCTTTTCACATTTTTGATGAACAAAACTATGCTGCATTCACATCTTCAGCACAGACCTGACCTTTCCAACACTTTTACAAGGGAAGCAAGAATACCACATGTAGCTCTATTACGTGAGTCAGAAGAACCCCATGATGTCTAGGGAAGTTTTGCCAAGTCCTCCTCAAGCAAAATCCCTGAATATAGGGTATCAAAAACCAGAGTTTAAGATAGTTTGTACTGATCACTGCCAGTGAAATCTAGAGCATAAAATTACTGTATTTTCAGTCATATGGGAAACAATACATACAGAATCTCAGCTTATCACACTTTTAACCTAAAATGTAAAGCAGAAGTCTCCTCTCAAAGTTATTTGACGCTCATCACCAAAAGCATACAATCAGTAGGCAAAATACCTTAAGGAACATAAAGACAGTGCGTAAACCCCAGGTAAATTAAAGACTTCCAGTGACTTCAGTAGGCTTTGGATCAACATGGTCTTTTTCTTACTCAATTTCTACTATTTTACATTTTCTACTACTTCTATCTAGTACATTAGACATAATTACAGAAGATTTTTAAAATGCTTTTTACTTAGTTACCTTCCTTTATACCATAAAACTGGAGACACTTGATTCTCGTCTCAAGTTAGTTCTAAAGTGGTAGCCAGTTTTCAACAGAATTAATTCCACTATACCACAGACTAAATAAAAGCTGGAAATTAATTTTGCTTGATTAAAAATTCTTACACGAGTTACAGTACAGAAGCTAATCTGAATTTCAGCCAGAGGAGAAGAGAGGTAGAAGAACATTTAGCAAAACACAGCATATTCTCCATCTTAACTGTGATCCGTATTCAGCTTAACTAGTGTACAATATTCAAATGTGACCTCCAGTCCTACCTAACCAATTATGTTCCTCTCTGTCACTGGAGGAACACAGATCTCATGCTCTGGAGATGCTGACTCTTTTCCAACTAGTCACTGATTTCAAGCCTGAAGTTTAAGATGGCTTAAATAGAGCAGTACGAACCTTATCTTGAAAGCACTTACAGCATGCTTAACACACCGAGAGACACAGGTGGGAACCAGAAACCTGAAAGCTGAAATATGAGAGGTATCATGACATTCATTCAAGCTGGAGCCCAGCGATAGCTACACCAATGTGTATTATCTATGCAGTGCTGTGCTGTGTGGATATATTGGAACTAGGTTGTTTGGCATGCTCTGCAGGGTGTAGGCAGACTGTGTGCATTGATAGGATCAACTCTTAGGGTCTACTTATGTTTTGGTAACACGACAAGAAGGTGTGAGGGCTTCTGTGTTCCTGTATATGCTCTGTATACAAGTGCACCCTTCAAGGTTATGAAGAACACAGGAAGCTTTTTATCTCATCAGCAAGCTACTTTCTACATAGCAAAGAAATTGTCAGACTTATGTGTTTTCTTACCTTTAGCCCAAGAAGGATGCCTGTTTTAAAAATCAGTTAACCCAATCAAGCTTTTTTTGGTGAAGCAATTAATCTCCCTACTCTCTTACAACTGTGTATTAGACATTCCCACTTCAATCGGCCAATAGCAGATTTAAAACTCCACTGACAGCAATGCATCCACTCTTTTAGGAATGCTTTCAGTTCTTAGAAAGTAACAGCTGCTTTGTAATCTTGATTCTTTGTATTGGTAGATGCTGAGTCATTGCAACCACAGCAATCCCAGACAACTCTACAGACAGACTCCCTCTCTGCAGCTTTGGTCCAAGGAGTTGAGTAACTGTTGGGACAAGACAATAGCAACAGCACCATTGCAGAAACACAAATTAAGATCAAATCACAACTATGTAATAATCAGGACAAGCATCCAATCACAGTGTAAACAACTTTATTAAAAAAAATAACGAATATATTTCAAGAAGGGCTCAGCTGCCACTGACAAAATGAACGAAGATGAAGGGTGCCTTTGCCCTTTCACTCTCTAAGTCCATGCCTAGCAGGTTCCTCTAGGATAGGGAGCAATCTGAAATTGCAGATCAGAGCTCAGTTACTATGCAGGATACTCTCATGATAAAGATGTCCTATTCATTTAGTCTACACATTGTACTAGAGGTAAACCAAGAAAAATACTATTATCTACTGGTTAGCGGACTCTTCAGAGAAGTAACTCCAGTTAATAAAATAGAACTTCATCTCCATATGCCACACAGGATGTGCAGCTCTTCTTCTAAGTGCACATGGACTATACTGCTAATCAGACATGATTAACAACAATATGAATCAAAGGTGTATTTTCGCTCTGAACAGGTGGCTGAAGGAAAAATATAGTTAAAAATATATAATTACATTTCCTGAACTGGAGCCATTTTCTGGTAGTTTTCTTTGTTGCATTACCAATAGCAAAAGAGAAGCATAAAGGATGAGGGATCAATTATGTTAAAAACGGACTCACAGAAGGACAATTTCCTGTTCTTCTCTTAACAATATATGATCTTTATTATGTACCAGGTAGAATTCAAATATTTATGTCTATTGGGATATAACTCTCTTGATCATTTATGATACCACATAAAAGATAAAATTAGTCCAACATTAACCCTAAATTGCACTTTTCCGAACATTACTGCTCAGTCCTGAAATTACCCTGCATCCAACAAACACCCATAAACACATTATTGCTCCCCCTACAACTGTATCTACTTGCCATCTGTATTCACAGGTTAAATTTCTGACAGGAGGGTTTTGCAAAAGAGTTCCATTTATGGCTTCTGACTCCAACACCCTGTTCCAAGATGCCACACTCCCTTTTCTTTGTTCAAGTGTATCTGCTGCCTGTACTGAGTCAGACTGAAAAAGCTAAAACCTAGGCTCAAATCGAGGTCAAAGACAGCACTTACCCTCCAGGAACCCTGTGGCTTTTGGATAAATATAGCAGGTGTCACAGTTATGTGATTATCATGAGAAACTGTTAACACTATTACCAAAAGCATAGAAAAGATATGAAACACTTAAAAAATAAAAGCTACTGTGAAACAGATTTTTCACACTTCTAAAACACCAATCAGGGGAAAAATTCATTAAAGTTTATGATCAAGGAAAGTTCTAACAGAAGTTTAACTGACTACCGAATATAATAACGTATTCAGAATATGTATCCTCACAGAGAATTAAGGTTCAACGCCAACCATGAGCCACATTAAGAAGCACTAACTGAAAGATTTTACTACCAGGAAAATGGGCAAAGTGACACATAGATGTCTGATAGAGACATCATTATCATTACTGTCATGGGGGTCAGGTCTTCTGCAACAGTTTTTAAGTTAAGCAGACTAGCCTCCTCAGATTCCCTCCAGAAAGACCAATGTCTCCTGACCCTAACTCAGAGCACATTCCTATATTTAAGCTTCCCTGGAGTGATTTCAGGTATCTCAAGAGAGACTCATTAAGTAAACACTGCCTTGCTTGTACCTTCCAGATGTACCTGCACTGCACCAAGAATTGTACAAGCATATAACAAAGAGGCATTCTTTGCTCCTCACTGAACAGCAACACAGGTGTAAGCTGGCAGAGGGGGAAGAGAGGAGTGTAGTATCAACACCCAAGAGCACAGTACAACAGGGAAAGCATGAGAATGCCAGAGAGACGAGTCAAAAGCACACAAATTGCAGATGCAACATCAGCCCAACTATTACTTTGCTGCAACATCCTTCTGACCCTGTCTTACTGCTCAGGATAAAAGGTACTCTTCTGCAGGACCTTTTAAGCGTTTCCATCACCAGAACCTGTCATGTCCACAGGAAGCAAAAATGGGCTTAGACAATATAGTTTGAGACAATATAGTTTCCTCAAGCTTCTTTGTCAAGACACATTTTATTCCTTCCAAATAATTATTCCAGATTTATCAGCACTCACATGGACCAAAAATAAATAAAAACTTCTTCTGGACTATGCCCAACCCAACAAGAACAAACGTGCCTACTTACAAGTTGAGATTTGGGGGTTTTTTTTTAACTTACAAAGATCCATTTGTGACTACAGTGAAATATTTCACACCCAATGTTTCAAAAGACAACAATTTTTAAGAAACAACCATGAGGCAGGCAGTCTGAACAGCAGCTATGCAACTGCAATACATGAAGCACAAAGGACAAAAAAGAAAACTGATGACACCATCGAGGAACAGGCCGAAGCCAAGCTTCTCTTGCTCACGCCACCCTGCCCAGTTTCAGGCTGGCCTACAAATCACTCTGTCTCCTGCCTTTCCTATGGGCTAGAAAAGAGGAACAAAGAACTTGGAAAAGGTCTGCTAGCACTTCACAGAGCTGCTTGAGGGACATGGTGGACTTTCAGGAAGAAAGGACATTAGGATGTTAGGATGCTGAGCCAAGTCCTCAGTATTTGCAGGCAACAACACAGATGACTCGGTTGCTATCACCCACACACTACAGGCCACAAAATCCTGCCCTGGACTCACAACAGACTTCAAACACGTTATGAAGAAAAAACTGCCTGATGACAAAAGTCACAAATACATCAAGTGCCAACTAACTCTAAAACAAAACAAAATAATAACGAAAAAAAAAATACAGTACTAGTCAGATGAAAATTCTAAAGACTTACTACTCAATCCTACTCTTTTATTAAGTCTGCACTGGGAACCTTGAGCCAAATGAAATTGGAACTACATTACATGAGCCACTCCTAAAGACTAAAACAAATTAAGAGTCCCTAGCCCGAAGAGCTTATTTTAACTTCTGAAAAAAGAAAATCTTTACACGATTATCAAGTGATTTTAAATGAAGTGGCAAGCAGCTAATACTACTTAAAGTCAACTTGCACTGGCATACTTCTACCACGAGTGATCTTGCACTTACTTTCTTGTGTGCTGATGACTTTTCTACGACATGACAGCACCAATAGAAACTGCATATTACATTTTCTCATATGTAAAAAGCAATTCTAAACGGAAAAGACAAGACAATGCATGCATACCGACAGAAGGGCGCACTTGTACACAGCCTCATTTCAATACCTACAGTCTGGAGCAGAACCCATCCTCCAGCATAAAACAAGTGTGTGATTCAGTTGTCTAAAACCAGAATGTAGTGACATTTTAGGTGCTCCAGCTGGTCCAGTTAAGTGAGGCTGTTGTGCAGATCCTGTGTCATACCCATCTGCCCACCTAGATAGCTCAAGGATGCAAAAGCCTGTCAAATTATGCCTAGCACCCTTGTTAAGATCAATGAATCACAGTCAAAGTGATTGAACCTTAAACTATGTACTATTTACAAGCCTAAAATTAGGTTGAACAAATGTGGACCACTACAAGTTCTAGGAATTCATCTAACAAATACCTGAGACCCAACAACGAAGTCCTTACAGTCAGACACAAGGGAAACAGCTCCATGTCTGGAGCTGGAAACTGACACACAAAATATATTTCCAAGGAAGATTCAATCACACAGATGCTCCTCTGTGATACAGATGTAACACTAAAGAGCATCCCATGCATCTCACTTAAGACCAGCAGACACAACAACAGAACTTACACCATTTCACCAGTGATTGCAATGTGGCACAAAATTTTTGTGCCCTTCACAGACAGATACAGATAGCTACCAGTATGTGAAAACAGAAAAATATCCCCAAGCATCCTGTGTCCTCATTTTGGAGAATGAGCTTAGCTTCTAAATAAATTATTACAAACAAGGTCTGAAGTGCCATGACTGAAGAAACAGAAGATAGTGAGAAACCATCTCTGAATGAAAGGCACCGGGGCTATTCTCGTAAAATGCAGAGGGCATTCAAAACTTGTTAAAAACAAAGTAATATTGCCATGTAAATCCTTTTGATGCTAAGTACTCCGATGTTTTTTCCTATTTAGTGGGAGAAATTACTATCTCCAGACTTAGTTCGCACAACTGCTTAAGAATGGAGTAGGACAGGCTGGTCAGACTGTCCTGTAGCTTCTTCAGAATCAGTGGGCAGATAGTTTCTCCCAGGTATTTAACTTAAATGACTACGGTTCAGTGAAATTATGCATAACATTTAGTATCAGGAAGAGCTCTTACAAATCCTTATTGTACTTAACTCAGAAACAATCTGTCCTCCATCAACTCCGGACAACACTATGAAAAAGCAGCTGATCTTCCCTCCCATGCAACACAGGGCACAACTCATCAACTCTTACAGAGGAATTTATCTGACTGCATGAGGATATTTTTGAAGTTATCCACCTCTAACTCTCTGAGAAACCATTTTAGAATTGTGCACTTCAAGGTACAGGTCCTCTCACCCTGAATTAACAGGGCAGGCAGCAAAATCAACACAGGTACTTGGTACTACCTAGTAGGAAAAGACAAGTGAATACAAAGAAGCTGACTTTCTTTCCAGAAGCAGGAGAACTTGTTTGTTCCAAGTCCCACTGCAAGTGCAACGACCCCCTCTGCATTAGAGGGACACACAGGGTTGAATAAGTTCAGCAAACAGCCATCTGCTTCCACACAAAAAGCTCTCCCAAAATGGTGTTATCATACAGGTTCCTCAGGTGCTACAACGTGGGGTCAGTCTGACCTCAGCCAGCTGGGTTAACACGTACTTTACACTGTGTATGTGGTAATGGTAATCCATATTCACCAGTGAACATAATCCAATACCTCTTTGGTCTTGGTAAGACAACAGAATAGATTTAAAAATACATAAAATAGACAAAACAAATAAATGCCTATGCTACCAGCTCAAAGTTATTTTAAAAATCATTATCTCTTTCCATAATGTCTCATACTCAAATACTCTAATCATAGTATAAAACAATCAAGAACTTGTTGCAGTATACGTTGTGACTTAGTTCCTTTAACAAAAATGCAATCTGTAAATTGCTGCAAATGTTTTTGCAAAACAGGAACTACCTAGGTTGAAATTATTTTTAGCTGACAATATTTTGTCCCAGCGGCATACTTTTACTTTCTTCTCCTCAGACTTTTTAAGTGTGAAGCTTTTAATGAAGCATTCCCTTACTGTGTTTGATAAAGCCACATGCAAAAGACTTTTAGAATGGCTTAGTGACCTCACCAAAGATGGATATTCCCTGAGAAAACATTTTCTGTAATTAAAAATTTTACAAGAATATCCCATTCTAAAAGTAAAATTAAGACAATAGTATTCTAAAGGAAATTCATGAAGGAAAAACAATATAAAACACTCAGGAGCTTTATTTTTTATAATCTCCTATGTCTCTATCATCTGTACAAACTCATCTTTTGCCTTGCAACATTAAAAAAAAAAAATCAAGCAAATCTGTGAATGCCTATGTCCCACAAATACTCAGATTAGAGCTTACTGACTACACTTAATTAATCGGGTAGTCAAAAGAATTTTGACTGTTGCATAAACTCTTAGGTAAAAATAAGTAATTGGTGTAAATGGCTTCTTTCCATGAAATATGATCAGAGATGCGGAATGTGGAACCCTTGGGAAAGCAAGTGAAAATAATCAACTTCTTTCTAATCTATTAGAAAGCATGGTCAGCTGCCAAGAAGAAAGACTGTATGGCACATTTACAGGATTCTAGACTATATCCCAGAAGTAACCAATCAAAAGATACTTAAGGATCATGCCATAAAACAGTGTGAACAAAAGCTTCACAAAAGATGCAATATTATGAAGGAATGAACCAAAGGGCTCCCTGAATGTGAAAATACAGAAATAAACCTTTTGGTAAAGAAGCAGTGCTACCTCTATGTATCACACTTGTCTGCATTCGGAAATGTTATTCCCAGCTCTCTTCTGCAGACATCAAAAACAGACTGTGAAAGAAAGCCAACATGAAAGACAAAAGCTGTTGTAACAACAATTTGGGGACCAGCAAGCAGTGAGCAAGACACGTAAGACTATCAGAAGCAAAAATGAAATGACAGCTTCCAGAACAGTCCACTTTTGAAAAGATCTTCGTTTCAATAGAAAAAAATATCTCCAGAGGATAAGATTTCAAGTGCCCTCAAGCCAATTATTAAAACCTATGTTTCTTTTTAATTTCTATCTAGGAAAGTAGTTGTATACTTCAGAAACCAACCCAGAGATTAGTACTCTGCTGGGTAATAGTAAATGGGTCTGTACTTTTAGCATAAAGCAGTGTTGATGCTACTTCTACTGCTTTTAGACACACACTGCATTACAGGCTTTGACCTTATATTGTAAGTTATTTTAAGAAGAATAAAACTACTGAAATCCTCACGTAAAATTTAACTGTGTTTTCAGCTGTTTAACCACTCATGATGAGATGATAATCCCAGCTCAGTAGTCAGCATGGATTTAAAAAAACCAGAGTCTAAAACGGGATGGGTGTCTACTCAACAGAGGCAAGATCTAACACCTCCTCTCAACCTTTACAGACATTTCAGAATTCAGCTTCCTCTTGCAAGTCAAATGACAACCAGAACTCTATTCTAAGCAAATAATAATGAGCTGCACAATAATCAGTCCCCAAATATGAAATTAAATTCTTATTCAATACATCTATTGTAATTTAATAAAAAGTAGAAATCACATCAAAGAGCTGTAGCAAAAAGGCAAGAGATATCTCCGAAGTTAATAAAAAATGAAGTGTCTGATCTTCTATGCATTTGTTGCCATAAGAGTTTTAAACCAAACACTTCTATCTTCAAGTGTACTTGCAGAGAAAAATGTTACAGTGGTAGAGAGAAATATTCTGTTTGAAATGCAAGTAGAGTATCAGACCTGAGTTCTTCCAAAATGAAATACACAAATCCTCAGCAGCTGTGCTAGAAAATCCAGTGATATCAGCATTTGCAAAATGTCTAAGTGTTTGGAATTATGCAGCTGCTACAACAAGTTTCTTCAAATAAATGAAATCTATTAGGAAGTAACTGCTGTGCCTGTATAGGTGCACTCCAAGAACTAAGCCTGTACTGCAGCAGAAGATGGCTATGCAGCCTAACCTTCAAGATACCATATTCTTCAAAAGATGCTAATAGGAGTTATGATTGCTCACCATTTTTTATTATCAGAAAGAAAAAGGAACCAAACCTCTCATAACACGTTTTTCATTCTTTCTAGTGCTTTAGACGTTTAATTTATGATGGAAACAACATCTGCAAGCTTCTGCACATTATTACTTCCTGCCTCAAAAGCTTTTTACATAGAACTAACCTGCATTATATATGAGCAAAGCTACATGGAATTTTATTAATCCAGTTCTGATCACAACACCCATCTCTGATCCATCAATGGACAGCAAATAAAATTAAAAATAATAAATCTATCTTAGGAAAAAAAATCCACCTTGCTTTTGGTTCAGCACTGGATTCAGCTCAAGCAGACAATAAAAACTTCTGTCCACTCACAGTATTTTTTGTTTGCTTCTCGTGTTAACAGACTACAGCATAAAAATTCCCTATGACAGCAGTTTTTAACAGATGATGAAGTGATGGAATCTTTAAGATTCCAAACTAAATGATTTCACTGTGAACCTGTAGAAAGTGGAAGAGAATTAGGATAAGGGGACAGAACAATGCCTCTCTCTGCATAAGCCCCTCTCTACGTAAGTTATGCATCCAGGTAAAACCTCCTGCCTGAGGCCCTACCAGCTGTAATTTACAGTATTTTGGGATTTTTTAACAGGTAAAAAGAACACAGTACTTTTAAAATAAATCACTTTGTTTTTTCTCCTCCCAGTTTTTCTTC
The DNA here is from genome assembly GCA_013397955.1 of Grantiella picta. Classification (NCBI taxonomy): domain Eukaryota; kingdom Metazoa; phylum Chordata; class Aves; order Passeriformes; family Meliphagidae; genus Grantiella; species Grantiella picta. Next base: position 296,387 of record VZRM01000409.1, on the reverse strand, counting down.
TGGGTATATTACCATGTTTGGACATCATCCTTAACTGACATTTAACATTGGGATCCAGCACAATAATGAATAAATTCCACTAATGAGAATCTTTGTTTTGTGGAATCATAAGCAATGGAGAGGAACTGCAATGGATCTGCTTCACAACATATCATCCACAGATGACATAACAGAATCCATCCCAAAGCACAATAATTTAAGAAACAAAAGAGAGTTTTACTCTTTAAATTATAAACTATTGCAACCAACTGCAAAACCTACATTCAGTTGCCTACTCTTTGTAAACATCTGAAATGGTATTTTTTAACAAGAACTCATCTAAGCCAAACTCTGAATCTAGCCAATATTTCATATTCTCCAAGAAAGAGGAGCTTTCTGTCTGGAAGGCTGAACTGGATGAGATATGCTTTGAAGCCCTGCATAAAAGCTGAGCTCCTACAGACTGACTCCTTGCTAAGCCTCTTAAATCCTCAGTTTATCCATTCGCCCACTTCAGAGCTTTCTGTAGAGGTGAAGTTATGCAGGGTATCTTCAGCCAGGGTGTCAATCACCTCCATCTCATCAGTTTCAGAGGGGTTATACACATCTGCATCAGCTAGGAAGTTTACATGTCAGATCTCTCTGCTCACTGAACTTAACCCATGTCCCAACATCTTCAACTACTGCCAAGAAAACACAGAAGACGCTCTACCACACCACTAAGACTCTTCACTTCAATTAACCTAAAAAAATAAAATAGCAAGATTAAAATCCAAACAGTGAGGTAATTGACCCCACAACAGAGAGAGACCTGCTGTAAACATAACAAACCAGAAAGGTTTCAAACAAAGGATAACTGAAAAAGAGCAAGAAGAAAGATGTGATCCACACCAGCCCTGGATATATTCAGAGATAAAACAACTGAAACTAACAACAAACAAATATTACCTCAACACTGTAATTGCTCATGGAAAACAGGAATGATTCCAAGCAAAGATCTTATCACAGGAGGTTACATTTAACTTTTATCCTCCTTAAAGCTAGCATGCTTAATCCACAGAAACAGGGTTTGTAATAAGCCTAGTTCATTGAAAACACTATAAAAGCTTTACCTACTTAGTGGTAGACCAGAGGAATGTTGAGAAGCTTGTCCAAGTTCTCACGGTGGTTCACAGAAGAACCACCTGCTGGAGACCACCTCTGTGCTTATATTAAGCTTTTAGGATTTATGCCAAGATGAATTCTTAACTTCCACCATGAAATACTTAAAACAGTCATTTTCATTAGAAAAGAAACAGGCTGGTGAGCACAGCAAAGTGAAAAGAAAATATCACCACTCAAGTGATTTTCTAGCCTGAAAGAGCAAGTAGTCATTGGATTGTTTCACTGCCTTGGACTGCTTTGGCAGAAGTCTCTCACAAGACTTTTAGCCTTGTTATAAGATATTCTAACGTTGGGATACTTCAAAAATCTAATGAAAACTTTTATGAAAATCAGGATATACTGTAGTAAGAAAAATTCACATGAGCAGGAATAAATGACAGCAGGATTAAAAATTTTAGTAAGAGAACAAGAATTAGTTACAACTCAAAAACTGGCTGGCAAAATTTTTACTTCTTATTGCCCACAGCTCTTCTCTCTGCATGAACTTATTCAGATATGCTGACTTTGCAGTCAAAAATCAATTTTTACCGCTTTTTATTTCCATGTGTACTGTAGTGCTTAAAGAGCTATGACAACTAAACTGGTTTAATTTTTGGCTAACGCACCATGGACAAAATCACCAAGCAAATTCTACAGATAAGTCATTTCAGAAATCACACTTTGGTATACTATAAATGGTTTTTGACTACACATTTAATAGTTCTCAAGAATTTCAATATTAACCACTGACCCAGGGCGAAGCAGAAGAGGCACAACTGGATTTTAAAACGCCTTGAAAATGCCCTTGCAAGGATATAGCTAAAAGGGGAAAACACCCTTCAACTTACAAGTACAAAGTTTGAAAGCTTAGTACCAGGAAAGAAGAATGCTATTCTTACCAAGTAACTTCTAAAATTTGTATGAATTATGTATACATATTTATAAATTTATATTACTGATTGAATGCACTGCAAAATGAAACAGAGGAAAATCGTGTTACAGAAAGTTTGCCGTACATCAAAAACCAAATTATTAGATTCTTACAAAAGTATCACATCTGGTCGCAAAACTAAGGAATAAATAAATATTGTGAAATCAACTTCTAAAAAGTTAAGAGTAAGAAGGATGACATTTGCTTGTTATGTATTACTTGCAAAGGTACAGGTGCTAAAAGAAAATATTTAGAAATACCAGAGTTAATCAAGTCTAACTGAATTATTAATTAAAGCAATTTTACCAAAGAATTGCTGTAATATAAACACAAGTCTATTCCCTCCCTGAACATACTGCTCCCATAAGAGGTTTTATTTATGGCATGTCATTTCTCAGAAACTTTTTACAGAGCTCAGGAAATTCTTGAACCAACTGCCATGAGTAGAACATATGGATCAGAGTAACTCATTGTCAACATAACCTGGTGACATATGTCACTTGCTGTGACTTCAGCAGAGAGTGAAACTGAACTGACAACCGTAGAATGATTTTAATTTGAAACCTTTATTGCCTATTCAATTTAAATAAATCCTTGTAAGGCAAAAATAGGTCACACAGTCCTGTTGCTTTTTCCTACACTGACATTACAGGCTTGACTCAATTGTCCACACTCAGATGTTCCTGCCCACCTGAGAGGCCCCTGGTGGGGGGCAAGATAGCATTAAAGGATAGTAGAAGCAGCACAGGACCTTTGGAAGGTCTGCATCTGTCCTGAATAGAAACCAAGGTAACAGGCCCCCTCAAATGGCGCTAGATACCTATGTTGGGCAACCTAAACAGAGCTTCTACACCAGACTGAGCTCCATTGTTGGATGCCCACCACACAGATGTACCTCCAGGCGAGCAGATGGGGTTGAGTGCCAAGCACCCACTGTTGTCAGTGGACTCCAAACAGCTACTAAATTCATTCTACAGTCAATACCCAAGCCTTGCCACCTAAGCAGCTCCAGATTCCTCTGATTCTAGACAAAACATCCACTGATGTTTAAGCATGGACACTCAGCTCACCCTACAGACATCTGAACTCAGATACTCAATTAATGAGGTAAATTCCACCCTAAAATTAGGTGAGATGATTACTAATATAGGAACCACAGCTTGGCCCACGTAACTTCAGGCAAATAAGCTCAACTAAATATTTCTAGAGCAATAATCACTGTAGCACCTTTTACAGTCAATGCAAAGAGGGAGATGTCCTCAGAATTAAATGCTTGATTCTGGATAAGACTTACCACAGCTACCCATATCCTCCAAAGCATACAGGAACATGCTCAATCTCTCTTAATGACAGCTGCACCTAACTTACACAGCCATTATGTTCATGCTGTCATTAGCTTTATTCCTTCTTCTGTCATCTTCCAGTATTGCTCATTTTCTTCTTCTTTCCTAGTGAGTTATAAACCTTAATATCCTCCCTTAATTGATTTCTTCAACAATACTTAATACAATCTTGGTGAGACCCCAGATGGTAAGAAACTAAAAAAATATGCTGTGTGGTGTTTATTTAAAACAAAAGTCAGTGCACACAGATATAACTCTGCAAGTTGACAGGCTCTGAACAGCCATCAGACTGATTCCCAGTACCTGAGATTACACAGAGACCAACAAAACAGCACAACATTCAAGTTACAGCTCTTCTTAATGAGTCCTACACTTAGCAAAGTTCTGGCACTACGTTAGATGTTGACAAATATGCCTTTAAAGATTTATAGCCCCATAGTAATTTTGACTTTACAAAAAACAAAAAGCACCCTTTTTCAAACCTCAACAGACATGTCAATGGTAAAGTCAGCATCAGTATTTCCTTGCCAGGAGGTTCCCTATTTTAAGGCATGGATGAAAACTGTCATGTTAGAACAACAAGTGCCGGAGAAAAAAATGGGTAACAAAGGAGGCAAACACTTTAAAAATTACATGATCAGAGAAGAAAAAATTCAAACATTTGTTAGTATTTATGTAGTAAAGGAAGACTTGCATACATAGGAAGAAACTGCATGTCTGCCATGTGTAGAGCCTACTAATTGTGAAAGCACCAAAGACAAGTGAAACATCAGACCAAAAATGCCAACCTCCTAATAAAGAAACTGAAGAAATAAGATTACCTTGCTCCAATCTAAAGCACAGGGAACGTTTTGCAGCTTCAATCTCAGGAGTTGGATGATCCAGAACACGCCTGCACCACTGCAGAGGACTCAGTGATTTCTCTTGAGGAGTGTGAGTCTTGGTAGGCAAGACGTATAACCTTAACCAAAACACACAGAAGTATCAGCAAGATACACAATACTTGGAAGTTTGTTTTTGTAAACACACTTTCCTATTATCTCACTAATAATTTATAACATGCAAAGCCCTACAAAGGGATATCTAATAAAAAAATACATACTCTGAAGTAAAAGAGTTTACATTAGTTTTCCTTCGTCCCTACTCAGAAAAGGAGGCGGCAAAATATTAACTCTACGGGTATGGCATGTACCAAACAAAGTTCAAGTAGATTTCACATTAAAATGTTCTATCTAATCATTACCATTGTCTGATTTTCAGCACTGCCCAAAGTTCTAATGTGTTAAGTGCTGTACACACACCAAAGGTGCTCTTGTTTTTCCCTACACTTACTGTTACTGGAGATTTAGATAATTTCAGCATTTGATTTTATCTTCATCCAGATGAACTAGATGTTGTTCGAGTCATATTTGTAATAATTAAAAAACATTCAATGAGAAACCATGAAAATCTGTTTTCAATATTCAACACCAGCAGAAAAGAAAAAAAGAAACACGTGCAAGAAAACCTAGTGTACGTGCATTATTCTCACACAACAACTGGCAACCAATCAGTTGCACAACAGGAAACCAGGTTTCAAAGCAGATTTCATGGAAGAATTCTTTCGGCTGAGATGTGGGTTGCTGCTGTCGCCCTGACAGATTAGCAGGCACAGCAGATGCCGATTCACCTGGGAGAGTGCAAATGTTCCAGGAAGCAAACTATTCTTGTCTGCTGGAGATGACTCGCAGTTCCCCGGCCTGACCACCTCCCAGAGATGGAGCTAGGAACAGCCAGAGACAGATTCTCAAGGCACCAGAAAAACACTCCACAGATTGCAACGGATTTGGCCTGTATAAAGGGGGAGTGAGAGGCAAGACCAAAATCTAAACAGGGTTTTGCGCCTCAGGGGGTCACTAACAGGTAGCAGCAGCCTTTCACCTTCATAGCTTCAGCTCAAGAGCTACCCAAAGCCCGCCAGAGCAAACCCTCTCCAGCGTCTGCTCCCTGGAGTTTTGCCTTTGAAGTCAATCAGCACTGTCTATCCAGTTCACAAGGAATAAACAGCCTCACTGTGATTCCTATCTATCTCTCTCAGAAATCCCAGCAGAGATCAACTACTGAATTGCTCTGAAGAGAGGACTCATTTTCCCAGACTCCCTGCAGTGCCTGACCACATATTTAAAAAAGTGACACCGAGAAAACCAAAAAGCAAAGGAAAGAAAAGTTTTCAGGTTTCCTGGGAACCTGCAGAAGTGCTTCAAAAGCTAAACATGTGGCTGATGATCAGACCTTCCTATAAGAAGCTGAAGCTGAACACCACAAAGTAGTTTGAGTTGTCTGCAGTTCCACAGGGTTTGGGGTTCTTTTGTAACTGCAGTTAAAAAAGCCAAACCAACGAACCCAAAAAAAAAAAACAAAAAAACAAAAAAACAAAAAAACAAAAAAACAAGCAAAACACAAAAAACTAAAGGTATTTAAGGCCTAAAATTAGCAATCAACAATTAGGATACGCACTGAAGGCTTTGGCTTTCCACATAGCAGTTTGCTTTGAAGACTGACGTTACAAAAAAGCCCCAAGCAACTGACATCACACGCCTGACCTTTCATGGACAATGACGAAGATTTAGCCAAGAACTAAAAACGTTCAACAGCTAAAACTACTCTCTTAGTGGAATAAATCTGTTAAAAAATCCCTGTCATGAAATTCTGCCTGCAGACAAATACATGTGTGACATAAAGGTAAATTTTGGCACCCAAATCTAGGATTGCTCCAAGGGAGGAAATCAGACTGGAAATTCTACTATGGCACATAATGCAACGATGACTGTCTACCACTCTGAAATGTAAACAAATAAAGCACTTTGTTTAACAGGGCATTATCAAACAAATTTGGTATTCTCTAATGCTAGGAAAACTAGAAGCTAGAACCAATGTAAAATTAGATTTAAGTCTGGACTGACAAGTCCAAACCAGCCCTGCATAGCCCAGCCACATACACAATGAAGCAATACTGACAAAGATTTCCATGCAATTTGTACATGACTCTCAAAATCAATTTTCAAAACACGGTATTGTGTACCATGAAGCTCATACAACAACCAAACAGAAATATTCCTGACATTTAAATTTTTGAACCCTTTATCTACTACCAAAATTAAGGATGTCTGAACACAGCTTCTTTATACTGCATTTTATTCTGACATTAACTTGACTCAAAAGCTAACCTAATTAAAAAAAAACCTACATGGAAGCTTAGGCAGATACTTTAAACTGTTATTTAAATATAGGTAATCTATATATTGTTATTGACACTTCAAAACAACTGAGGATCAATTACGTTCCACATGGTTACGCAGCCTAGTATTCCAGCACTGTCCCTACGATGATCGTCCACGTTGCTAAAACAGGTTTTGAAGCACTAGCCTTAGTGATCTACTTACATCTCTACCTTGCAACCTCCCCTTCTGTTTGTTTTTACGGGAGTGTAACCATTCCTCCAGGTCAATTTTATCTTTTGCTTTATTCATTTGCTATTCATTTCCGATTTATTCCATTAACTAGCACCCTGCCGTGCCTTTTGGAGCTACGTGGGCGCCTAAGATACACAACACTTTAGATCAATGCCTAGAAGACAAAAGCCCTCCGAAATCCCTGAAGATGGGAGACAATTTGGCAGGGATTTTAGGATGAGGAGGCAGCGCTGCTCAGATCAAGGCTTTCCCGGAACGAAATTCCGCTATTTTTAATTCCTTATGTAAACACGAGGCCGAAACTAGGCTGAGATGGGAGCGATCTCGCTCGGGGCGGAAAACGAGCAGTTTCCCCGCGGAGGGCGCGCCGCCCGGGCGGTGAGCTCCGACCCGAGCCGCGCTCGCACACGGGCTCTTCGCTCGGCAGGCCACGCACACCGGCGGCACCGTTTGCAGGGGGATGGAGCGAGGGGGAAAAAACAGGGGGGAAAAAAAAAAGCAGACTTCAGTCTAAGCAGGGAGATCAAGTGGATTTGGG
>VZRM01000409.1:224887-288572 GCA_013397955.1 Grantiella picta | reverse complement strand
CCTGCTGCCTGCCTGCCTGCCGCCCGCCCGGCCCGCTCCGCGCCGCTGCGCTCCCGTTAACGGCGGCGAGGGCGGGATCCCCTCCCACTCCGGCACCCGAGCGCCGCGCACACGCACTCGGCAGGAACAAAGAGCCGCCCGGCGCCCCTGCCACCCGGCCCGGGGAAGGGCGGCGGGGGCACCTGCGAGGGGAGCCCCGGGTGCTTCAACACAAGTGCCTTCCCCCGCTGCACCCTCCGCGTCCCGCCCCGCCCGCGGGCTGAGCCGGCCCAGCGCGCCGCGCCTCTCGTGAGCTGTGCAATTAGAGCCTGGTGCTGTCAGCGCTGTAATTATGCAGATTGAGAGTGTGAGGGGAATTGGAATCTCAAATAGAGGCTTTGTTGGGCTTGAAAGGAGCTAATTCAGCCAAAAGCCGCCGTTTGTGGGTTTGAAACGTGCTGATTCTGGGAGTTTGGGCTCAAAACGAGGAAAGAGACATGTTTTTGAAGGTGCGTTGGTGGTGAAGCAAAGACTGAACCGAGCATTGCAGAAAGCTACGGAGATGTGTATTGGTTATGTATAGGACAAGCCCTGAGGTGAAAGATGCCCTCGTATTGAAACGTCTTCCTTAACACAGGTACATAGGTGGGCTTATAGCTTGCAAATCTTTGAGAGAGAGAGAGAATAATGTTCACTTACGGTAGTGTTTTTATGTTGTCTTTCATTGCCCACCACTGAAAGAAGCCATTGCTAGTGTCCCTTCCTGTCACCTAGGAGATGAACAGAGATTGTGTTGCCCAACACAGCTCAGCCATCACACAATCCTCGTTGAGTTCCCTTCCTCTAGCTACAGCTATAAGGGATAACCTTCTAAGTCACAGTCCTAAGTCTCCTGTGGCTCTGATAACAAATTTGGAACAAATCTCCATGAAGTCGGGGGAGGTTTCGATTAGATGTCATGAAGTATTCCTTCACCCGAAATGTTGTCAAGCATTATAACAGGCTGCCCAGGGAAGTGGTTGAGTCACCATCCTGGAAGTATTTAAAGGATGTATAGATGTGGCACTTGGGTATGGTATAGTAAAGAGTAGGCAGTGCTGGGTTGATAGACTCAGTGATCTTAGATGTCTTTGCCAGCCTAAATGATTCTGTGAGTCTTAAGTGTGTGAGTTGCTTGGCTGCCCACTATTAATAGCTGTTGGTTGGTCACTACCCGATTCTTGAGCATCAGCTTTAGGCAGAGCAGTAGCACTATCAGCCGCTGCTGCCTTCACTGTGCTGTGTTGCTGTCTCAGTTTTCTGCTGAAAGGAAGAACAGACACTGATTCTCCGTTCAGAGCATTAGTCAACTTTGAAATATTCCAGCCTGTCACAATTTCCTCTCTTTTTTTATTAATCTAGAAACTTTCTTCTGCATGTTCATAGGACAACAGCACTATTGTTTGTGAGTCTTTCAAGCATTCTTGCTGTATAAATACTAACAACCAGTCCTGTAAGAATGACTAGAAAGGAAGCTAGAGTGGAGCACAAAGCATTGACTTCCAGATGATGTAACTTTTATCAGGGAAGAGAGTAAATACAGTTCTCAGTGCACTACTTTGCAACCAGATAGCACTTAATCCAAAACTTTTGTTGTGTCTCCTCTGTCCCTTTTGAAGAGAGAAGTGGGAAAATGTTGAGAGTGTAAAAACCGTCTGGCCCCAATTCTGCCATGTTTTATTAGAGTGAGTAACAGAATGCAGTTTTCACTGCTACAGATAGCTGTAATGTTCGTTCCCACAAGTAAAAGGAGAATTGAGCTTCAACATGTTTAGTCCCAGACAAAATGCGTGTCTCAGTTATCACTAGTGATGGTACTAGCCTTAATTCTTAGAAGTGCGTTGTCAATCCAGTAAGATTGCAAAGTGATATAAAAAGATGAAGTAGCAGCATATGTAATATTGAGTGTGTTATACATCACTAGAATACAATGAAAAAAATGGAAAAAAAGTCAATAAGAAGTTTATGAGAATATTGGTGCTGCAGGTTGCAACGAGGCAGTGGAGGTTCAGTTATATATTACAATTTTTTTTTTTTTCACTGAAAGAGTAGTTAGGCATTGGAATAAGTTGCCCAGGTGGGTAGTGGAGTCACTGTCTGTGGAAGCATTCAAGAGGTCTGGAAGTGGCACTTGAGGATCTCGTTTAGGGCTGATTATAGGGGTGCCAGGTTGATGGCTGGACTAGATGATCTTGAAGCTCTCTTCCAACCTTGATGATTCTGTGAAATACTCAAAAGAGATTCGTAATTAAGGATTTACTTTTTTTTTTTTTTTTTAACCAGGGAAGCAAAGTCATTTAGTGGATCAACAAAAAAAATGCACTGAATGGGTATCTGATGTTTTCAGTTGTCAGAACAGGAATGTGACGGTGTGGTCTGGATATTGCATCATTAAAAACATATTGATGCAGATACCAGTTTGGAGATACATCAGGAGACATATTTGAATACACAGTAGAGCATGTAGCATCATAGCACAGGATCTTAAGAGTCACCATGGGAATGCTTGTCCTCAGTTATGGGTAAAGTAGTTGCAAATTTTCAAATGCCTTCTACTATTTGTGCCAACTACGCAAATGTTGCATGCAGACATTCATTTCAGAACTCAGTTGCCAGAGAGAAAAAGCTTAGGACTGGGCATCATGCCTTAGCATGGGTGCAAGTGCTTTTCCAGACAGATGAATTGATCACAGACATCTCATCCCCAAGAAAATGGTCCAGAGATTGGCTCTTCCATGGTTGGGACTGCTTTAAGCCTGATTTCTATCCAGTGCTATGGGTAGAAAGCAGCTTGAAGTTGTGCGTACTTCAACTGCAATGCTCACAGGAAGTGTGAGAGACCCTGTCTTTTTTCCAGGCACTTCCTGTACAAGTGGATCTAGTAAAGAGTAAAAATGCATTTCTCTGTGTAGTATTTGTTGCTCTATTTTAAGTGTACTTGTAATTTCACTAACACAGAATTCCACTAATAACGTAGCTTCACACAGAGGTGCTGGCAGGTAAAATGTATGTTGATGGACACACTGTCCCATGGTTTTCATGCTGGTCTGTCTACTGCAAAGATGATTTGAACATTTTAGTAATTTAAATAGTTAACATATTTGTTTGGGGTTTTAAGCATAAATTTTTCTCCTCCCAATATTGACACTACTAATAAATAAATTATTCTCTTCGCAATATTGACATTACTAATAAATTGTTAATGAGTTCCATTCAGTATCCCAGCAATAGCTGATGAGTTTGATCCACCCAGAACTTCATCAGCTCTTTACAAACCACACTGAAGACTTGATGGTTCCATTCTTCTATTAAGGCATTTGATAAAATGTGTTTAATGCCAGCCCCAAACATCCTAATGTGCCCACGAAATCTGTTACTCCTGGATTTGAGAAATTATATGCCCTAAATCAGTAGAAATCTACTATGGGATGCTACTTACACTGTATCCTATAGTAGGAATTTCTGAATCAGTGTAGTTACTAATAGGCTGCCAATGCAGAGAACAAAGCAGGAAGTCCGCAAATCCCATCTGCTCTTTTCTGGTAATAAGCTTGTTGCTTTATGCTGCAATAGCTGCAGGCTGGATCTGCCTTTCAGGCAAGCCAGTAAAGAATTAATTGCAGTAATCCAGTCTGGGCTATACAAAAGATGTGTAACAATAAGGTCAGAGCATGGACAGTAAACTCCAAGTCTGGTGAGATTATTTTAAAGTGCAGTTCCTCTATTTTTATAAAACTACTTTCACAGTCTGAAAAATGACTGTGAAAGTAGTTTTATAAAAATAGAGGTTCTGTCATGATATCCCGTCCAGTACTCTGCCATTAGCAAAGGCTGATAGTGGCTTTGTAAAGAAAATATCTCAGAAACAAGAAAAATATTGAGGATGTTTTCCATCTTTCAGAAGTCGTTGAATCAGGACATCTGGATCATTTATTTTTGATAGCAACCAATGAGTAATAATATTCCATTTGCTGAGACCCATTTTTAAACCACTTAAACATTAGGGCTCTACAACACCCTGTGGCAATTAGAGCTGCAATTTAATAATGTATTGTTAAAAAAACTACTTCTTATTATCTACTTTAAATCTGCTGCTTAGTAATTTAATTGGGTGTCCCTTAGTTCTGGTTTTCTGAGAAAGACAGAATGATTAATCATTCTCTATTCAGCTTCTCTTTGTCATTCATGACTATATAAAACTCACATACTTCTCTTCCCAGCTGACAAGCCCTAATTTATATAGCCTTATCCCCACCGAAGTCGGGCCAAACCTCCCATTGTTTTCTGTCTCACTCCACAACGAAAATGAAATTTTCTAACCCATTGTTTTCTTTCTATTCTCACTACATGTTTTCTTATAAAGCCAGATGTACTCAGTTAAAGAAATCAGCTTAACCAAAAGTGTAGTGGCTTCTTCAGAAACACTCATGTATTCATGAGCATGCCCTGCTTTAAAAAAGTCTGTGTGGAGTCTCCTCCAATATATCATACATATCCAGATGCTTCTGTTATTTATTCTAATTTGTAAAAATTGGCTTGATTAAAAAAAATCAGACTAACTGAAATGTAGTTCCCCAGAGCAGTTTTCATGTTTTTTTCAAGGCTGGCGTCCCAGCTGATATTTCCAGTTTGTTTGGCACCAAGCCCGCTTTGAATGGTAGAGATGTTTGTGAGAACTTCAACAATATCACTCTTGAGCTGCCATAGAGTTTTTGCATAGATACTACCTAGACCTAGCAATTTGTTATTGTTAAATTTATACATTTACTCTGCATTATTTGAGCAATTAAAATTTTTCCTGAAGTTACGGCATGGATTCTTCATTCTCATGTATGTGTCTTGCAAATGTTTTGACTTCCTAGCTGTTGCTAGTTTCATGGTAATCGACTCTTTTTTAATACTGTTTCCTTCTCTGAACTACCATGATTCCTTTGGACTTCTTTCTTCTTTAATTGATACTAAATTGAAGTGCATTGTAATCACCATTAGAATGGATTTACCATGGGAACAAATCCAAAATTGCATCATTTCAGTGAGCTCAAATTGCTCCAGAAAACTAGTGCTTATGGTAGCCAAAGATACTATCTGTGAATTAAGCTTAGGGTCTGCTAGTTTGTAGATCCATCTACACAGAATTATCCATGACAGCTCCAGTTCAATGAATTGTTATTTGATTGTTATCAAATCACTCCTTCAAATGCTTTCATGCCCCCCTTCCCCTTCCCATCCCTTCCCTTTCTTGTAAACAGAAATCATCAGCCTGAATCTTGTAAATCAGGATGGGTTGTTTCTTTCTAATGAGTCTTCATCGATAACAAAGGCTAATTAGACTTTCAAAGAAATTTGAATATTTACATTGTCTCCAGTATACAGGTATATTGGAGAGTATAATTTGGTTTACCACTAATGAATAAGAAAGAGAAGGTTGATGGGGAGATTTGTTGTTCAAGGTTGTTAATAAACAAGCTGGTAATGTAAGAGTAAAGTTTTTGAAAGGCTATTTGAGTGTGAAGTGCTGAAGATCACAGTGACAGAAATACAGCTTCTCCCCAAGAGGCTAAAAATCCAGGACACACCTTCTGCCAAGACCCCAGATTTCAGCTTGACTTATCTTCAGGAAATAGTTTCAGTTGATTCAGGAAAAATGCCTTATTTCTTAGTGACATGAAGATACTGAAGGATTCAACTACTTCTGGTCATTATTTTTTTCTTCCTCTTTTTTCCTTTTATTCATCTTCTGTCATCTTTGCTTTTGTCTATTTGCATATAGTTGGGGAAAAAAATTCAATAAATTCATCAACTTTGGAAAAAAGTGGAAAATAATTACTATCCATGCTAGCAAGTCCATCATGTGGATATGTGATTTTTACAGTTTGCAAAATATTAGTAAATATAGGCCAACAGGCTCAAGGCTTTATGATCCTACAAAGTGGTTTAGAAGATATCATCTTAAAAAAATAAACAGCAATATGCATAGCACTGGGTATGTGATGTATGCAGGAAAAATAAAATAACACAAAAACCCGTCTGTCCAGCAGTAAAAGTGTTTGAGAAGGCACATCTGAGTGGCACCATGTCACAAGAGCATGGAAAAATTGCAGTTGCTTGAAAGGCTTTTCTGGTGTTAAAGTGGGTGTGTTAGGTTTTCAGATAGGGAATGGTTTAAAAAAATAAGTACCTGAACTTTCATCCAGGTTCAGTTTGGCCAAGCAAAAATCTTTGCTGAATATCCAGCATATATATCCAGCATAAATATTTTTGCCATTTAGTTTTTACTGTCAGATGGGATTAAAAAAAAAAATAGCATGTAAAATCTTATCTTTGCACAATCTTATACTCAATCACAAAATATACATTAAAATGGCAAAGATAACTAGAGGGTAATTGAGGTACAGTTATAAAACCTAAGTCCAAACATTTTTTCTAGACCCTCTGTTCCATAAACTGTATAACTTGCAGAGTACTTGAGATCTTTTCTGCAACATGACTAGACTGGCAGAAAACCCATTGCCATTCCTCCTGCTGTGCCTGAACTCCTGGGTCCAGGTTGTGATGGATCTATCACAGGTGGTGATGGATCTGTCAGTCTTTCCCTCTCTGGGTACCTTTTGTCTATCCTGGAGATGTGCAATCAATGTCAGACACACTTCCAGGGTTGGGGGAGAGCTGGTCTAAAGTCAGCCCTTTCTGGGACAATCTGGAAATAGAAGAAACGCAGTGCAGCAAAGGTATTTCTTGAATACATTCCCTGGATTGATGAAGGATGTATGAATTGTGGTATTACAAAAAGAGTATATTCTTCTCAACTAGATCTTTTCCTTGTGTTTGTTCCAATTTCATTATGAGAAGCAAAGTGCCGGCTATCTTCACTCCCTGTTTCATTTATGTTCCTTCTGAGGAGACTCTGATTCTGAATTAGAAGGCAGGGGAGGTTTTTAAATAGTCCTAGTGATCTTCGAATTAAAACCCAGGAACCACAGTTCTCCAAGGATGTGCCCTCCTCTGACTGGGTGGCTGGGATGTCTCTCACTAGACTGGAAGAGGCAGAAAAAATATTGCTCCTTCCTTCAGCTTTCCACAGATGTCAGTCATATCAAAACTGGTATGCTTGCTCCTAGACAGAATTTCGCTATGAGAAAACTGGTGTTTTGCTACAAAAGGCTTTACTGTTACTTTTACATATGTCACTTGAGTAAATGGATAAAATCAATGTTCAAATGCATTATCAATTGGGAAACCAGATAAGAAACAGTTTTCAAATGCATTATCAGTCATATACTTCTGTAGATATCCTAAATATTGTTTAAATGTTTGGTATTTGAAATTACAGTGGTACAAATATGATTAGTTGGATTCTCATTCTTAATTCCAGTATTTGAACTACATTACATACAGAGATAATATAATTCAAAGTTCCATGAGTGGAAATTCCCTGGAGGATCCAGAAGATATGAAGACAGACCAATGTTTTCTGGAATATTCATTTTACTGTCAAGTTTGACTATTAATTTCAATGGCACCGTTATTTACAACAACACTAGTACTTTTAAAATTCCTTAATTGACTTATTTGCATAATGCTTTCATCTTTTTCTTTATATTTTCTGCCTTTTCTGCTTATTTCAGTATTTGAACATGTGGAAAAATGGCTTCAATGCCAGAAGAAGTTTTTCCTGTCTTTCCAGAAAAGCTTGTGTTTTCTTTTTTACCTGAGTAGGTAGTTTGAAAATGTTAGCTGCCCATTGTTTTGACTGCAATAGCTGTCTAAGCTCCCTAAACTGATGTCTGTGTACTGCATGGCAATGCCAAGACTCAGACAAGTGCTTTTGGCATGACTATATTCAGATATTGATTCTAACAAGACAAAACCAGTCACTTTTAAATCCTGGCACAGCCTACAAGACTGTAGCTGTCAATTCATAACTGACACAGTTATAAAAAAACCATGAAAAATTATTCCATTTCCAAGCTCTGAATTTTTCTTGGGTCATTTATACAGGTGCAGCAGTACCACCCAGAGGCCACTGCCATGCTGGACACTGCACAAGCAGGAGAGAGTTCCTGTCCAAAAGAGCTCAGAGACTGGAAAGACAAAGATACTAAGGCTTAGAAGAGATCATCGTATGAAGATGTATTGCTAATAGTCTTCAGATGAAACCCCCCAAAATTCCACTCCCTCACCATCCTACTCAAGCCAAATCTGAGTGTATAGAAGCCCTCTAAAAGCATTCACACTGCTTTTAATCATTAATTGGACCACTTGGATGACATGGTGAAATTCCAGGATTTGGTCTTTGCTCCCAGAACTATGTATTTTTTATTCAGCATTCATTCCTGAGTTATCAATAAGCATATAATGAATGTGAAAGCAGTGTGGCTATCCAGTGGAACATAGGCCATAAGGATCCACCCTGCACTGGGCAGGGAACATGGTAGAAAGACTATTGGGAACATCTTGTTTATTCCACACACCCAGCTGTTCCACTGTGTTACACAACCTGCTTAGGTATTTTGGGGGAGAAATTAAAGTTGGAACTCCCACTTTCTGGGCCCAGTTTGTCTGTTCAGAGGAGAGTACAATCTCCATGGTTTTAAAAGGTGGTAGGTATTGAGATATTCAAGGTGGTCTGATTTTAGCAGATTGTACCAAATGTATTCTGAAAATACCTGCAGATTCTTCTCCCTGAAATGCAAGGACTGTTTGTAAGTCCTAGTTTTACTGATGCAGGATATTAGAGCTGAGTTGCTCAGACCAGGAAGAGCACAAAACAGAAGAGGAGGCCTTTGAAGTCAAAGAAAGAAATACGTTATCAGTTTAAGTATTCAGTTGTTCTACATCAATTAAGCAGCTAAACAGCTATTTTGGCCAAGAATTTCAGACTTCAGCACATCAAACCTACCTAAGTATTAAGTGTCTTTATCCTTTGTCTTTATGGAATGATGGATGTCTCTGCTGCAGTGAATGAAAATGAGGTATTTTGGTGCAGCAGAAGGAAGAAAAGGAGGCATTTCTCCCTCATAATCTGGCGTCAACTAGACTGAAAGCTAAAACCTCCTCCTGGTGTAACAGAGTAGCTACAACGAGCAACATGCAAGTATGATCAGAAAGCAAAACCAACCAAGAAAATGGATACTTTTCATTCTAAACAACAGGATTATGTTAAAATATCAACTATCAAGGAAGGCAAGTGGAGTAGCAGAGTTTTGACCTTATTCTGAGGAAATAAACTGAACACATGAAGCTATCCCAACACTGCACACATCCCTATACGATGAAGCAAGGAATAGAGGTGACCTACAGAGTAAGTTTGAGACCCATTTGGTGTTGTTCTTTACAAGCCTAGCCGAGGAGACTCTGAAGTAACAGAGAGCATGTCTTGTCAAACTCACAGGGATGTTTATTTCAAGAGGAAAAGGATGAGAGGACAGTTTTACAGATGTTTGTCACTCTGTGTCAAGCACTGATACCTAGGGATGCTCAGTCTGAGCGTTCTGTGAGAACCTACACAGGATACAACAGAATATATTAACACAGCAAAAATGTTCTTATGACATTCCTTGTTCTTGTAAATATCAGTAGCTTTGAAACAATCTACATATTTAAATACATCAATATGCATTATATGCATTATTTCACTCCTTTCCTCTGATTGCTTGATTCCCCTCCCCGTAGAGCAATGCCCGAGCTTTGTAAAATAAAGTATCCATTACACACTGAAAAAATGGGTCTGATGAATCAAAAACCCCCACATAATTTAGTACATCATCTCTCAATACAGCTTTTCAGTCTAATTTAATGCACTATTGAAGATAACATGTTCATTAAAACAGCTGCCAGCAAACGCTTCATTTGGATTGTTTCATTGAAGCACTAGTCAAAGGAAAATGAAACACCACAGGCTAATTATATGCAAAAAGGACAAAAAACATTTAAGTTTTGATACATTGATATTGAGATGTTAATATGATTTTTCTTAATGAGTACTGCTACACCAGATTTTATATGGTAAATCACCAACCTGGTGTTTCTTCTTGGCCAACTTACAACATATAATAAAAATTAACAGAAAACCACATGGCAAAATTACAAGGACTGTTCAGTAAGGATGATTTAAGGAGTACAGAATTATTGTTTATTGTTTCTTATTGCTACTTCTCTGTCAGTGAGCATTTAGGTAGTAGATATTTTCATCCAGAGTCCTGATCTCTAGGGGAGTGAACTAAAATCTCTCAACCCCTCAAACACTAGGAATTCCTAGATTCTAATGTGCTGGCTCAAGTGAAGGTTTAACATTGTAAACCTTCCATTGTAACTGGGCTTTAGCAATAAGTTTTGGTCTCTAAACAGGACCAAATTTGTGACATCAAAATATTGCCACTACTTTTTTCATCCCGCTGTGCAAGTATCATTGCTACCCGGTAAAGCAGAGTTATAACAAGTACAGTTTAACTAGGATATGTCATCAGCAAGAGACACACAGAGAAAAAAAATGAATAATTACAGTTTTATTAGAGCTACTGACATTAATTCTTAAGATATTCATAAAATTAACAAAAAAAAAATCTACTGTCTCATGTCTCCATTGCATAATCAGTCTGAACACCCTTTAGCCAGACAAGAGAGATTACATCCTTACTCAGCTGCAGGCCCAGTGTTTAAATTACACTGACATCCATACCTTCTGCCTCCACCATGAAATGTGCAGTCAGGGAGAGAGAGTTTGACTGGGACAGCCACTCACCAGTCCATTATTAATCTATGGCTTTAATACTTTGCATGCTTCTAAGCTCTTGCCTCAGTCCAGCAGCCTCCAAACACTCTAACTGTCATGGTCATAGCCAAGAAGTCCTTTTACACTGAGATGTAAAGGAGAAAAATCAGTTCTGAATAACCATAATCTAAAGCATCTCGTGACAAAGACTAGTAGTCAATACCTTTGTCTGTCCAGTAAGCTACTGAACTATTGATTTTTCAGGCATCATATTATAACAAAGCATGAATTATTCTTTCAGTTTCTATACTTGTATACACACACAACTCCAAAAGGAAAATAAATGCTTTCACTGTAGTCTCAAAGGAAGGAGTCTATCTGACCTAGTGTAGATGTCTAGAAGTCTGAGCTGTTCATTCCATGTTCCTTTGCAAACCATGGAAGTAAGATATGCATTCATTCATGGTTAACATCACAGTAAAATAGATGTTTGCAATCTGACCAATTGAATTACTTCCTAAAAATGTCTGCTTCTCTATATAGAGACAGAATAGATCAAGTAACTCAGAAACAGATGTCTACATTCTTGATGTATAAATTTAGGCGAGATGAATCCATCCAAAGTTTTTAGATAGTCAGTTTAATAAAGTAGGAAAGATAAATACAACAACATAATATCATGCAAAGTACGTATTTCATCATTTCATGGCAACTATTAAGTGTGCACTTCATTAAAAAATGGTGATAAAATAGTTACCAGAATTACAAACATGGAGGGGGGTATTTCTACGTAAAACCTTATAGCAATTTTTATCTAGAATCCTTCTGCAATAGTAGACATGCATTTTCCAAAGATAATTTGTTCTGTTTCAAAATTATCATTTAAGTTACTTGGGAAGAACCTTCCTCTGGAGGCTGATGTCTCTCCTTGAAGGTACAATCTGAACCCACTTCCCTCTCTGTCAAAACAATTTAAACTGAATAGCTGATTTCTAAATGGCTAATTTTGATGAGATGAATCCCATTCATGCTATATTAAGCCAACTAATCTTTATATAGGAGGAGATAAGTTTTCACAAAAGAGAGTACAGCCCCTTCAAAACAAATGTGTAGGAATGTCCTGACATTCAGAAAATTTCAATAAATTATCATTGGTTTTACATACAGTTTAGCAGTTTCACAGATTTAGTGAATATACTGACCAGTATCTTGGTTTGCTTCCTGCACATGTATATGAAAGGGCATATAAATTCTCATTAAATGAATGCCTTTGATAACCATGCAGTAGAATTTCATTTAGAAAATTCCTAGCAATAAAAATGAATCATTTTCCTCAGTGTTTTGAATTAACAGGCCAATACACTTTACTAAAAATAGTAGAACTTCTTCATCATGCGTTCTGTATATCACAATTAGTAGATCCATTTTTCTGCAAGAGAGAAAGATTGGTCAGAGATGCCAATCAAAGCAGTATACTCTAAATGCCCTAGAAGGAAACTTCATTTTTTTTTCTTTTTTAGAATGTTTACTGAAGTCTGACTGTCTATCTTGTAATTTGATTAAATAAGACATGTCAATTTATAATGTTTAATATACAGACCTTGGTATGTCTTTCTACAGTTTTATACCTGTTTTTATAACTGTTGCCATGCCTTATTAGTTTTCTAATCTGAATAGTTGCAAAATTTGCCATTCCTACCAGATTTTACAATGGCTTAATAAGACAAAGTATTGTAAGAAAGCAAAATTTTAATATCATTTTAGTTAACATGATCTTATCTCAGAATTATGTAGTTGAAAACCATCTTAGTAGAGCATTTCATCTACACATCTGTTTGTCTTAATTTGGTACAGAGGTACTGATTCATAGTAGTATGAAATAGTAATTGCCAGGAAGAGAGAAGTTGTAAAATCTAGCAACTCCTAGAAAAATTAATAAAACAAAATGTTCATTTGCCCCTGCCTTGCACATTTGTTTACTCACTTTGCTCCTCACAAAGGTAAGAATCATAATCACAGTTTAGTATTTTCATTATGATTTCCCAGATTTTGTATCTTCTCTCTACTGGTCACAATTACTCCACTAGGTGAAAATACCTCTGAACCCTGGCTTATTTGTTTCAGTAGAACAATCTGATTCTCAGATGGCCTTGCAATTTGTTCTCACTTCCAGGGCAAGGTGCCATTGCCTCACTCTAGGTGTCTAGGTATTGGTTGCACAGGTACAACTCTATGGAGGGAGCTGAAGAGGTGAATTTACAGTGAGACCTGAAGAGATCTCCCTCACAGATACAGAATAATTGTGTTTGGAACCCGGTGTTGGACATCATCCTAAGCACCCAGACTTACTGAATTAGAGACTTTGAAAAGGTTTAAGTACGTGGAAATGAGCAAAAGCAACAGCTGTGTTGTCATATTTTGAAGTCATTGGAATGAAGTTCACTAAATTGTTTTTCCTATGTTCAGTAGAACACATCTTGTACCTTACCTTTAACTTTGGAATAGCAAGGCTCACAGTGCACAGTTTGTTTGTAAATCCAAATGCTGTCTCCTGCTTTTAGATCTTCCAGAGGTCTCTTACATACTTCACACTTCAACACACAAGTCAAAGAATGAGGAAAAATTAAAATGAAGCATTTCTCTAATAGTCATACCCAGAATGCTTTCCATTAGGAAACAAGCAACCCCAGACCGAAATAGGAGTTGTTAGTGCTGCAATATAAAAACTGAACTCTGAAAGAGTAGTTTTAATGAACAGGCAGTTAGACATCTATCTCACTTTTAGACATCTAAAAATCAGATATCAGTGGTTGCATAGGTATTTATTATAGTCAACAACACTGTTCTTCCCCCATACATTTCCAAATTGTACTTTCTCTGTCTTAGCTTACAGGTTTATCCTAAAATAAGATGAATCACCGTTTTGACATCCTTTTCTTTTTTCACTGAGGAAAGGAAGGATGATCGCACATAATCATCCAACTCACAGTAGATCTTAAATAATCTAAACCTGCTTATTTCAAAATATTTTATAACGCTTTATCGTAACAGTTAACTATGTCTCCCATTCTTGCAGAATCTGGACACTGCTTTTACAAATGTCTCAAAAAAAGCTAATATTTGAGATAGAGGAGCATTGCCCATGTTTCATTTATGAAAATACACAGATACACACAGAGGCTGACTTACCAAGATCACAAGGAAAGCCTACAGTCGATCAAGGAGCATGGTAATGTGATATAGAAACTAGGATCTCGATACTCAGATAATTTTATTTATTTACTTATTTATTTACTTATTTTTGTTTTTAAATATAATAAAAATAGAAAATTCTGGTTTCTTTGGATATTTTACACAATGATAACTGAAAATCAGCATTAGTATTAAGGTCCTCTGAAAACAATCTGCTGTCTTCACCTTTTTTATATTGCTTTGTTCAAATCAGCAAAAGGGTGGACGTGTTTTCAAAGCTTTGATCACCAATATAAACTAGAATTTTTATGCAGACAAAAAAAATTCTACAATTTGGGTTATTTACTCACTGCACGTTTGGTATATACCTTTACAAGGAAATGAAGATGTAGTGCTGTCAGCTACATGCAAATCTCTAATGGATACAGGGTATTTGTAAGGAGCTAAATGAATATTAATGATAAGTTGCACTACTTAGCTAAATACATAACTACAAGCATGAACCACAGACCTACATCAGTTAAATTTTTTTACCAATGCTTTCATAAGTTTATAGTTACACAAAAATTAAGCTGGATATTGCTCACCAGACAGGTCCCCAGCTGAGAATAGGTAACAAAAAAAATACTGTTTCATAAATAAGCATAAGTATTTAACAGATAATTTAGAAAATACCAACATGTTAATACTCCTATCTCATGAAAAGCCCATTCTTCTTTATATGTGTTGATCTGTCTAAAAAGCATGGAAGCAAACCAGACCTTCTATTTATGTGCAATAATAATATTGAGGAGGTATTACATAGTGGTTCCTATGTAAGAAATTGCATTTGTGGTGCTCACAGAGCCCAGAAAGTCCATAGTAAACAAAAAGCACATGCAGCATCATTCATGTGAAGTGCAACTTAACTGCTGTATTTGCTTTGTGGCCCTTTTCATGCAGTAAATGGGGACAAGAACTGCTGTCAGAAGCAGAAGTAAAAACTATGCAGGACTGGGCAGAAATATGAGCTATGCTAATGTGGTGATTTTGCCGAGTATTGTTTGTTAGAACAACAAACTCTGTGTGTAGATGCAAGCAGAAACAGGACAAATGAGGCAGAAAGAAAACAGACTATGGGACTGAGCATTTCCAGGCATACCCTGAGAAAAGTTTCAGAGTAAATTCTAGGCGGAGGCTTAGGGTTTGGAATTACAAACAAAAAAAGTAATTTCTTCTGTACTTTCATTCGTAATGGAAATAGGGAAAAAATAGCTACTTTTTAATAATCAAAAGTGTTTTAGATGTCAATCAACAACTTGTACAAACTTCATAAAAACTGAATAAAATTTTACAATACGAAGAAAGTGTAAGTTGATATAATTCACTGTATCAGACTTGAAGTGAAGGCTTATAAATGTGTTGGACTCTAAGAATTCATTCAGCTGCATCCTTTATCCTGCTTATGGTTCCAAGGGAGGAGAGGCAAGGAGAAGAAGGGTAGAGGGAGAGAGGGAGATAGAAGGAAAAAGGAAGGGATTGTGTAGGAAAGAGAGGGAAACAGAGAGATCAGTATTTCCTACAATAATCCTCTCCTTCAGCTGCAAGCCTTCCTATTGTCACAGGCGGAGAAGGCCTAAGGCCTAAATAATCTCTTATTATATGTGTACTATAATGCAGGTATTACAATCAAATTATATTTCTTGGTAGCAGGTGAAATCTTACCTTGAAGCAAGTCGAATGACAGTAAATTTGCAAGGCATCTAAGATCATTTTGGCATCTATGCCCAAGGGCTTCCTGCAGTATGTACATATATCTTTTCCAATTATACTCCTGTGTATATAATATAACATCAGCTGTCAGAAAAAGAACTGCCATTGAAATCTCAAGCAGAAAATAGGTAAGGTTAGCACACTGCGTGGGAAAGACATTTGTATACTGTAAAATGGCCATTAATGGAAAAATGTCATTTGTGTATTCTCTCCATTCTGGTTGACAGGTGTCATATACATGCTCCTGTGATGGGAAAATTGCTGAGCATAATTGTCAACTAGCAAGAATACCATGGTAGAAAAATGGTCTTCTCTGGTGAACTGAATTAAGCTGCTGAATGTCTGGGAGCATGTATACTAAACAGGGATAAAGTGGAGGGGAATGATTTTAACATTTTAATCTCAAAAGTAAATTGGTAGTTGAATTCAAACTGCCATTATTTGATCAGTCTGGTTCACAGAATTCTCTGTGTTGCAGAAGTGCCTGAAAACTTTTTTGACTTTCGGCACTGCAGACAGAACTCATACTATCATGGCAATTAAAGTGAACTCATGTATAGAACAGCCTACCTGGTATTCATGACAGTAATATTTTTTAAAAAAATTTCAGCTCTTGTTGCATCTTATGTGACACCATTTTGTACTTTATCTGGATACAACTGTTGGTGTTGTTTTAGCATTACAAGATCAATGGGTCTTTCTCCTTTTGTCTCAGTGACAAATCACTGTATTTATATTTAATCATACCCAGAGTTCTTTATCCTTATGTTGGAAAGGATATAAATTTTTCTAATCAGGTATTTTCAAGTAACAGGGCTGTCAAAGTTATCTGAACTGAAAATAGGGGGCAACTTTAACTTCTTTTTCCCCACGAGGTTAAGTTATTATAGATTGAGCAAAAATCCTACTTATATTCAGGAATGTCTTAATTGATGTGAAAACATAGTTTTCAACAGCATTGTCATGTGAACCTGTTCCTCCACATTTGTACATAAATTTGGTCATTACAAAGACCATTCTCACAAAGGAAGGAAATTTTGCAGAGTAAGTGGCTGCCTGAGACAGAAACCCACAGAATCACAAAGCCAACTCTGTCACTTAAGGCATTGGCTCTTGTTTCTATAGATACTTTAAAATGTCAGCTGTGACAAGCCTAACATAACATTAGGCTGCTAAACTGTGGTAATGATTGGATGGCATGATCTCGCTGAAAGGGAGCTTTGTATGAAAAGCTGTCTCATGATGGTGACTTCCACTGCTCTCTTTTGTCTGAAGACTTGAATGTTTATGTAAATGACTGTGTCCTTGGGTACTCTACAATGTTATTAATGTGTACTTACCGATCAGAAGTAGAATAAACAGTTTTGATTGTATTTCCAGTTATATTTTCTTCATAGGCACCATATGATGATTTGCTGTGAAGCAGAGAGTGCATAGCTATCACTAAACAGTACTACATTTTTTTAAAGGTTTCACTACACTGATGATAGTATGCAAAATAAACTATGACAACCTGCTTGTAAAAAAAATCATGCTTGGTGATGAGTTCTTTTTCTGGTGTTTTTCACAATCATCAAGAATAATATATTAAACAAAAAGTGTAAATTAGTGAAAATATAGTGTCTTTAGACTGCGTTCTGTTTTTGAATGGATCTTCAGCATTTCAAAATTAAATCCACAAGTCCACTGAGCAAAATTTACATGATGCTATTGGGTTTGCCGGTGCTGATATCTCAGCGTAAATGGTACATATCAGAAATGGGTGACAGACTACATTTTTTCATTTTCCTCTGCTTCTTTCACTTGTCCTCAAAGAGCTGTCAAACAGCCAAACAAAATTACAACATGTCCCTAGAATTAGATTGAGGGTCTTTATAATACAAGCTGTTCAGTGTGTGATTTGTGTTCCCTACAATAACTGTATTGTTCCTTATATCAGAGTAGAAATGAATTTACTGAATTTAATTATCAGGGAAGTTAAATCTTCCGTTTTAAACAGTCCCGTTTCCAAGTTACTTAACTGTCAGTTTTGTTTCCATGCAAGGGATGAACATGTATGTGACACGTGAAGAAGTAATCTTGCCTTACATGTTTTGAAGATTTCTGAATTGTTTTGTTTATCCTATTCTCCAGAAATTCTTAAGGTGTATATAGTTATTATTACGTTTCATAACACTCTTGAATAATGTTCTGCAATGTTAGGAGCAACGGATTATAATAATGTGTATTGACGAGATGCTGGGTTTTTTCAGGGAAATATAATGGATTGAGAACATGTGTGTGTAAGGTGTTATGAAGCGCAGATACTCTTTTCTACGTACCTGTATTTTGTGAAGTACATATATCTTATTCGATTTCTGTGCAACACCAGAAATGTATTTAAATTGCACAGTAACTGGTAAGCCGAAATGATAAATGTTTTATTTATGTTTCATAGAACATAACAAAGTGCTTGTTATTTAATCAGAATGTAGCAAACCTGGGTTTGCTCACCACAGAGGAAGTATCTCCTCAAATGAACATCCAGTACTCCATTTACATTTCAGGTGAGATGAAGGAAAGTTGACTTAGTAGGAATGCAAACTAAAGCTATGTGACCATCTTTGGAAAGGGTTTCTCTGGCTGTTTTTGCCTAGACCAAGCATGTGCACAACACGTCACAGGGTGGAGTATATTGTTTTCTTATAGCCTAATGTTTCTTGCTACAGTGAAAAGTGGCACAGAAATATAAGTTCTCTGTTCCTGTAAAGTATAAGCCTGTGCTTTTTTTCTGTTGTTAAGCTTATTTTTCCCAAATCTTCCATTTAACTAATTTTTTAACTGTGGAATCTCAGGCAAAGTGAGTACTGTACCTTGCACACTCAGCATAATATGGGTATGGACATGCTGCATGCCTAAAAGTAACAGTATCTTACAAGAAGCTGTATGGAGAAAAACTCTTTCCTTGAGTGTCCTAGTGTAGAGAACAGCATCCCTTGGAATTTAATAACTGACTGGAGTATTATGGTTGAAATACACAAAAATATATATAACCACATCTTAGAAAAAAACGCACAACTGAAGTGTATAAACCAAAAAATTATGAAGCTACAGCAAAAATATTTCCAAAGCATCAGTTTCTAACCTTGTTGACTGGAAGTGTGAGGCAACTCAGAACGTTTAAATAAATGCATAGTCTGACAGCTTGACAAGACACCAAGTGAAAACTGAGTCACAGTGTAGTCTGAGAAGTGTGCATCTGATCACGTCCCTTCTTTCAGTTCCTATCAGTCACTCCTTTACTTGCTAAGGTGTGACTTGTTCATACAGCAAACTACTCAACAGTAAATACTGTGGAACCTATTGCATAAAACCTGAAAGAATAACCTACAAAGACTATTCATTTAATTAGTTTTCATGGATTAAATTGGGATTAGAGATTCAGGTAGAGGGTATAAATTCTGCCAAGTGTAAGGTAACATTGTGTATTGCAGCTAATTCTTTGTCCTGCCATTCTTTTATTACTGTTCTCTATTTTAACTTTCAAAGATAATCAGAGTATTACAACTCAGAGCCTGTATGATTTCAAAATTCTGAAAAATGTTAATTAAATTTTCTGTTGAGTATTCGTTTTTAGTCCTAAATTTTGTGCTATTTGGATTTGCTTTTATTCTCAGCCAATTTATGAGTTTGTCCTTCAATATCATGCAGAATTTTCAGAATACAGAAATTTCAACTGTACTCTAACCTCCTACAGCAAATATAAGAATATTAGAGACTAAAGATCCTGTGGCCATTCATATCCACACTAAGGCTCAGGTGTGCATAAGGTTAAGGAAACATTGACCATAGTTTCAACTACATCTCTAGAGCTACACAGGGTGCATCT
This sequence comes from Grantiella picta, assembly GCA_013397955.1. NCBI lineage: Eukaryota > Metazoa > Chordata > Aves > Passeriformes > Meliphagidae > Grantiella > Grantiella picta. The sequence goes on along the minus strand of VZRM01000409.1, from coordinate 269,031 downwards.
TGTGCTCCCCACTCTGTGCCCTAGAGTTAGGATTTGTGACCTTCTGTGCCTGGGATCCTGGAAGCAGATTCGGAAAGGGGCTGGCATGATTCCAGAGACCAATGTGATCTTTCTAAGCATCCCTGAAATTTCTTGCATAAAAAAGTTTTTTGTTACTTTTTTTTCAAGAAATGGAACTTTAGACATTACACTACTCAATTAATTGCCCACACTACCTGGTCTTTCTTTCACTGTCACTAGAGTAGTTTGTTTCTGGGAGATTATTTGGAGCCCTTGGAGGATTTTCATATACTTTCTCAGTTATCCTAGAATAAAAAAGAATGCACACAACAAGAAAAGAAACACTTTTTAGAAATTATTTTCAGCTACAGTTTTAATTTACACTTACAGTCATGAATGCAGAAGCTTGGGCTAGGAAAAGTAGATAAAAGAAATTTTTCTTATTTTTGTTAAACTGCTGCTGGTGAAACATAATGCCAACCTATAATTTTAAGTCCTCCAGTTTATGCTGATATATTCAGATAGATTCATATTGGAAATTTCATCTAACTTTAGTTGAAATCCAGTTTCCTCAAAGTGCCCACTGGGGTTTTCAACTGTGTAATAATGTCTCAGCTGTTGATAGCATTCTATATTTTCTTGTCAGTATCTTGTCAGAATAAAATAATTCCAGGTTTTCTTTCTTTTTATATACTACAGTTGTGTTTTTATTAGAAAGGACCAACTAAACAGGTATGTAGACTCATTTCAAACAGCAGGACTATGATTCAAGGAAAAGAATCCTTTCCTCCTGCAGTTTTCCCTGCCACAAACATGACAAGCAAACAAACATAATAAACCTTGTCATACAAATTATAGGATTTAAGTAATAAATGCTAATGTTCTTGAGGATTTTACAAAACAGCTCAGACAAAGGCTCCTCTTGTTTGGTTCTGCCAAAGGTTATATTCTGAAACAACGTGATCATTATATGCCTTAACTCTGGATGTGTGGGCTGCATCTTGACAATTTCAGTGAGCTTGCCAAGGACTGAGGCTCCACTGAACGACCCTCACTCAGTGCTTGTGGTGCTTTGTATGCAGAGCAGTGCTGCAAGAAGCAGCACCTCTATTGTGCCTCACTCCTGGTGGGGCAGCCCCTGGCAGAAACCAAAGAGGAGCCCATTCACTGTAGATGCTCAGTATAGGCTTCCCTGGTCAGACTGTTAAGTGAGACTGCTGGGATAAAAATATTTTCTATTTAAAAATAGTAAAACTGCCTATGTATACATAGATAGATAAGCTTTTCCTCTTCATGTGGATATACAACTAAATGGAAAACTCCAAAAAGATACCATCAGAATGGTACCTAAAAACATACTACTGACATCACTTTAATTGACCAAAATGGATGCTAGCTTTTGTAAACAACAAAATCTCGTAGCAGTGAAGCTTTGATACTAGGAATGCATTTACTTATATTTGTTTGAGATACCAGCAGCTGAATTCACAGAACACTTAGAAAAGCAAAAAAATGCTTAGGAGGATCTTGTCACTAGTCATGTTCATTCTCCACAAGAGATTATAGATTTGAGTCATTGCTTATCAAAATGCAGCTTTTTTGTTATTTGGTTAATCAGGCACATTTTAGAAATAATACAGATATCTTACTCACATTGGGCAAATTCTGTTTGCTTGTATTAGGAATTCACATTTTCTGGTAATACTAAACAACTACACCTCTTGATATTTGACCTTCAAACTTTACAGAGAACTATGAATTGAGTCTCACCACTTTTTGCTCTGGTCATCAGCAGACTTTACTTCAGTGTGATCACCACGGTTCTCATCTCTGAAAATGAAAGAAAACTCAGAATAGATGTATTTTATTTAATCTAAACATATTAAATGGACTGAATTATTGAAGAAGAAAAAGCCGTACGCATTTCCCAGGTAAGATTCCTGACTACAATGAGTAGCTATCTGGTCAGGCTTCAATATTTTTTAGTTTCTTTCCAATATGAGACTGCAAAAGAATTACAAATGACTCAAAAATGCCAAGTTCATTATAGTATTGTAGGATAATCCAGGCTGGAATTTAAGGGTGCCACTGCGTCACATTGTGCTGTCACACTACAGGTGAAGGTCCTGCCTACATGTTCCAAACTGACTGCAGCTCTGTCGTTTTGATAACAGACTTTCATTCAGTTCAGGCATCAGTACCATGAGCTATGGGAATGGCTGCCAAAGTGTGTCCCTTGCTTTGTTATCATATCCAGCCCAAATCTCTCTTCCAACTGCTGTTATCTAGGGTTGTATACAATCTCTAGGTCTATGTGTCTCTACTGGTCTATTTGTACCAGTAACTCATCAATCACTGGCTGCAAAAATGCTGATTTAATATAATAAATTTCATATATTAACATATGTCACGTATATAAAATATATTTTTCCATTAGTATTGCATATTAACTGCTCTATAATAAAAATAGTACCCATTGACAAATTTTTTAAGTTTGAAAAAAGGTCACTGTGGTTCTCATTTGAACAGAAATAAAAATCTAATTTTAATTTTAATCTACTTTTAATGAACAGAACATATTAATACTAATATCAAATCAACCATAAATATTTTATAGGTATATAAGGGAAAGATTATGACAGGCTTGCCTCTTATTTTTCTGATCAGCAGTATTTTTATCAGTAAAATCTGGAAGGTCTTTTCTTCTGAAAAAAACCCAAAGAGAATTGTTAAGATATTCCCCCTATCTAGGAAGAGATAAAGTGTCATAAAAGAAAGAAATATATTTATTCACACATTTAAAAGAAAAAAAGTAATTTTTTAGTTAATTTTATGTTCAAAATTTGCAAACACTTATGTTATTGAAGAAAATATGTCTATAATTTTCCCCTAGCAAGGTAAAGTTCTGTACAACTTATTTATTTATAAATATTATTATCTAGTAGATCCAAGAAAATGAAAATGCTTTTTTAGACTGTATGAATGTCATAGTTTAAGATTGTTCTTTGCCAGTGAAGACAGTGAAGAAGAAATATAATCTTTCAAAGAGTTACAATTAATTTACAGATTCCAAGCAGCTCAATCCATGTTTGCATAATTTATTTGCAAAAATGAATTTTTATTTAAACTAAGAAACTTTAGCTTCTTAATACTTAAATACATGGCCAAATGTCCTAAATTTTGCTTCTGGAATGAAAAGAAATGACCTCTGTGCATCATCATGGTTAACAATTAAAGCACTGATCATGCCTGTGTTTATATTGAAAATGTTAGTATCCGAAGACTCACATATTTTACACATATGGAAACATTTCCTTTAATTTCGTAAATACAATTAAAGTAGAGCCTAGGTTTTCTTCTATTTTCTTTCCTCTTTTAAAATGGTTCAATGAATTAGAGAATGGAATGACTTATGAAAAGAAGTAAGAAAAACCACATGATTCTCCTTGGGTACAAGTAGAGAGGAAAACAAAAGGCCAAGTAAGCTCTGTGAAAAATCATAATTTGGTCACTTCAATCCACGATAGGCTGAAAACTTTGGATACTCCTAAAATTCAATAGTGTCTCAAAGCCTTGAACTCTATCCTAATAAATTATCTGTGAATTAACATGAAAAGAAAAAAAGGATACCAAACTTAGAGTTTAGTGCTAAATGTATATCTATATCTATGTTTATGTGTATGTGTGCGTATATGTAAGATTGTCTACTGTAAAATAGATGATCACAGGTTGGCAACATTTATGTGCTGTTACTGTTTAGAAAATGGTTTTTGAAATTTATCTGTAGGATATCAGTGCTCGGTGTGACAAATATCATAGAATTCTTACTAGCACAGTACCCTACCGGTTCTTCCCTTTCGCTGTGCTGAAGGACTGCTTGCAGAATTCCACAAACTTGGCTTGAAACTCATTGAACTGACATACTGCTCAAAAGAGTAAGTTCAAGCTGTTCTCTATCGATCGCTTCCCTTGCTGATTAAAATGCTTTTTTACACCTTGCTGGGCAACACTTACCATCCATGAGTCCTACAGTATTTTGTTTATTGCCCCTTCTCTAACCATATCAAAATATTTCAGTAATAGTTTAATTGTGGAAGTGTACAAGGCATGCATTGAAGCTTGCCATAGGTAGTACTTGTTCAGCTGCTAGTGCACATGCCAGTGAATTAATCTGTATTTTTATATTAATCTTTCTGTATAAGGAATGGTACTTATTAATCTATAAACATTTTACAGATTAGCAACATTACCTTTCCTGACATTCTCATAGTTGCAAACTACTCACTGCCTTAGAAAAGTAGAGCCTGAGGAAGTTTGAAGACTTACTCCTTGTCACTTGTGAAAGAACTTGGATTCACTTTGCTGAGGTTGTTGAGGTCTTGGTTCCTTTAGAGATAGAACAAAACCCAGATCAGATCACAATTAGTATAGCTAGCTGTCAGTTAGTCAAATTAAATATTAATTTTTTTAAATGTTATAATTGATACATTCTTTATGAAAGAAAATATTGAACAGTGACCATCATTGCCCACCATATGCACATTAAGCACATACTCTTTCTGGAACAAAAGGACCAAATTATGTTTTGGAAACAAGAAATTATACCTAATACTTATATCAAAAAGGATAATTCCTGCTGAACACACATTGTGGACAACTTCAGAGTGCCTGACTTCTAACATGCTATGATATAACAAAGAATCTTTACCAAGTAGTACAATCAACCAAGTACTCCTGATATGTGTGTGAATCATATCTTACCTAAAAAGTAATTAGGGACTAAGTGTTTTCATCTAAATAAAAGAGAAAGTACTTTTGTCTATTTGGTAGGCTATCTAGACCAGCTCCTTCCCAAGTAAACTCTCCCTTCTCACAAGAAATTTCATATCTAAACTGAGGGATGCTGAGATCTAGTTATATCCACTGACTCTTGCATTTCCACACAAGAGATAGAATGTGATTTATCATTACTATCTTATGTAAGGAAAAAAATCTTCCTTGAATTAGATCTTGTTGGTTAATTAATTTCCTTTTTTCAATATATTAATATTGAACATATATTGATGTAACATGACTATTAGAAATATAAATTAAGGTATTTTAGAGTTTTGAATGAAACTTTTAGCATTATCAATGCAAAACATGGAGTGTTGCTTTGATTACCTTTATTTCCCTTCAAAGGATTGCACTGGTATTAAAATTTCTATGAAACACTTCATTTCTGTGACACTGCATTTTCAAAATGCAAACTCCTCTAGTGAAAATTTTCCAGCAACTTTACCCAAAAAGCTACCATCTAGTAATATTAACTCACTACAAAAAAATTATAAATTAACACCTCAAAAGAAAGCAATGGGGAAAGAATGATGCCTTTGATGATATGGCCTCAATTAGGACCCATTCTATAACCTGGCAGTCAACAACGTTTCATATCTTTTTTTATTGACTTTTCATTCTGACCTGATCTGTCATGAAACAGCATCTCCGTGAAAGATAAATGTAGCTTTTTCAGGTTTCTTCTTGGTCATAAAAATCATAAAAATATTTGTCAGATTTGGGGCTCCCTTTAATAAGATTATCAAGATTCCCACTTGTTTAGAAATTAAACAGTTCAGTGCAAGGAGAGTCATTTAGCTAAAATTCCATACCAGTCATTAATAAATTATATACTTTTGGAGATTCTCTTTATACTATCACAGATTTCACACTTTTCAGAGTATTCCTTCAGAAATGGAAGCCTTGCAGTTATCCAAAAATATCCTTTCCTTTCTGAACTGGATAGCAAATTGTTTCCTCAGTACATGAAAGTAGCAATACTAAAATTGTAGTAACTGCAAGTAAGAGCTTAGGTAGTTACCTTAACTTATATTTTTTCAACTTTTATTTAAGAAAAATATAAACCCAGCTCTGCATTTGTCTGGCTTGAGTAAAATATGCATTATTATTATTGTCTCTTGCATCCTCCATTCCTTTCTGGTCTTAGAGGTATTTTAAATTTGCATTTCAGGCCTTCTATAAAGGCTACTGAAGCTTTGAAATTGCAGCTATTTCAATTATGATCTTGATGTGCTGTGCAACCTGGACATGTACATCACCCTTGGTGTTGTGTATTCACCTCAAAAACAGAAAGCAGATTTGGGGCTCCTGTTCATTCTGGCTGCAATCACAGGATTAGAAGCATTTTACTCAGCACAGTTATCAGTAGCCTTTCTGCTGACTTTCCCAGCTTGGAGCAATGGAAAAGCTGTGACAGTAGCAAATCTGTGCCCCGCAGGCCACTGTGTCTGTGTGCTCCTCTGTCTGATAGTCAAAGGCATGTAAGCATTTGGAGAACCAAATCCCAATGTGCTTTTAATGAGATTTAGCTCAGTAATACAGATATGTTTGAAATTTTTACTCATAGTTTAAATATAAAATATTCTATTCACTTTTTTACAACTTCGAATTTTGTATTTTTTAATAATATCTGTGGGTATTTCTTTCAGAATTAGACACATTAATTGAAGAAGCCTTCCTATATAAACAGTCGAATACATTGCAGATAAAATAAGCTTCCACTACAAGGCCCAAATACGAGAACTTTCTGGGTTAATCTTTGTAAGAAAGGTTAAAATATTTAGTATTATTGTATCAAATACTACATAATTGAATGAATAATGTTATAGAAATTTATTTTAGAGCACTAGGAAGTTATATCACCTATATGTTTTTTCTTGTTGGTAGCAGCTTTCTGTCAAAAGGGGAGGAAGAAACTCCTTTGAGATGAGCAGGAAAGATCGTGGCTCTAAAACATGTTTTTTTTAAGTTTTCACATGTATTTTAACACTCTTCCCACATAACTTGAGATTTGCTTTACCTTAAATTGCTCTGTTCACTTTCACAGAGTTTTCAAAATAAAAGAATGAGGAGTTGTCTAAAACAGTTCAAACTTGACCTACTGCCTGTTTGGAAATAAGGGGGAAAGAAATTTCCAATAATTTAGGAATTATTCCTTCAGAAATGCATCTACTGGCACACATTAATCCTTGGTGCAGCTCGAAGGATAGATGAGCTCTGTTCTCTAAATCATCGTGACTTTACAGCCAACAGCATTTTTTACTTCCTCTCATGTCATTCTTTTCAGTGCTTTGGGTATCCCAGTGCACTGACTGGCTTGTAAGGAAGATTTTACTTGCTACCTAAACAAGCTGTGCACTCCCTGTCAACTACAGCCTCATTCACAGAACACCAACTCTGAAGAGTACTAATAAGTGAACAGAAACAGTTGCAGCTGCAGATTGCAGCACAAAAATACAAGCAGATTGACTTGCTCAGATACATGTTATGGTTCCTATTTAAAAAAAAATCTGTAAAACAGAACCTTGGAAGATATTAATTTATGGTGCTGGTAACACTTCTTGAACTTTCAGCCTCGTGAAACATCTTGACATGACTGCAGTAAATAATCAGGGCTGACACCTTGCAAGTTCTTTGCTTTGAGGTGACTGGCTTAGTGCAAAGCAGAGGTCACAGGGTACACAGCTGCAAACTACTTGTTCAAGCATAGTTCAGGTTATTAGCAAATAAAGTTAAAGAGTTGTTATTTTTAATAGGATAAAATGTAAGGTAGGACAAGCTGAAGGACATGATGCATAACTGAGAATTTATCTGATTGTGCTCAGAGCATACTTTTACTGAGTTTTTCATTCTCTCATGGTTAGCAAAGCTACATTTACTTTAGCATTAGCACAGTGCTATCAACCAGTGTTGATATTAGAACATAATCCAGCCTCAGATTAAAAATTAGAGTAGACCTGCATTATAGAACCTAAACAGAATTTCAGGTTAGCTTTCATTTGAGAGTTGTTTGTTAAAAATCAGTAATATAACATATCTTTTTTAATACTTCTAAAAGAGATGGCAAGTATTAAAGTAGAAAAGAGACTAACCTATTTTAATACATTAAAAAAGGTCCTTGAATGTCAGAGTATCGGATGCAGTGGATTTCCAGGGGCAAGTATAACTTTCATGTGAAAAAATCAACTATCTTGGTGTCCCAGGCTGGCTGAATGGAATTCATACTTCCACATTTGTCAACAACTTTTTAAAGCATAGATGATGACGGTGAACAGCAGCATAAAGCTTCTATACAAAGCAGTTTAGGCAAACTAGGGGAAATATCTTTCAAATATGGTAGGTGGCCTGTAATAGATGTTGACATTTTTCATCGGTCATTCCAAAGGATGCCACCTCCAAGTATAGTATTTTTGGAGACAGCCATGTGAACATTCCCCCTAGGGTGAATATCTCTGAAATGGATGAGAATGAGGTAGGTCAGACAGCCTGCCACAAGGAGAATATATAGTTTGCTAAAAAATTCAAAAGGAGGAAATATTTTAATGAAGACTCAGGACATGACTGGAAGTTTCTAGGAGCACCTAACTCAGGATAACTAATACGTATTTTTGTATTCTACATAAAAATATTTGGAAGGGCAATACAGAAGATTTTGTATCACATATTGTACAAAAGGATCTCAAGTACTGAAGAAAATGATTTAATCTTAAAATAAAAACATTAAGATTTGGATAAAGACTTAGGTATGCTTGTCATTACTGTTAAAGTATGGAAGACAATTCTATTTACTCGTTTACTTTTATGTTTGTAAGTCACCACCTCCTGAACAAAAAAGGCTGTTCTGCCTTTAACAACATCTGTGCAGAAAAATGCTAGAAATAGCACTGTGAATCCAAAAGAAAGGCCCACCCTGAAGGATAGAAAAACCCATGTGCAACTGGGCCACTGTGGGCTTCATGCTATAGACTTGTTAGTCATGAATTTTGCTACTGCTGTCTGCTATTTTGCCTGTAGCTACTTGTATAAAATAGGATTAGAAATCTGACAACTAATGAAGAGAGTCCAGCAAAATAAAAGACTAGCAAAGAACATAAGTAAAGTAGGTTTAAAAAAAGCTGTCAAGGCAGGCTGCCTGCAAAATTTATGGCTCGGTTTAACTAGGGACTATTATTCTGCCATATCTTGGACCCTATGCCTCTAAGACACAAACAGAAAGGGAAATTATATTAGGCTTATGTGACAAGCTCTACAGAAATCAGCTAAATTTCAAAAGCTGAATATCTCTGACTCTGTATCAATATCAGCAAATGTTCCTTCATTTATGGAATGTCTTTTGCTTTACCTGTGCTATTAATGTAAGATATCTCATGCCTTCCTTGATTTAATGTATGAAAGATCGATGGACATTTTCAGTAAATAATCTTTAAAATGTAAAAATGAATGTAATATGTAATCACAAAGTGTGGATTTTTTTTCTTTTATGCTCTGTATCAAAAAGCTAAAGGAATTGTCTACATTTTGCTTTGCTTTTCAGTCTACATTTGATTTCTAACTCAGTTCACTTGAGATACAGATCTAATACTTTTCAGTCCTTCTGCTCTGTGATCTACACTTGTGAATCTCACTTATTTCAGTGGATAATAGTTTTGAAATTCTGGTGTAACTGATGACAAGTCAGATCACCATCAAAAAGGAAAACACAAATGAATCCAATCCACACATTCAAGCACATCTCATAGTTCTTGCTGATTTCTTGGTTACTTTTTTAACCTTGAAAACATTCAGATAAAGTTTCAAATGGCATGGAAACAGGAAATGTGAATCACACCTACAAAAAAGCTTTAGTGATGTTATTGTTTAGTGAAAGCAATGAAAATCTAGTATTTCTATTTGTAAATTCTGAAGGCAGTGAAGAAAGCATCAATAAAAATAGATTTTAAAAAGTGTGATCACATTTTTCTGACTTTTCTTTATGCTGAGATGAAATTGAAGTTGATCCTAGACATGTGGGAGTGAAAAACAAAATTTTAAACAGACCCCAGCTAAGCTCTTGAGCTTTAAGGGTCAGGCAGCAGAGTATAAGCCCACAACTCCCTAGTTATTCAGTGAATACTTACCTAACCTGTAAAAGTCCTGAGCCTCTATCTAGTTCCAAATGTTCCCTAATTCTTGAAGGCATTCTTGCCTTGTTGCCTAGAATTTCGTCATCCATTTTTGCTGATACACCAACAGTTGACATAATATTCAAGCACCAATATTCTAAGTGTTACTTTATGGGCTTGGAAACTGAAGGACCATGCATATTTCAGACATGCTGGAACACCTTTAATGACTGGGGCACTTGATGTCAAGTCCAGGGATAATCAGTGAGGTTTTGAATCTAGTCACTCTGTCATCATCAACATAATCATGAGCAATCCAGAGGCAGATCTATTAAAGGAGTCAGGCACAGTATTTTTAACAGATCTGCATCTGTTTTCTGATTAAAAGCACTGAGTAGAATTATAAAAACTACTGAGATGACTCCTTCTTTCTAATAGATGATATAATAAGATATATATAATATTTTTAAATGTGATACCAAACAAGTTACATCTGATGTCCTTTCTTCAGTGATCTCTCTCAGTTGACCTACAAAGCATTAGGATCAACAGCTTCTTCTTCTGACATGATGGAATATGCAAAGATGACACTAAGAAAGTCTGACTAAAACCTTAAAGACACTTCTGAACTAGTCATGTCAGCACAGGAGAAGACAAAAACAACCAATTGCCAAGTGGACCTTCCAAGTCTGAACTAAAAGAGTTGGTCTGGAGTATATTAAATGTCAGATATCTCACTGGATAAAGTTTAACATCTGGGGCCCAGCTGAATTTTGATCTGCTCTTATGGCTGCTTTCTCAGGTTTTGTCAAGTATAACTGAGAATGAATAAATGAATTTTTGAGAAAAGATTGGCATTTATCCTGGAGCAGGGTGCATTTCCTTCCACATTGCTATGCTCACTAATCAGTGCCAGGAGCCTTTGCTCAGTCCTTTCATCAATAACAGCTGAGGTTGAGGGAACAGAAGAGGACTGCAGTGAACTGTGAAAGCCAATTTGTACTGTGCCAAAAGCGGTGTAATCTTTAGCCCAGAGGATTTTGGAGTTAAATACAGAGGAAGAAGCTGTTGATCAGAATGTTTCATAGGAGATAGACTGGAAAAGATCACTGAAAAAAGACAACTTATTCCATTTTTCTGAAAGGATATGTATGACCCTGTAAGTACTGTATTAGCATTTCAGTTCAAAATAATGGGCTTGGATCTCTTCAAATAAGCTGTGCAACAGTGAATCATATGTATCAACACGCAGAAAAGCTGCAAACCAGCATTCCAGTGAATGCCAAATCTATTAGAATTGACAGACAGAAGGAGCCTGTCACTCGGAAGGGCCTTCTGCTGAAATAAGAAAAAATATGTGTCTATATATTGTATTTGTACTATCAAAACCTATTTAGAAAGTGTAAAGCCACTTCACTTTACCCTAAAGAAACAATTGTCATTGTAGCAAAAGCAAGCTACTGAAGTATGGGTGTGCTTACATGAGTTCTATTTCACTATCCTTGCTTCCAACAATTTTGGAAGGACACAGGTGTCCTCTAGAACATTTCAGAGGTCTCTAGAAGGTCTAGCTAAAAAGTCAAAGCAAATAAAAGACATCCCAAAGGAAAAGTCACATAGGAATTACTAGTGTAGGAGCCATGTCTCCAAATTTTGGCCATCTAAACTATAGTCTAACCTAAGATAGTTCCTTTGGATATTTCTAGTGCTCTTTGGAATTGCCTATCTCATAGACTCATAGAATAGCCTGGGTTGGAAGGGACCTTAAAGATAACCCAGTTCCTACCCCCGTGCTGTGGGCAGTGACCTTTCACTAGACCAGGTTGTTCACAGCCCCATCCAACCTGGCCTTGGAAATTCATGGAATGGCAGTCTAATGAGAACATATAATTAGCCAATATCTCAAACTACACTTATGTGTTCTCTCAGATTTGTGCTTAACACAGCTCTAGAACAAGAAAAACTTTGTGAATAAATGTTCATTTAGGAGACGTAATATCATGCTTTTAATTTCACTGGTTTGGAAAATTCCAAGTCAATAGCAGTTTGCTTTTTTTTTTAATAATCTGAAAAAAAACCCTGTATCTTGTATTTTTTTTCTACTTTTCCAAATTCCCAGATGCTAATAGACATAGAAATGTGAATCCTTATTACAAGAGTTAGTTTAGGCACAGGTAGTTAATGTGTTGATCTTTCACAATCTATTGCAATGAGAACTGGGAACACATCTTGGATCAAATAGGAATATCATTAAAAGGGAGCATAGTACACACGGTTTTACAGCATTGTCTGAATTTTGTACTACCTGACAGGAGTAATAATAGTGAGTTATCCTGTACACTATAGGAAAAACTTGTACAGGAACAAGAATATGGGATTCTGTCCGAAAAATTTATTCTAGTCCCTTGTTTCTGTTCCCTAGAAATTGCCTCTCTCACCCACATGCTTACAAATACATAGCTGAAATATTTTCTTCAAGATAACTTCTGTGGCTGGCATACCAAAAAGACATCCTTATGTAAGAGCTTCTGCAATATGCCCTTTGCCCCTACAGACTAATAGTCTTTCCCTGGTGGCAGACAATCTCACCATAGATGCTTTAAAAGCTGAGTGAGATCTCTCTCTAATCTCTTGTATAGCCCCTGCTACTATCAACCCAAAAGCTTTTCCTCAGGTATGTCCAACATGGATTAATTCTGATATATCTATGAAAAATAAAAGATAAATTCATTAGTTCTACAGTTTATGAACTTTTGGAAATATGGCTTTTTGATTATTCTGCATCCTTTGGTGATAATAACTTTGTAAATGCCCTGGTAAATGTGCTTCACTGTGCCAAATACCATTATTTTCTTTAACAGTGTGTAGTTCAATACAAGTGAGCCCCATTACAAAAGCTTTTTATAGCAACACGGATTTTTATATTTTTATAGTAACACAGATAACTGTAATCATTAATGAAAGACTGACTAAAGCTGTGTTAAACACCCACAGAATGCTTGAAGTGGTTTAACATGATTTTCTATAGAACATTGTTCTTCAAAAAATGCCAGTTTTTAAACACCTGCATTTAATAGTTACTACAATTATGGAATGGAAAAATGAAAAGTAAGAGTCTTGCATCCACACTGATGTGGGAAAAAGCACAAAAATTACTTAATAAGCAATGAATAAAAGGCCCATTGAGGAAATCAGAAAAACGTCTCTGGATGTATCCAGTGTAGTGCTCATCTGCTGCTGTATTTGTGAGATACCAAGAGACCTGATTTGACCTGTTATGCTTTGAAATATGCACAATTATTAGACAGTAGATGTCTTTACTTTTTCTGTGTCCTAGCCTATTTATGCTGTCTAGATTAGTTATAGATGCCCTAGTTAATAATGAAATGCCTCTTTCGTTCGTTAATCATATCCAACAGGTGAAAGAAGGTCCATATGTCCATGCCTTCAGATGTGAGTGCGGTGTATATATATGTGTGTGTATATATGCATATATGTATATATGTATATATGTATACATGTATATATGTATATTTGTATATATGTGTGTATACATATGTTTGTGTGTGTGTATATATATATATATATATGCACATCTATTTTAAGATAGATGCCAGGTCCAACGGTTGTCCTTGAAAACAATGCAAAAATTGAGCATTATTTTTACAATTTTAGCCAAAAGGGAGTATCTGACATCCTTTTCAGATAAATCCCTTCTGAAAATTTTTCCTTGTTTCACTGACAAGTTTGATAGAAAAGCCAGTTGCCATTTTCCACTTATTTTATGCTGAAAACAATTCATTATTCCTTTAATATCATTATCAGAATCCTGAATGAAAGACAAGTAATCAGTTAAGTCTAAGTTTAAAAAGCATGACCTGAAAATCTTCCTATTCCAAGTAAAAATATTGGTAACAAAAGGTTGTGAGTTAAAATAGAATTTTAATACAAATTGATGTTAACTATATATACTCTTCATATCATTGTTTACTTACCCTGTGTGACACAACCATTTTTGCCAAAAATGTAGTATTTATGTAACATCTTTAATAGCGAAAAGGAACTTTTGCTGGCAGCTGATTAATACATTGTTGGTTAGCGTAAATTTAACAAAAATCTGTAGTTTTGTGAAGCTAACCCATCAGCAGATGGATGACATCTGAAGCACCAGCCAAATGTAAAGGAATTATAGCAGCAGTAGAGAGGGCTGAATTTTGCCCACTAAGATTACAGACTACTTACAGTTTATATATTGACACAAATAGCAGTGCAGTGTTGCCATAGAAACTTGTAGACCAGTAAAATATTCCTCCAGCTCCTCACCAATGAAGGGACAGGAATACAGAGCTTGATATGGTAATGAGAGCAACCAGGGGATGATGAATGTGAACTGATTGAGGGTGAGGATTAAGTCAGACCTTAACAAGCCCTTAGCAGTGAAGAATGGCAGTGACTTCCCTAGTTAATACTAGGAGTATTTAATTCCCAAAGATCTCCCACATTTGTTGACAGGAAAATGTTTCACTGAAATATTGCTTTTTTTTTTTTTCTTTTCCTAGGGATTACATTGTCAGACATCTTTTGGATGCTTTCTTAGTCATTTTGTACTGGCTTTACATTTTGAGGACTTTGGGGGAGGGAACAGGATTCAAAATACTATAGACTGTAGCTTCAGACCACACAAAACTGAACTTTATGAATCAAATTAAATTAAATTAGCTAATTTAAATTAATTTTCATGTCTGAACCATTTTATATACTCACATAAAAACTGCAAATGAGCTATCATAATTCTCAGTGCATATCTAGAAATCTGTTTCTAATTTAATTCAATTTTTAATTGCTTATTCAGGCATTTTACTGTGGTCAAGGTCACAGAGTAAAATTTTTTGCATGTTTATAGAATCATAGAATGTCTTGGGTTGGAAGAGACATTAGAGGCCATCCAGTTCCAATCCCGTTCCCATGGGCAGGGGCATATTCCACCAAAAGGTTGCTTAGAGCCCCATCCAAGCTGGCCTGTAACACTTGCAGAGATGTGTCAATTATTGTTGTTAGCTTTGAAAAATATAACATCTCCATCAGTACAGAACCTTACAATTTGCTGGAATTTTAAATAAGAAATAAAAAAAGTCTATGTCTTTTCCACCAACAGCTTTTGTAGCATTCTGCAGATTTTCAAAGATTAGTACATAGGCCATCTAACTCATCCCTCAAAAACAAGTCCACCTGTTGAAACATATAAATTTTGTCACACTAAAAGGTATATGTTGGGTTTTCACTTTTCAGAATGTTAACATTACAATGTACAAGTTGAGGTGTTTTTATATACATAGTAATGTGTAGTTACTACCTCTCCCACAATGTCTTGAAGAGCAAAGAAAATAAACTGTATAATCCATACTACCTTAATTTTTCTGTTTCCAAACATTTGCAGCAACTACCTATATGCTGCAGGCTGGACAGACTGAAAAATTAAACAATGAAACATCTAAGACAACTTAACAAGTCAATGAGAGACAACTCAGGGTTTGTACTTCCAGGCCAATCATTAGGACTGGATAAGTGCTGCATTAATCACACACCACGTCCAAATGAGCTATCAAATATCGAAATACAGAATATCACATTAATCAATGCTTATCAAAACATCATTTTGATTTTACCATTTATGTTACCTTGCTTTAGCTTGATCGTCCACATCAGTCTTTGATTTCTGAGGGGTCACCTGTTCTGATGAAAGGGCAGCCCTGCAACAGGAATGGTGACAACATACTTAAGGCACAAGAAGATCTTTGAAAATGCATCGTATCACTTAAATGGTTTATCATTGTAGATATTATATTTCTTTCAGGTGTATCTACAGTGAGCTTGCATTTACTTTGGGAAATTTTTCTGGTTTTTTTCTTTAAATATATAATTTATGTATATATATATGTGTGTGTATATAAAATATGTGTATAAATAATTATCCATATATTAAAAAAGAAATTCAATTCTTTAGTTCACTAGATTACGACATCCACTGAGCTTTTTGAAAAACTAATATCGCTAGACCAGCTATTTTGCTAGTATGGATATAACAACAAAGTGGAGTTTCTTTACCGTTCAGAAACTATTTTATTAATAAAAAAACTTGAAAAACCTTTTCTCCTACCGAATAAAAAAATCTTATTTAGTAAAGGCAAAACTTTAATTAAACTAGCAAAGTTCTTGTTTTCTAAAAGCTAAATAAGTAAACATTTACTCTTTCCTATTTTTCTTTATTTATGTGAGCAATCAAATTGGTCACTATGAGATACTAAAATTATGAGTAATTACAAGAAAAGGAGAAGGTGGCAGATAGAGTTGATGAGGGTTACCTGCTTCTTTAGAGAATTTTTCTATTAGTAGAATGACTAAACCATGACAAGTTGCATAGCTGTCTTAATTATAAGTTATGGAATTGCAGGTTGGTTAAGTAATCTTTTCTTAATTTAGACCATGTGAAATGTTAATTTAATTAATGAATTAATTTAATAAATTTATTTCCTAAAATTAGAGCAACCTTTACAGACACTCAAATAAGTTTAGAGTACTTTAAATCAATTAATCTTAAGTTAATGCTTTCTATTACAAGCCTTTATATGTGCAGAGCTTCTTGACTTAATACTGTCTTTGCATTGCTCGCACTCTCTTTTTCACTGACTTTAGAGCATCAGTTGAATATAAAAAAGTATTTCCACTAGCAACATATATAACTGTGGAACCAAAATTGCAAAGCAGTTTTTAATTTTTTTATGCATTTCAATTTTTTTAATTTGAGTAAATATCCAATAAAATGTTCTAAATTTTATGCAAATTATTGCATTTCTGCAGGGAAGGGAGTCTTCATCATACAATTTTGCGACATCAACTATAGACAAATGCTTCCAGGTAAATTATACAGCGTTTGTATTATAAATAAATGTAAAATAATAATCAAGGTTTTTGCAAAGGACTGTGTTACATTTCTAAATCTACTAAGGAGCAAAGTAAGACATACGTTGCCAGAGCCTCTGAATTTTCTGAAGTGGTTCTAGAGAAAGAAAAGAGTAAACATTTCAGAAACCAAGTAGCAAAATGGTAGTATTGAGGAACTTTGCAAGATTTAGATCAATTGACAGCAACTTTACTTTCCCTTTCTTCCAAGCTAATATTTTTCTTTTTTTTTTAACGCAGAATAGATATTTACCTCAGGTAGCACAATACTAAATTCAAACAATATTCATTATGTTACTAAAACAATCTTTCCTCAATTAACAATCTCCAGTTAATCACTTTGATTAATACTGTTTTGTTTTCAGCACACAATTCACTACCATAAAACTCAATTACACTGAGCTGCTTATAGTCTTAGCTCCAACTGCAATTTCTTTTAAGTGCTCTGTAAATTGTGTTTAATCAGCTGGGGACTGAGGCAAAAAACTCTGGAAGTTTCCGTATCATGTTTAACTATGGAAGGCTAGAATCACATCTCAGAATCACAAAAGTATATAAATAAGCCTGACCAAGAAAACCCACATACCCATGATTGCTGGACTCCCTTCCTGAGGGCAGCAGAGCAGTCAGCCATTCTCAAATTTGAAGAAAAGACATAAATGGCGTACATCTTTGCTCAGTCCTTAAGACTGATAGTGACCTTTAGAAACTGCGCTTATTAGCACCTATGCATGGCACTTTATTTCCTGAAACTCACAGGCAAGTAAAAGGCTTTCCTTTGATAAATATTTTTAGTTAGAGTAATATTCACAATTTGAAATAGCTTTCACATCTTCAAGACACTTTTAAAAGATAAACAAAGCAATCATTAAATGCCCATCACTTTTTTACCAGCTCTTCCTGATGATGGCATTGCTAGAAAATCCAGGAAGGGTCATGAAAGCTTCAGAAAGAATATGCCTGTATTTCAATCTTCTCTGAACTGTGAGACTAGAGGAGTAACTGGATAATTACTCCTAATTACACTAATTAGTGTTGAGAAGAATACAGGAATTCCAGCTTGCTCTTGGAAGCTGGGCAGGTGCCATATAGAGCATTACCTAAGCTTTCAAAATTACCATGATCTTAGCAAAATATTGAGATTAAGCCAAATAAATTCTTCTCATTTGGCACATTGAGAATATCTAGTAAGAACTGACTTCAAAGAAAATAAACTTTAGCATATAGGAGCCATCTTTCTGCTGGGTGGAGAGTGACTTTGAATCTTGGCTAAACAGATAGATGGTAGTAAACACAGAGTAAGTTTAAAAATAATTGTTAAAGTTGGTTTTAAGTCTTCCAGTGCCAGAGATTCCATAAACTCCCTGGGCAATATTCTACCAAAGCTTATACCTTATATCCATTCATTTGTGCTTCATTTAATTTTCATCATTGCTGCACGAGACTCATGTTAGATGTTTCCCAGATTAAAACTAGCGAAGCAAAAGGCCATGCTGCAGCCAGTAGGGGACATAAGCAAACAATATAATGCAAGTTTATTTATTAATATTTTAAACCATCCATATTCTGCTTTTAGATAACAGCACAGGAAACATTCCCTATTCTCTTTTTATTGTGCCAGAAAACAACCACAGTTTCAGAAGTACATTAAACATTCATCTGCAAGTAACCTTAGTCTGATCTTTTTTTCTAAGATCAGATCTTTCTTGGACACTTTGCTGACAGACGACTAAGTAGATTTTGAGGTTTTGCTCACACTGTTACCCAAAAGGGCTAAGGGGTAGCCAATGACTGTGAACCCAAAGGGCACCAAAAGATCCCTGCCCTTATTCCTAGTATCTCTACAGCACATTTTGCTTGAGGAGAATTAACTTGAATAGTCCAAAGTGAAACCATGAAGAAAGAATGTAAGCATGCTGGAAAAAATTTTGGGAGCACTCATGTAACCTGAAGTCGTCGGCATTTCGAATACTGAGGTCCCAGACAATGCTGGGTATCAGGCTGCAAAGAGCCCAAACAAGTACTTCGGTATGGAATGCTTTCTCTTCGCATGGCATCTTATGCATCAAACTCAGTCCACGAAAGAACTGGACTGTTTTCTTGCTCCCAAAATTAGCTCTAGCTAAGAATTAGGAAATAACCAGCAATCATTAAAACGCACCTTTTGCTTTCCATTGTTTCTGTCGGCGTCTTACTACTCAAAACTGGGGGAGGCATCCAAGATTGTCTATAAATTTTAATAAACGAAATTTTGAGTATTAGTTTAGTTTAATGCTCTGGGGCGGAACAGCACACTGTGAATGTTAGAATAGAAGTGATGAAAAAATACCTGGAACTTTTCTTAAATTATCAGTATTTTCAAAGACTGCATGTTGATGCTTTTTAGACTATTTTTGACAGAAAACTGAATGGGATAGGAAATAAGACAGTAATTTTATTTATTGTGAAAAATATATTCTGTGACTTGATGGTCCTTTCTGCAATCTCAGTGGTACAAATAAATGGATCATTCATGGAAAGGACAACCAGATAAAATGCACAAAGGAATGGGTGTCAAGTATCAACACAAGAAACACAATCAGGCTATTAGAGATCACATAAACAGCACAAACACTTTCAGTTCCTTTTTTTGTTTTGTTTTGGTCTTTTTTTTTACCCTCAGAATTATCAATCCAGCAATTGTTTGTGAGGTAAAAACAATTAAACCAGAAGCAGTGCAATTCAGTGATGGCCTCCCATATCTTCCAAGAAACTGGACTGTAAACATCATAAACTTCCACCAAACAAACAGGTCTGTTCATATAAACACAATGATATTTTAATTTCTACATCCATTATTCTACTGATCACATTTTGTATGCATGAAATATGAAATAGAAAATCACTAATGAACAGAATTTGCAGCTGCGAAGGATGCAGAAAAGTATGGCTATCACCAGCAGTATATTTTAAATTAAAAATGTACTTAGTTCTAAACTCTGGGTTTATTCTTGCCCAGATAACACTATCCGAAATCTGGATTTTTAAAGGTAGCTGTGTATCATTCAGAAAACTGTGTGATTCATATGCACTGCAACAGCACAGGTCAAGTCTGGCATCAGAGATTCCACAATTAAAGCGAGCTACACTGCTTTAGATCTGGACACTGAAAATGCATACAGCAGCTGAGTTAGGGGCTGCATCCAAGAGTTAGCATCAGCTGTACCATGTCAATCAGGCTCCCACAATTGGGTCTGCAGAGACACCTTGTAAATCCCATGGAAAAAGACAGAGGATGTAAAAGTTTAATTCTTGAAGCTTGCTGAGGAGTTTGAGTGTGCTGGAGGAAGAAGTTTGTAATGCTTTTTTAATGTAGTTGTGATACATTACTGAGGCTTAATACAGTGCTATATATCCTCTGGCAAGCAAGCAGTGGTGGTAAGGAATACCTTTTTTTCTTGATTGGAGAAGTGGCTGCAGTGTTTGTGGATTCTGCATTAGGAGTCCAAGATTGTCTGTTAAGGAAATATAATTGGTGAGTTAATCTTCAAAAAGAGTATAATTTTAAATTGTAAAAAAATTAAAATAAATTGTATTTCTCCTATCAGAATGAGACAAATGTGTACGGTAAATGCTATAACTATGTTTATATATGCCAACTAAAATTTTGGGAATACCTCAAAGGACACAAAGTGTGGAAGACCTTAAGGGTTTCCGATGTTTAGAGGACAGCTGCATTTTTACTTCATATCCAAAGTAATTTCTGACTTCTTAAAATCTAAACTTCTGTACCTACACGTTAGTCTCAAAACACTATAATAATAATATCTTTTATTCTCATACTTTAAATTTTATGCTTCTTGTTCAAGTAAGATGCTTTATGTTATACGTCTGTAAAATTAAACTATATAAAATCCAAGACAGTGATTTCTCATAAAATTTTTCAAAAATTTATTGTCTTATCCACTGCAATTCTTAATGATAATAATTGGCAATTCATAATGACAGCAATTGAAGAATAGAGCTTTACAAATTATTTTATTGCTCTCTGGCAGGAAAAAATACACATAAGCCTCTTTTAAGTCCCACTTATGAATTAATTGTTGGTCTGTTAAAAAAACATCTCTAGAAAAAAACCCATAAAATCCAATTTATATGATGCTTCATGTGTCTTCATCAGCATGATTTACAAGGTAATGGTGCAAAATCATAATTTGAAAGAATGACCTCAGTTGAACTTTATATGCCATAGATACTCATTTGCTCTTCAGAGTAATATCTCAACTCTTCACAAGATGAATTTTAATTGCTGTGCTCTCTAGCAACTGTGTTCTGTGTAATTTATTACTGACAGAACTCTACTGACATGCATGAAGGCACAAAGCGGTGCAATTGTCCCTTTGCATTTTCAAGAATGGTGGCTGAGTTCTTCTAAGCTTCCTTTCTTAAATAAAATTTTCAATCAGGTAATAGGTGTAAGTTTTTTAGAAAATAATTTTTCAGTGTTGTAGAATCATATTACATATGTAAAATGGCCACCTCTGAATCACAGCAACTTTTTAAATAATGTGTGAACAATATTGTGCTAACTTATTTTAAATTAAAACTGGTTTAAGCAAAAGACTGGCCTTCTGAGAGAACAAAAGGTTTCTGCTGGAAAAATCAGCTAGCCTATCAAAAAACTATTTTTTTGTGTTTTGGTACTCAAGTTTTCTGCTGGCAATGCGCAATGGCATTTTCCATTTAAAGCATTAATTAGAATTTTTTCATGTATCCTTCGTCAGAATTATGTGTTATATTTGGTGGCTTTTATGCAGAAAAATCCAGAGCTCTAGAACATAACCACACTTTTCAAAATGCTCTTATTCTTTCTATGTTTGTATTTAAATTACTGTAATCAACATTATGTTGAGTAAATGTGTCATCTGAGCTGGTCTCCCTTTTAATCTCTGTGGAGAAACAGGCTTCCTTAAGGAAAATTCCTCTTATTCTAAAGATTTTTTTTTCTCCTCACCAGCTATACAAAGAGTCTATGATAATCTAGATATAGATGGCTACATTCCAGAGGTCAAGCAGTCAAAGGAAGCCTACTAGGCCATATGCCATGCAAATAATTTCTCTTTATAGTCTTTGTATGTACACGAATTCTAAAGTTATGATAAAATATAACAGATGATAATACATGATAAATTATAATTCATAATCCTTAGATGATAACGTTTCTGAAATTCATACCTGTTGTTTTGCTTCTGGTTCAGAGTTGGGGATTTATTTTTTTTATCAGAATCACTTCCAGCTGGAATTCTGTCAGAAACACAGAAATTATTTATAATACTCACTCTAAATTTTTTTAAAATTCATTTTCAACAAAATCAAAAGATGGAGTTATCATTTGGCCCTGTGTATTAAAAATATCCCAGTATCAAAATAGGTATATAACAGAAGCTGAAATTATATAAATTTAGTGCATTATTATCTGAAGACTCTAAGTAGCTCACTGAAAAGGTCTTTTCAAAGGTGATGTTCAAACAATAATACTGCATTAAGCCTCACTGTTGCTAACGGTTAATTTATACAACTCCTTTGAATTAGGTCAGAATACTAGAAACAAAGCAATCTTCAGACATGCGGTACACACAGGACTATTGCCTTTTCCTCTCCCTCACCATCCCTAGAGAGATGTAACAGTCTTGTTTTCTCTACAGATTTCACAGATCAATGTGATATAAAAATAATCTGGTGCAAAATCTCTGGCAAAGCATGGTATTGACCTACAGGAACAACTTCTATGAACGAAGCTGGATTATTTGTGCTTGAACTGATTTCGTTAAACTATGAAATTTACATTAAGAAACAACCACATGATTTTTCAAGCCCTTTTTGAATTCTACAGTTGTTGCCTGAAACCCTTCAAAATGTTCACAGAAAACCCCATGTAGCTATCATAGCTGAAGCAGATTAAGTTCTTATTTTATTCCAGCTTTCTTCCTGTATACGGAATGCTCTAGTAAGAACACGGGGACTCTGAAAAGCTCAAAGATAAAGTGATATATATTAAAATAGAGGACAAATACTAAATTGAGAGGGTTATCCTAAAAATTTGGTTAAATCAGCTGAAACACATCTTGAGCTATACCATATGTATAATTTTTTTTAATTTTAATTATCTATTCCCATCTATAAATTGAAACTATAGGTACAAAATAATTAATCCTAGAACTATAATCCGATGTTAAATATAAAACATTCTGTATCGTGCCTTCAAGCAGCACAGAATATGGTTGTATTTAATGAAAAGCCTTCCAGGGAGTTCTGGAACATGATCTGCACCACAGTGTGCTCTATGTGTTTGGCAAATCTTAAATGTAATTGTGCAAAGAACCCTCTCACGTCAGGGCAGCTTGTGACTTTGACAGCAGCTACAGTTGCTGGGAAGATCACTAGAGGTCTCACTAAACCCGCTGGCTTTGCTGTGGATGCAAATCCGAGCATTTCTTCTCATTCCCCACTCGCCAATGAACCAGCATTTCTTTCACATTTCATTGCATATTTTCACAATTCCAGCACAATGCTTTATGTAATTTTGTGTTTTCTCATTTTAAAGCCCTAAAGATTCTATCTGGCATCCTACTCCATTGCTGCCCAATGCAGCAGAAGCTTCAAATAAGGTGAAAGAAAAGTAGGTATAATATCAATTTCTCCTCCTGTAAGTTTTCAGCTTCTAATAAAAGTCAAAGAAAATTTCCCACCCACAGTGCTGTCTCCAACAGTCACGCCTGGATGAACAATCCATTTATACATGTAACAGAATTGTACCAAGCAGAGAATATCCTTCAGAGAGTAAGCAGAAGTTCCCAACTGAACTACAAAAAAAGGTCCTGAGAGAAGATACATCACCAAGCCCTTTTATGCCTCAGGTTGCAAATTTGAGGAGTTGCAGAACTTGTGTCAATCCTTACAAAACTGCCTGCTGGCAACAGGTGTGCACAAATTAATCCTGGAATGGCTCTATTGCACAGTTTGGAGAAGACCATTGATGACTGAGGAATATAAACAACTTGACCACAGCTTCCTCATTGTGATCATTTTAAGATAGACGCATCATTACTCACTCCATCTATGGTACGTTCTTCATTAGTTATCAGAAGTGTATATTCAGACCAAAAATCTTTTTTGGTATTCTCTGTCATCAGCTGCATATCAAGAACCACTTATGTTACATGTTTGCGTACATGAAAACACAAAGATAGTCAGCTTACAACCTCAAATAATTCAGATATTTCAATATCTCAGCATAAACCAAAAAGATAGAGTACAAAAGGACAGTGCTCCTCAGTGGCACTGCAGAAACTGGAATTGTCCTATGACTTCTAAATTAGTAATCAGGGCTTGAAGCATGAAGATCAAGCTTTAACAATTGTTTTGAAGTGAATGACCACATGGATAAGTGTCACAGAGCTGATATATGCTACTTGAATTTCCAAAAAGCTTCAGAGAAATCTGTTTTAAGTGCTCTTAAATAAACTGATCTCCTGTTGGTAATAGAGAAGGCCCTTCCATGCAGAAATAACTGCTTAAAAAGTAGGAAACAAAGGCTTGAAATAAATGGCAAGTTTCCAGAGTAGAAGAAGAGATCTGTACAAGACCTGTGTTTTTCCATATGTTCATGAATTATCTGTAAAAAAGGAGAGTGAGACAATATTTCTTGCCAATGTCATTAATTCATGGTAGTCAAAAAATATGGTGACTGGCAAAGCTTTCAGAAGTCATCTGCTAACATATCAGATTTCTAAAATGGCAGATGACATTCACTTTTCTTAAGATGCAAAGTAATGCCTGCCAAGTGAAACAGCTGATCTCTAAACCAGCTATTATCACTCAGGAAAGAAATCTTGGAATTATATAGATAACGTGAAAATTAAAACCCAATTCTCAGCATCACTCAAAAGAGCAAATGCAATGTTATGAAGTACAAGGGGAGGAATTGCAAATGAAATAGAAATCATTGTTATTACTCCTCTGTATCCATACATGGTGTGCACCCATCTTAAATACCTACATAGAGATTTGGATCCCCAGATCAAAAACACTAACATGGAAATAAAAAAGATACAGATAAGAGCAACAGGTAAATTGGAGTTATAGAATGGCTTCCTTGTGATGAGTGAACAATTAGGATTCACTGGGCTGTAGAAGAATAAGCAGGGTGGTGATACCACACCAGTCTCTAGCCTATTCTTTTTCAAACTTCTGAGGAGAAGGTTTTTTGTAACAAGTTTGCATTGTTTCTTACAAGAGAAGTAAGGATCATGAAATAAAATAATGCAGTGCTAAAAACCAACTAAACAAAGTGCACTTTTTTCACAGTGTGCATTTAAGGGCTGGTTCTCATAGCCTCAGCATGTTTTGGATACCAGATGTTAATGGTGGCTGGATTTTGAAGATGCAACACAGAAAGAATCTGAAAACACAAGCATGGTCATGTCTTAACCCAACAGAGCTCAAGGCTGAACGGAACATTCAAATTAAGCACCTGTATGACAAGCATGGCTCTGATACTCATACTGATCGTGGTATTCGCAAAGAACTATAACTTTAACCATGTTGTGTTTAGCTATTGGAGATAGGATTGGTTTGTAGTTTGAAAGGGAGGAAACCGGCAGGAAGTGGTTTTCATCTGTGGAAAGATACTTACATTTATGAGGACAAGAATACACACAAACTGGTACAAAAAAAGAATAAGATGTCAAAAGAACCTTTTCTCAAATCACATTTCCATTTGTCTCATTGAAAATTCATGCAAAAATCATTCAAAGTCTTTTAGTTTGATGCTTAATAAATAAGAAAACTTTAAAAAGAGCACTGACTTCATTCATGCTTTTATTTCTAAGACCTCTCATAGGTATGACAATCACAAAATACAATACATCCACAAAAAAAGCCCTACCTGTCCAAGGTGGTATCAGATCTGTATCGTCCAAGTACAGCTTTCTGATCTTCCTTTTCGTTTGTGCTACTGCTGTAATAAAAAGTTTAGAAATGACATTTTGGTCACTGATTTTATTAAACAAATCATCATTAATAAAACAATATCTATGTCTCAGATTAAGGTATGACACAGGGTTTCAGACCATCCAGGTGTCAACAGATCCAGCCCTGCCTCTATTGCAGTGATCTGACACTGGAGTCAGATTTACTGTGAAAATATGTATAGACTATAATTGAACAAAGCAAGCTCTTGCTATAACAGCATATAGTACAAGGATACTCAGTTTTCTTTGGTAACATAATTAGAAAACTGTTCAGATACTCCACTGTACCTGTGTAGGCTATCTTGGGATTTGTATTGGTTAAGCACAGCCCTTCCATAGTTTTCATCAGCACTTCAAGCAAAAGAAAAACAACAGTTAGTAAAATTTGGAGTATTAAAAATAGATGACTTCTTCTGGCAAAAGATTTCTGTCTTCAATCAGATTTCACAGCTGTCCACTACCACTATAATTACAGAATACTGCAGTAGAAGACTCCAGATATTTTGGAGTCAGAATTATCTCTTCCTACAAGCTATTCATGGACCAGATAATGATAACATGGTCTCAAGGCATTGTTTTTGCTGTAAGGTAAGGCCTAGTTTACATTAGAGTAAATTTAAATTGATTCTGACTTAAGCTCCGTAAAAGAACTTGCAAAGATTTATAATGTTCTTGCTTGCAAAAATAAAAAGTCAGATCATAACCTTGCAACCTAAACGTGAAATGTGGGATTTTTCTTGTAGAGCAGAACCTTATCAAATACTCAGCCCTCAAAAGTCCCAATGAAAAACATAGTCAGTGAATATTCAGCAAACTAATACTTCCAAAAGGCAATCAATACCTCATCAAGATAAATAAATGAGTAATTTGATTGAATTCCTCTAATTCTGGTTGATACTCTCCATGCAAAAGTAGACACTCCATGAAGAGGTACATGCATACTGAACTAAATAAGGAAGAAAGGCATTTTGTGTTTTTCTCACCTTTCCTCCTCAGGCCTCTTCTTTATCCAACTGTTATCTTGCAAAAGGGTCCGTCGTTTATTAATATCATGAGAAGCCTGTTGTCTGCTTTTAATTGCAACAGAAGGACTCTTCTTATCTGCAAATGCAGAGAAACATACCTTGAAAATGAACATGTAGAAAAACTTTGGAAACCCAAAGTACTATTACATAGGTTGAAATATGTAAAATTTTAATACAGATGGAATTTTCAGTTCAGTGCAGATTGCTTCCTTGAAAAGTTTGTGGCTGCAACCTTGAAGGGCCTGTAGAAGCCCAGTTTAGCACACTAAATTCAGTTTCATCCTTAATATGAAACTGCTTCGCTCATTTCTGATGTAAACACATTTCACATATCTGATAAAGGAATCATGAAATTTGCATACCACAGTAATCCCAGGAAAGTCAAACTAATGAATCCTGTTTCCTGGAGTATTGTCTGTGGAATTTGTATTTACAGTTTTGTGACAGGATGCAAATTTTGAGTGAAGGCTAATCTAGAGTGGACCAAATGGCCCTCCAACTACATCCAGCCCAAAATATGTGGATTTCCATGTTTCTCAAAGAGTCAGACTCCCTCTGAAGCTTTTTCCTCAAAGGCTGAATGAACAGAGTTTCTTTTCTAGTCAGTTACTTTGTTTTACTGAACTTTTATAAAAGCAATACCTTTAAGATCTCTACCTTTACATCAAATTTAACAAAAATTGGTGCATGATTTCAAAGGCTATTTGGAGAGACAGACAGACATGCACACTGACATGCTGCACAAACATAGCAGTGTCATTTACTTATGAAAACAACCTAAAGAATCTTTGTCCAACAGTGCTGATATTTATCATATTGGGGGACTAATGATATGACATTCACTTGATTTGGGAGAATGTAGATTCTTCCCTGTATTAGAAAGTTGATGTTTATCTCCTTTGGTTTTGTTTCATGAGGGTTTTGGCCCTTTTTGCAAGCAAAAAATGTAAAGACTTTTGGCCTGTTTGAGGTGAGAGGAAATACTGATGTGATATTTTAATATTGCCTATTAAAATGAAAATCTAAAAGTTCAGACCAAACAGAAATTCCATTTTTTAATAGCAGTATTTGTGCCAAATTTTTCTAGACAAGAAAAGGTGAAAAATTAAATATGCAAAATCTTTGTTAATACAACCAATTTAAAAAATATTAATGATGAAAAACACAGAGTATCTTTTGTTTTCCTCTAAAGACCCTCATGGTTTTCTCCATTAATTCCTCATTCTCTGAGCATTTATGAAAAAGGAGACACCAAATTTCAGGAGATATTTCTGATTTTCAGTAATTATCATCTGATTTTCAGTGATTAGACTGTAAACATGTGTAGAAAGAATACTCTCCACAGAAAACACATGGAGTCAGTAATTGTCATTTGTCAGTGCTCTGTTTTGGCATTCATCTCTGCTTTACAAGAAAATGTACTTCTTGCTTTTAAGACAAGAATTTCGCCTATAGTGATAACATTAAAAAATGACAAATAGCTACAGTGAGTGGAAGACCAAATCATAATAAAGCACCAAAACATTTATCTAAAGCTATACCAAGAACGAATTTTTAAATACATTTTTCTTGTAAAAGTAGACACTGTTGAACAAATATAAAATTCAGTCTAAAAATGTATATATAAATCTCTCTGTAATTAAAACTGTGCCTGTTTCAATTCCCTATAGATATTTCCATACTGCCAAGTGAAAGAGAAAGAATAAATGGTTTGGACAGATCACTCATGTTTGCCTAGTTGCAAATGTTCTCTGGTTCTGTGTTTGAATTGGTCTCTCTGAGGCTGAACTGCTAGAGAAGAGCAAACGTTTAAGGAGCCATGGCTGTGATAGCATGGATGTGTGCTTCTCTCTCTGGGCCTTGATGCCCAGGTTTGGCTTTCTTTTTAAGCAGCATAGATCCAGCCATTTGAGAAATGACCAGGGAAATGAAAAATGTTGTTTGTAAGAATGAGCTGACAACCACGGTAGATTAACAAAAACTAATCTACTCTCACTGCATGACTTCTGCATCAGCCTGTTCACTGCCTATTGAGCTAGTTTTTCTCTTAAAAATATTTATTAAATCTGACTTTAAAGACTTTAAAAAAATGAAGGCATCCCAGGCTTGTCTGAATAGCTCCGTGGTTCATTAGGATATCTATTAAAATAAACACTTCTTGCAAACTGAAATTAAACCTTCACCACTTTAAACAATAATTTTCTCTCACAGTCACTGACAAGAATGGTGATAGTATTAATTAGCAAATGACTATATAAAGTGCACTTGCTCTAAAAATGTGTACCATTCCTCATTCCTCATAAATATTTAAGTATTTTTAATTTGGTAAAATCATTTGCATTGGGGGAAACAAAAGTTAATTTTTCAGAAGTAGGAAAAATATGAGCTCAAGTTTATGCATGCCAGAGAAAAAACTTCTCTACAGCAAGGATAGTTGATGGCAGCTAAAGGGTTCTATATGATGCCAGCATTCTTTTCATGCTAATAGTTTTAGCTAAAGATGCTTTCAACTGTCTGCAATACATTTTAATCTCTGCTCTACTATCAGCCATAACCTCCTCTGAATCTTGAAGAAAAATTCTGCAATAATGTGAACGTCACATAAGCATTTGTGTATAATCAAGAAGTACTTGGTATATATCCAACTATTAAAATTAACCATTCATGTATCATACTGGCTTTTTTACCAATAGTACTTTAGGACAACTGATATCACCTACTGAAAAATCACTTGGATTTCTCAGAAATCATGGCTTTTTAATTTGCTAAGTGCAAAGACGGTTTTATGAAACCTCATATAAAGGTGGTGTACAAGGAAAACATTCTGTTTTCTTGTCAATAAACATTGCAAGCAACCTGCTAATGCCTGAGGCCCCAGGCTTGCTGAAGAGTATTCATTACTGGCCTAATGAATATTCTCCCAAGCTTCAGCTAAAAAATTTAACATGGATCTGATACAACAGATTAGGTCACATGAGCACAGGCAGGTGGAGCTCATCCCTGTCTTCATTTGACAATAAAAATTTCTGTCCTCAACACAGTAGAGCCAAGCAGCTCCCTGCTGTGGCTACACCAATTTTGGTGCACTTAAGCCTGGCACATCCCACCTGAAACAAGTCCTCATGCATCTCAAAACATTTCAGTCCATAGAAATATTTTTGAGGTTCAGGGAAGTAGAAAATTTCATCATGTTTCTAGTTTGCCTCTGGTCATTGCTCTGCATAGAAAGCAAACTCCAGCCCTCTTCAAGTTTTATCTCCAGAGGAGCAAACAATGTCATTAGACAATGATTAAACAGCTTTTCTCTCCCCTTCCCGCCTTCTAATTTTCCTCAATTCCTCCTCATTTTCCCTGTGGAAGTCAAAGAGACAGTGCAGAGCCCAGTGGATCTCCCCAGTGCCCCTGCAGCCTCCTTGCTCCTGTGGGTTTTCCACGCCAACCACACCACCTTGCCCCACACTGCCTGGCTCTGCTGCTCCACCCCACCACTGCCCACTGGGATGTCCTGGCCTGAATCCCTGCAGCCACAGTTTGTGCACAACACCAATGGTTTGGCATCTGAAGCAGGTCACAGTGGCCCAAATCCCCCTCGTGCCAGTGCCCCTGAGGGAGCGCCAGCAGGGCGCAGTGAGGCCTGGGCAGCAGGGAGGCCTTGCCTCAGCAACCCAGTGCCCCGGGAGAGGAACATGGAGGAGACTCGGTATTACCGCTTGGATTAGGAGACTGTTTCCGTATGCTGAAAGCTGACATTTGTTCCGTGGGATGTTGTCCTGCTGCGGGAATCTAAAGAAAACATGACAGAAAAAGGAAGTGAGAGCTGACAGTGAGATCAGGAATCAGCCCCTAAAACAGTTCAAGGTTTGCTGCCCACTGTGATCACCTCCTTGCACAAGTTTAGCCTGACAGGTGGAATGGCTTAGGGCTGGCTGCCCCTCCTCTTAGTGGATCTGGGGCTTTTCCCTGCCTGGTGACAACAACATGCATTCCTGCCCTGCCCTTCTGCCTGTCACACTGCCCCTTCCTTTTTGGAAGCTCCTTTCCTGAGAATGGTGCAGTGAAAGCCTTCAGCAGGCCAGATGGAATATTGAAGAATGGGCCGAGGTGATATGCCTAATGGGAAGCTGGGATCAGTCCCTGGAGGAGCTCCTGGAGCACAGGTGAGCTCAGCCAGCCCTGCTGACAGGTCTCTCACATTCAGTGGCCAGCAGCTTATGCAGGAGAGAAGCAGTTCTGCTGCTCTGCAACTGTTTTCCAGTCACTGACTTCTTCCCTTACCCCAAATCACGTTAAAAGCCTCCAAGACTTATGATTAAAAAAAAAAAAAATTATTTGGGAGTGGAGCCACTCAAAAGATTTATGTTTTGCTTTGTAACTGGATTGTGAATACCAGCTTTCCTAGAGAAAGCATCAAGCAGAACATAATGACATTTTGATGACAGAAAACTCTCCCTTAAGTTAAAAAAGCATCAAATGCTAACTTTGACCTAAGAGTTTGGCCAAAGCTGACCCTCTTCAGCAAATGGATTCCTTTTTGTAAAGCAGCATTTTCCAAAAAAACAGTGTAGTGTTGGAATGCTCTCAATCAGCTCCACTGTCAGGCTGCTAAAATTTACAGAAGCACCAGAAAACAGTTTCTATGACAGAAGGAGGCCTCAAAAATCAGAAACATTCCTGGTTTTCTGGATAACACAGTCATCCTTTTCTTCTTTTCGCAGAAGTAAAGTGTATTGCTCACACACCTAAAATAGAGTGGATTGACACTGGAGCCTGTGGCTCTTTCTTTACTGATGTAAGGTGAAGAAGATTTTGGATTCCGGCAAAAGCTTAAGAATAATGCTTATACTGACAATAAAACATTGTGGATGCCACAATGGATTGCACTTAGAGCAGATTTTTCTTTTCTATGCTTTTACTGCCAGACAATTACAAAAAAAGCTTATAATTAAAAATAAAAAAAAACAAAACAAACAAAACCAATCCCAATTCCCCCCCAAAAACAAACCAAAACAAACCTCCCAGAAAATATCCCAACACATGCAAGCAAACAAACAAACAAAAAGAAGCAGTAACCCAAAATCTGGATGTAAACAACTACAGATCTTTTCAGAAAGTAAAGACATAAATACAAAACTAATATTGGTGTTCAAAAGTCTGAATGTATCTTAACCCATTGTGAAATTCCAAATATTTATCAGAGTTTAAAATTCTGGCATTTTGGAAAGCTCCTACTGCATTCCTTTTTTTTTAACCTTAGTTGTTGGTATCAAACAGGCATTGGCACAGTGTGTGCAGCAAACATGTGACTGCTGGATCTGGTTCCCACACAATAAAAATATGCTTGGGGCTATGGTGAGCCTTATTTATTTTGCAATAGGTTATAAAATACCTTTTAAGAATACTTATATAAGGTTTTAGGCACATATGCACTGAATTTCCTAGAAACTGTTGAGGTAGGTTATCAAGCACTCAGGTTTTTTAGATAGTTACCACTCTCACTATCAATTTTCCTGAACTGTCCCAAGATGATAAAGAAGCCTCCGATTTACTTTTTCAGCTTAGGTACAGCTGGACATCTGATGCAGGCAGTCCCAGGATAATAGAAAGTTTGATATTTCAGTATATTTTACAAGCAGTGAGAACTGGCACTTCTTCATCTCAAGAAGAAGTAGTAGTTTGCATAGAAACGTTCTGGATTTATTTTCTATTACGTACTTTTAAAGCCATTTGCTAAGGAAAATGAATCATAAAACTTTGAAAAAGGAGACTTCTTTTGTGAAAATAAGCCAAATGAAAAATTACTATAAAGAGGTTTGCAACTCCTGCTTGTATCCATGAGAGAGTCCAGCAAGTGTGTTTCTTTCATCCTCCATCATTTAATTAAAATTTTGTTTTGTCTCTTGTCCTATATTTATTTTTTAATGTTTTTAGGGCAAAACATTATTTCTGTTTCACATGTGTACAGCATCCAGAATAAACTGCTGCAGTCTCCCAACCCAAAAGTAGTATGAATAAATGAATATAAGAAACAGGCACACTCCCTTTCACAGTGAGCACTGAAAATGTGCCAGGTATTCTGAAATTTTAAACCCAGGCATTTTAGTCCTACAGAATACTGCCATTTTGTCCTCAAGGCTTGCTTCTTACCTCTGAGCTTTCAAGTTGTATATCAAAGATTAATTCATTAAAATTTAAAACACGAATTAAAAAAAAATCTTACTTTAATCTGTAGCACAGGCAATCAAGAATCATCAGAGTAAGATTTAAATTTTAGGATCTTAAAAATGAAAAGAATCTTGGTAAAGAGGCAGGACACAGCTCATCAAAGCATTCACTATTTTAAACCAAGTGTATGTGTGTATATCTGTATTTGAAAAGGGGAGTGGACAAGAGACTATGAGGATCACATTAGTTTAAAAAATGTCGGCTCATAAAGATCTGGAGCTGTCACATTATTCACACAGGTCAGTGAATAACTCAACTTCAGACCATAGGGAGATAAAAAAAAGTTTTTAACTTTGTAAATGAGATTGTGAGAAAGCAGAGTTATAGCTTTCTATACTATGCTATAGTACTAAATTATGTTCAGATGTTCTTAATAAGATCTCAACCACTGAAGCTAAACAACTTAGCTGGAATGCAAAACAAAAACAAACAGGAATGCAGCTCCAGTGTAATTTGAATTTAAAAACAGCGTCAGGAAACTCCAAACGAAATTTAAAACTGCCCTGGCCAGTCCAGTGAGCAGCTCCCAAATGGTTTTAAGACATGTCAGTCCTAGATTCAGACCCTCTACCCTTCTGGGGGAAATCCAAACACAATCTGAAAGAAATTCAGAAAAAACTTCAGACATGACTTCAGGGAAAGTCAAAAGTCCATCTAACCTGGCATGAAATTACTCCAAAAGTGCACAAGTCTCCAATACTATTTTAATCACAAATACCTATATTTACACTTCTACATCTACTTTTCTTCTCCTGCAGCGACTGATCAGCAGAATTCCCCAGGCCTGCCTTAAATTCTGAAAGCCAGACCTTCTAGTTTTCAGATCATCTGAACACACCCATTCCTCCGTCACAGAGTCCTTTTGCCTTCCTTCTTCTGCTCTTGGCTGTACCTGTCTATGTGATTAGGCTTCACACATATGCATTGCTGTATTTAAAAAAATACATAATAATTGAAGCATTTCCTGTAAGATTCATGTTTTCCACATCAGACTGAACTAGTTGCAACTAAAAACCATCTTTGTTCTTTGGTTTCTAGCTATGACAGCGATTAAGACCTTATTTATAAGTAGTCAGTTGGCATGTGTTTTGCTTCTAATAAACAATAATAATTTCCACAGCTTAGAGGCAAGAGGCACTGCATTATCATCACACTGTATAATAAGGAATTTAACATAGTAAATGTTGAAGAAGTGTTGAGAGAGATGCACCTTCTTCTATTAAAAGTCAAAATATTTGGTTTTGTGCTGAGGTTTTTCATACAAAACATTGCCAAATGCAAATGCCTAAAACGTCAATTTTCCCGCTATTCCTAATGACCTGGGTGATACAAAACGTTGTAGCTGAACAAGTAGTTTGAAAAAAGAAATGTTTCTGAATTTTCCTATCATCCAACCTCTCGTGCTGCATTGCTAAACCAGCCTGAATTGTAGAGAAGTTGCTGAGTTTGGCATGTCCACATGAAACACCAGCTGGACCAAACGGGTTCCTTATATGGCTCTACACAACCACAGCTTGCTGACTACTGCTTGCTACATGTCCTTCAAGTTCCAGCTTTTTGAAAGCATCTAATATTTACCCTATGACAAAGAAAATAGGCCTATACTTTGTTCTTTCTTTATTCTGCATATGAAGCTTACCACCAAAATTTCATCTTCTTAAAGAACTATTCTTCTCTGAAGTAAGCTGAACAGTCACTATGAGCTCAAAATGTTAGAATTATTGCATTAGAACTGAAGACTTACTTCAGCTCTACTTTTTGTTTTGCTTTGTTTTCCCTTGTGACTCATACTATTATATAATTTCTCTTGAATGTAGTAAATGTGAGCAAGCAGCTGATTAAAGTAATTATGACTTGATACAGGACAAAAATTTCCAAGCCCTAAAACTAAGGCACTGGGGACACTCATCATTGCAGCTGTTTTTCCAGATGAGCACCCATAAGTGTGTAAAGTAAAATCTTTCTGGTTTGGAAGTCAATACAAATTTTGCTGTTGTCCATATCCATCCTTTCTCCCCTCAGATAACAATAGCACTGCAACTGAGCTGTCAGATCTGCCTACCTATACTTACACTCAAATAAGAATTTCTTGGTTGTAGATAAAGGCTGTTTTGCAAATCACCATCACAGCCAGAGCCATTCAAGGCTGTACAATCCTTCACACACCCAAACTTGTTATTACAGACAAGAATATGAGCTCTTCAAATAGTCGTAAAGGCCCTTTCTGTCAGGTCCAGATCTATGTGTATAACTGATACTCTACTTTCTTCCCTACACAATTACCACTAGTAACATCATTCTATTTGTTTGGGAATTAGTCTTTTTGTCCTTTTGCTGATAACTACATTTAAAAATTACTACATTTATTTTATAGACATTAAAGAATCACAAAAATGTGTTCCTAGACATATATTTTTTTAAGAGTTACATATCAGAGCAATAGCTATGTAACACATTTGTGAACTTCTGGAAAAAATACATTGTGTTTAAATGAATGTTTTACTCTACTGTTTTGTCCACAGAACTAATAACACAGAAAATACTTCACACAGAAAATAGAAATAACACGTGTATGTGTGTAAAAGAGAAAACAGGCAAGGTAGGACTAGAGAACATGTGAATGTATGACAGCAATCATTCATCTATTTGTAGCTGAAAGAGCTCTCAAAACTGGTTTTTCAAGATGTAGGCGGAGGAGATTCTGTTTTGAAAGAAGCTTTGGAACTGTCACTAATGAAAAATCAGCTAAGTCACAATCCAAATTTGTATGTATTTTCAAATTAGAAACACATGTTCAGTGTGTTTTTAGATGTAGTTGTAACTTTTTTAATAGAGCGTAGAAAAGGGGGTGATAATTTTAATTTTCTTTATTCAGCTCTGTCATTCAATTTACTAGATTTTTGATTAAGAACCCTTTGTGTTTATGCATGGGTCCAGGTCATTGTATCAATAAGTCGTTGTATTAAAGTAGAATGGGTATTTTTGCGAAGGTGAAAATGAAAATTAATTGTTGCTAATTCTTTTTTTTCAAAATAATAGAGAAAACTTAAGAAAAGGAGAAAAGAGTAAATTCTCAATAATTTTAGGTTAAAATTCCAAGTAAAGAAAATAAACAAACCAAATAAAATGAACCAAAGAGCAAAAACTATGTTAAAACAGCCATTCATGAAAAGTGGTCTGAACTGTGAGTTTATCATCAGAGAATTCTCACTAGAATAAAATACAATCAGCAATATAATATAAATAATTAATTAATTAAGATGGTATAGCCAAAAGAAGTCAGAGAGGTCCAGGGAATCTGAACACCTAAACTGTAAAATTTTCAGACCTCCATTTTCATAGTCAAGTTCCCCATAACTCTTGAAAATCAGATCCTTTGAAGTGGCATCCTAAACTGGACATTAAGGAATCACAAAACATCTGAAAATGTAGGAGTTTCCCTACATGATATATAAAACCAGAACAGTAGACATCCTTACCTAGGTATAGCTGAAGTTACTGTCCTAAGGTGGCTCAGTGTGGTTAGTCAGCCTGGAAGGGAGGCACAATCAAAGCAGACAGAGAGCTGAAGTGTTCTTCTCCATCCAGCTGCCTGAAAAGCCAAGAGATTTCTTCTTCAGAGGCTGAGTCACTTAAGGAGGAGGTAGGAGGTGTGGAAAAGGGTGGCACCTTGTAGAAATACCAGATCAATTAAGAGTACGGGTGAGTTGTTATTTTTCTTTGCTTGCTGTTCTTTTCAAGTGCAGTAGGGTTGGGTTTCACAAAATGAACTGTCTGCACAGACCTTGGAACAGAAAACCAAGCAATTACCATCTGGAAAAATATACTACAGTCATTTAGATTTTCCACAGAAATATACGTTGCAGAGCTAGAGGGTTGCCTCTCAGCTACAGAGTTGCAGGTATTTATGTGGAGGAACATGAAATAACACCGTATTTCACCAAAGAAAAGTTCTGCAGAAGTGTTACATGGGGAGCACACACTGGGATCTGATCTGCATTAAGTATTTGCGCCATTTGAGTTCGTGGGCAGAGGCAAAAGATCCGGGGGGAAATCCCTCCCACATGAGATCTTGTTGCAAGTCTCTCTTATCTCTGCATATTTGCATTCTCCTTCAGTACAGCCAACAATAAACAAAGGAGGGAAGAGCTTGTGTTCACGTCTTTTTCTTTCTTTAAAATGGCTCCTGATAAGTTTTTCTATAGGCTAAGAACTGCCTTACTATTAGTAAACACATGCAGTATGGAATCAGTACTTTTCTTATAGGAATACTGTATACAGCTCCATGCATCTCTTTAAGATACATAAGCTGCTTTTAATGTATCTTACACAAGAACACCCTTATTTTATATTTGGGGAACTTTTGCGATGTGAGAGGCCGTTTAAGAAGATGCTGGGCAATCTTTAGTCCTATTGTCTTTTATGAAAATTGATAACTTCTTTGAACATAAAGCAAACTGATGTGAATTAACTTAGTAATAATCCGTATTTTTGTTGACAGTTACATTTTTATAGGCTCGTTACTTAGTAGCATGAAGCTATTGTCTAAACATTGGTTCTATCTGATATAATACAGCTGATGAAGCAGAGCAGCAGCCAAGAAAACACCACATAGAAACTCTTAACTACCACAAATCTCAGAATTAATGAATACAAGCAGGCAAACATTTCTGAGTTTTGCACATCTCAAATTCTGTGTCTCTGAAAGTGAAAAATACTTATATAAGTCCTGGAATTATCAGGTACTATCTGTTTATCTTTTTACAGTCAAGAAGAAACTTTTGTGAGTACATATCTTTACAGACATGTTGAGGTCTTAGTTGCCTCCCAAATGAAACAGGTGTCTTTCCTCATAAGAAAGGAGGAAATAGCATTAAATGGGAATTAGCTTTAAAAAATCTACATACACTTTAATTTGAAATGGACATCTAGCTCTGATTTATAATAACACCTGAGAATAGGAATATCTTTTTTTTGAAACATTTTTCTTTCAAAATTCAGGTACTGCACAATATGAATTTGTTATCATTTTGCATTCAAGCAGACAAGTTCCACTTGTAAATCAGAGATACGCTTAACCTGTTTCAC
This sequence comes from Grantiella picta, assembly GCA_013397955.1. NCBI lineage: Eukaryota > Metazoa > Chordata > Aves > Passeriformes > Meliphagidae > Grantiella > Grantiella picta. The sequence goes on along the minus strand of VZRM01000409.1, from coordinate 230,787 downwards.
AGCACTGCCTTCCTCTGCCAAAGTGTTTGAGAAACACAAATAGAGATGCAAACAATACTGTCTGGAGAAATTAAATTGATATTTTCCTGTACTTACGGCCTTTGAACAGAGAGAATAAACTATGGGGCAGAGCAGGCCAGTTCTTCTACCCAAAATAAGCCCAAGGCTTATTCTAAGGCAGTCCTTGCTAGGTCTTCGGTGTCTGGTGTGACAGAACAGATGGTCTATCGGAAAATGCATCCATATGGAATTCCAACAGTGGTTCAGACCTCAGCCTAGGAATAAAGCAGGCCAGCTGTCTTTTAGTGACTGGTCTGTGACAACCAGTATATTCATTGGATGGTGAATTTGTGGTGTTAGCTATGCTGATTACTTAATACTTCAAAGCTGGAAAGAAAAGATTTCAACTTTTTTTAGACTTAAGCAGGTCTAACTTACTGCTAAACATTCTGTCTCATTTTCTGTATTGTAAGTATATGCAAGCATTGTTCCTAGTGAGTAAAGAATATGTGATGCACTGCTGTGTATCAGGAATGGAACAGTTTCAGCATAACCATGCAGTGAAAATGAACCATAACTATTTTCCAAGAACAAACTTCCCATACTCTGAAGAAATTCAGCTTTCAGAAATTCAGAGGAACTCAAACTTTGTCTCTGTATTTCAGTATAACAAGTAACACTCACAAATCAAGCCATGCCCAGAGTGTCTGAACTGTTCTGCAGTCAGGTTTCAGTTTTCTTTTAATTCTCTTGTATGTCTGTATTTAATTGAAGGAAGGATAGAAGTGAAATTTAATTTCTCAGACTATTTCAGAACTTGAATTATATCTTCCTTACTACCTTTCTTGCTCTCAAGAAAACATCCAGGTTGAAGCACAGACAGACACTCTTGTAAACAGACTTTTCCATATTGTCAGAAAAGAGCAATGCAAAAAATACAAGCAAGTTCTATTGACAGCTGATGACTATCAATTGAAGTAATTTAGCTAATCATTGCACTGGGCCATGTACTATTGATTTATCATATTTCAAGGATTTTTAAAAATTTTTCTATTTAGTCCAACAAGTAAGATGCGTTGGAGCTGACAGTAACTTGTTTCATACCTACCAATCAGTAATCTACTTGCTAGAACTTAAGTAAATACTCTGCTTTTGCTTATCGTTCTCTCAAGTAGAAAAGAGGGACTTCTCTGAAAAATAAATGCAAACATAAATGGCAACATCCTAGTCTTAAATAACTGGATATAACCCCACCAAAATCATTATGATAGCTTGATTTAGCAGGGTGTGTGGTCTGTCATGATTTATGATAGAAAGCAAAAAATATCTTAGACTTCCTCCCTACATTAAATCTTCTTTATCATTTACTAATAACCACCAATAGGGACACATTACTGATTAGTAATCAGAGGCCACTATCTCTTGCAGCTCAGATCTTTAACAGAGTTTGGAGAATGTTTTTTTCAAACAGGCTCATTTCAAATGCCTCATCAACAATGGAAGGCTTATTTGCCATCAAAAGAATTCTTACAATGCCTGCTAAGAAAGAGCCAGTAGGGGATATTGACTTTTAAGATAGAGTAGCACTGGCAGAAAACTGAACATAAGTATTTCAGAAGTGCCATAATCTAGGTTCAAATGGCTTATTCAATGTTATTAAAGTCAAATGCTTATAGCACCCTACAGTGGCAATACATTACCATACTTCCCAATTCTCATTGTTTTCTGAACAAGATGGTTGTGTTCAGTGCTCTTAGCTTTAGCTTATACACTTTTCTGAAAAGTCTATGTTCCTTGATTGTTACTAAAATGCATTTTTCTCTACATGATTTTCTTGTCAATTTTTGTTGGGTTTACATTTTTCAGTACAAAACGTACTGCCAAATATTGTGCTATCTCCACGTCCTTATTAAGGGCTATAAGATGCCATCATGAAAATGTAAACAATGTATAATGTAGCCTAGCTCTATTGAGCTTTTTAGTAGATTCACAATAGAGAGTTGGGAATCAGCAGTGACATTTTGGACAAATTCCGATTTGGGAATCAGAAGACATTTTGGACAAATTCTGTTCTGTGACTCCTCCCAAAAAGGGAGGATTTCATCACTGAATACAATTTTTCATACACTCAGTCCTCCAAAAGAGAAATCCTTTAAGACTTCAGACTTTCCAAGTAGGGTTGGTTTACTATAGTGTTCTAGATGATAAGATTCTGTAACTGGCATGTCCAAAAGATTTGAAGACAGTCTAGCAAGTAATGCTCAATTTTTTTTTAGTTTCAAGGTATGATAAAGCAGCTACATTTGTAGTGTTAAATGAAACATACCAAAGCCCAATATCTGGCCGGAGGACAAGCAGCACAGCATGTTCTGTACCTGTTTCACTTAAGTTGCTTTTCAAAAGGAACTGTGTGGCCTCATACACACTCCTATTGAAAGCAGTCCAGAGCTTGTAACAGAGACATCTGCCCAAGTCTTTTTTCAGAGACAGATGATTGGCACGAACAATACTGTGTCAAGGAGCTCATGTGATAATAGTATGGAAAACAGAGGCTATTGCTCAGGCCCAGATCCTTCTCCTACTTAGTTAACCAGTATGGTCCTATTCATTGGCCCTGATTTCTCCAAAGTTAATTGTGTTCAATATAGCTCATGTCAAAAGATGACTAAAACTAAACACTCTGAAACATATAGCTAGGTGTAGGCAGTGGATAGTGCCCAGCTGCAAGGCAGCATCTAGCAGACCTACACATGTTAATTACAGTTAGTGTAATCTTTATCTGGGAGGTGGGTTGCACATCTGTGCCACATTTTTCTTGCTTAAGGTTAGTCTAAGATCACCTGTATATGTAGGCAGCAGTTCTAACAGGTTAAGTAAAAAGGGATGGGGTCACTTATGCAATAAAGGAACCCAGCACAGCAATAGAAAAGGAAATTCTGCTCATGCATAGGGTGACACCTGCCTCTTGAAGGTGACTAACACAAGGCCTGCTCCTCCCTAAATCCCCAGTCCAGCCCTACATAAAATAGGTGGATGGTTGGGACCTGTGCTACCTCGTTATACAGAGGTATTTTTCACTCTGGTCAAAATAATTAACCAAGGGAATATATTGCCTATGGGTACACCCTTACCAAGAGGTATGTTTGACTCAGAACCAGATTAGAAATGGCCATATGAATCCTAGCAGCATTCATGACTGCAACACTGAGGAGAGGGAGAAATAAGAAGCACGACTTTTTTCCATTGGCAGGTTGTTCTAATTTCCCCCTGAAGATTTTGGTCCTCCTGCTGCTGGATAGACATCTCAAAATAAAATATACTAATGATCTAATGTGAGATGGAAAGCCCCTTTCTTCATGGGCTTCCTTGCTTCTACTAGGATATGGGTTTTAAAGGTAGATAGGCAATGTCCTGGTCTGCCTTGCAAAGGGCAGCTACTGGCAGGGCCAAGTGCTTGGGGCCCTCTGTAACAACTTTGTTCTTTCCTTCATGCTCAAAAATTAGAATTCTTCTGCTTAATCCACATGCAAGGCTCACGTTGTTACAATCCGATGATTAAGAGATTCTTCTGCCCGAGTTTAGGTACAAATGAGACCATATGCCCAAGCCAATAATACAGATTTATTTTAACAATGACCGTGAGGTAGAGAGATAGATGGAAATAGAAAAGAGGTGAGGAGGATGAGGGTGAGGAGGGGAGAGAGAGAGAAAGAAAGAGAGAGTAGGAGAGAGAGAGAGAGATGGGAGTCCCAGGCTTGTTCAAAACTTTTCACCATTTATACATCTCTCATACTGTCAAAGCAAATTTTAGATATTATGTATGGAATTCTCCTTTTTCTTTTTATGTTGTAATTTTTCAGCATTTTATCACTTCAGTGATTAAAATAGGTAGACATAAGAGTTATTTTTCAATATGATGTAGCAACAGCTGTTGTGCAGAGGCAGAAAAACTTAAAAACACTTTCACTTGATTAAGTTACTGTCAAAGTGAGTTCAGCATTTCACAAAGTCTGATATGAAATATCATAATGCACTAGAGATAATGTTGTGTTTTGTGGATTAACTCTTGCCAGCCAAGCCTACATTTCCTTTAGTTATTGCAGGTTGCTGTTCCTGGGGAAGACCTTTCAACTGGTTAAAGTAAGGCAAGCAATCTTTTTTTGAACCACACCCTTCTGAATACAGGAAGGAGCACTGCCAGAGATTTTTCATATGCATTTTTTGAATGCTAAGAAAACCTTAGTCACAATGCAGAGGTATCTGCAGCCCATTGTTCTCCCAAAGGGTGTGGCAAAGTTCATAAACTAAAGGAGGAAGAAAAAATACCATAAATAGTATGCAAAATGTCTAAACCTTTTCACATCTTCTAGTTGCCACAGAAAGAGTCCGAGCAGTGGCTTTTGTTCATAGCAGATGCCAATACATTGCATGGAGATACATAGTCCTCAGTGTTAGTGGACCTGCTTTTCCCACAATTTGAATAGCCCTTTACTCTGCAAATAATCAGAAATCCCTGAGAGTCTTGTCCATAGCTTGCTAAACTTGAGTATTTTGATCTTGCACCACTGCCATTACTGCCTTAGCTAAAGAACACAGTTACTAGTTCTATCAATAAATAACTGATAAAATCAGTTATTTAAGGAAAATTGTGCTGAAAATCTGGCTAAGTCAAGTGACATCTGTGTGGTACCAGCTGAATGGCTGTAACCAGTTTTGTAGCTTATGTTATTGATAAATAGCTTATATGTTAATTTGTTACCAGTATCTGATTTAACAAAGAACCTTCATACAGGTGGCTAAAGAAATGAGAATCAGATTCTGACCAACAGTAGTAGAGAAAGCATGAGAATTATGATTAGATGTGCTTTTTTGATTAAACAATGACTTTGTAATATCTATATCAAATCCCCCTGAGAGAGCTCTGGGAAAGAACAAACAGTGCTGATCTCAGGAATAACCATCTTAGAAGAGGGAAAGTTAAAATGAGGAAGTTAAAAGGAAAGATTTTCCCTGCTCCCTGAAATTTTCTTACAGCACCTAATTGGTCATGGGCACTGTAAATACATGTGAGACAACCCCCACAGGCTGTTCTTTTTATGGTGCAGATAAGGAGATATATCTGCCCCACAGAATGATATCCACGTGAGGAACTTCACATTTCACTTATCAGATAGACTGGTTTCCCTCACCTTGCCCTGGTTTTGTGATTGGATTTTCTGCTAGGGCTAAGCAGCTTTCTATTGTAATTCTTCCCTTTATTATTTGGATCAAATTAGTTGGCTGAGGACTTAATTGTCATTTGAAAACCTACATGGAAATTTCATACCAGTCAAAACAATCTAATAAATCAATATCTCACCTATTTAATGAAATCTTCCTTTGACATGTGCATGCCCTACTAGAGTTATCAGAATGCTTAACTGCTGTGCATGCTAGCCAACTGTTACAGATTGTGATCCTGTTCTCTTGAGCATGGAAGAAAGAAAGTGTTTTCCCCATTGCTGGAAGATGCTGTCTGTGGTATAGTTAGCACAGAACAGCTTATTGTAGAAGAGTTTTTAGAAAATGTGCTCCAAAATCAGTAACTGCAAAAATAAGACAAAGACCAAAACTGGGAATCAGAAAGGATGGAGTTGAACTTAAAAAGGTTCAAAGAAGAACAAAAAAGATGATTGAAGATGCGTAATTACTTCTTCCCACACAGAACAAAACAAATCAGCTAAGACTCTGTTAGTGTGGTAAAAGGAGGTGTAAGTGCAAAAACATCATAAACACTACAAGAAAGGTATTTGCATTCCCCCCAGTACAAGAGCTATTTAGCATCAACATTAAGAAGGAAGAAAAAGAAAGGAAGGGAAGAGAGAAGAGAGAAGAGAGAAGAGAGAAGAGAGAAGAGAGAA
>VZRM01000409.1:202835-224417 GCA_013397955.1 Grantiella picta | reverse complement strand
GAGAGGAGAGGAGAGGAGAGGAGAGGAGAGGAGAGGAGAGGAGAGAAGAGAAGAGAAGAGAAGAGAAGAGAAGAGAAGAGAAGAGAAGAGAAGAGAAGAGAAGAGAAGAGAAGAGAAGAGAAGAGAAGAGAAGAGAAGAGAAGAGAAGAGAAGAGAAGAGAAGAGAAGGAAAAGGAAAAAGGGTGTTTCTTCCTCCATGCAGGATGTAAGCTGTCCTTGCTGCAGGAAGATGTATTTCCAATAGTTTATGCAATGCAACAGTTTATTTATATGCATGTTTATCTGTACTTGTGCATGTGTGTGCATACGTGTTTGTACGTACACAGGTGTGTGTGTATCCATACCAGAAACAGCTCAATGAGACACAAGACAAACTTGTGGAAATGCATTGATGGTTACTAAATAAACAGAAGATCCACTTAGCTAAAAAGAGCCTTGCAAGCAAACTGATACAGACTCTAAGGACACAGGGAGAGCAACTTAAACACTTTCCCTGTTCTTCCAGGGAATGTTCTCTTTCTTGAACATTTGCTTTGGTGGAGACAGAATACTGGGCTGACCAAGGAGTGCCACTGTTATGTTATGCCCCTATGGTCGCAATTTGTATAAGGAACATAAGTAAAATTGCATTAAAATTATTTCTTAATTCTTTGATGATAATGCAAACAATTAGTGCAATCAAAGTGATATAATATTTTCTGTGGAATGTTGATTCTTCAGGTATTAAAATAAGCCTTAGTGAAGGGGTTGTCATTCAACACCTCAGCTGAGAGTTATTCAGCATTGACACTTGACTTTCTTCAGATTGACTTTCTTTATTTATATGACAAATGTGGAGATCATGCATATAAGTCATTATGGAGAGAATTTTACTTTGTTAGTACATGTTTAAGACCCTTTCCTCACTAATAAATACCTTTGCAATCCAATAAAGTTGCTCACCTGTTCAAATAACAGAAAAAATAGCAAAGCAGTTTTATGATATGTGTTGAAATGTATGTCATTTGCAGGAGTAAAATTGAAAATTATGTCACAGAAATAGCATTACCCCTCCACATTCCCCTTCCAGCTTCCCTAGAAAAGAATTCTGCTGTCTTGTTGTTCTCCCTTATCCACAGAAGGTTTGCTAACATTTCCAAGCATCTTCCAAGGAATAAATGTCAGGTGCAGATATCAATCACAAACTATGCGAAGGAAAGGAGAATACACTCTTAAATTAACACATCTGCAAGCAGGGCCTTAAAGGCGGAGAAGCTGAAGAAACAACTGAGCTTTCTTCTTGCTTTTTAAAAATACTTGTCCTTTGATATAAACTGGCCAATAGACTGTGGCAATGGTGTGGAAGTTAGTACATTTTCAATATCAACTTCTCTTTCCCTTTTATTTTGAGTCAACTGTATTCTTCTATTTTTTTTTTCCAAATTGTGAGTAATTTGGAAAAAATGTTGGCAGAAAAAAACTTTATATGAGCATTTTAGTGTTCAGTACATGAAGAAGAATTGAAGTTCTTTTCATTTGTTTCTGTTGCTGTTATTAAATGAGATTAAAACAAGGCTGGGCTTTGAAATGGGGTTATTTTTAAATAATTTGGGTGATATTACAAGGGAAAGAATCAGAACATATTATAATTATCTGGATGTAATCACAGAGGCCCAGATAAGTTCCTCAGGTTCCAGATCCTGTCATGGTGCAGTAAGAGCATAATGTGAAGAACCCAGTAATTTCAGGTGTAGGCTGCTCTGGATCTCCATGCAGGCTTTTAGCTTGAGAGAGCTAAATGCCAATTAATATGCAAGCAAATAGTTCGAATTCTATTCAACGAAGGAGACGCCACACCAGTGACATCTATTTTCAAAGACTTGCTTCCTCAGAGCTGGGCGAGACTTTCCATCACAGGCCCTATTTAGCAAAAAAGATAGGCTACATCAAAAACTAGGCTCCTATCTCTAAATTTATCACTCAAGACACTCCTAATGTAATCTCACACAAACGCAGATTAAAGTAGGTCAGAGGACTTGGCTGTAGAAGTTACTGTTTCTCTCTACTGTTTTGAAAGGAAGCCTAAAAATGACAAGTCAGATCTAGGCATCTACGCTATAGATACCTGTACATGTCAGATGAATTCCATGTAGTGGCAGGATTTAAAATATTTTTTTTTCTTTTGCAGAAATCAATGGCCTCCTATCAAATTAAAAGGAAAAGGAAACAAGAATACAGATTTATTTTCTTTTTCTCTCTGGACAAAATTTAAGCTGCAAAGCTCATTCTGCAGCCTTAACAGTACTGCATCTATAAAAATGTGCCCCCCTTCCTCACTGTGGCCCCTTACACAAAAAATGTCACTAGAAAACTATAATCTGGCCATGTAAGAGTCTGACACACAAAGAAATTGTAAGATGAGAGAAGAGAGAAAACCAAAAAAATAAATTGTGCTTTCCTTACAGTTCCATCTCTTTAACTCATGGGTGCAAAGGAAATATTCCTTTTATTTTTAGAAAGAATATGTCATATATTTCTGTATTTGAATCCTCCATCTATAGCAAAAATAAGGCTTGAATTTTGGGGTTTAACTGCTTTACTTGTAGGTGTCTATATTTCCTCTGTTCAGATCCCTCATCTGCAGATAAAACAGTATAAATGAGTTTTGGCATATTCTATGAATCTGTGAGCAGAACCTCATCATGCTGTGCATAAATCACAGTCTTTGAATTCTAAATATTTTCTTATTTTTCTTAATATAATTTTGAAATATGGAACTCTGCTCCAGAATATTTGAGACTAAACTCACAGTGCTGAACTCATTTTAGGTTGAAGCAGAAAGCTCCAAGCTAGTGAGCTTTGTTGTAACTTAATTACATGGCCAAGCTGGGTGTGTGAAAATATCCAGTGCACACTGGAGAATAAATTGCAGGGTTTGGTTTTTCTTGATTTACAAGTTGCTATAAGTGGTGCATGTTCCCAGGGAGTGGTGAAAAGTAGGGGTGTGTTAAACAGGTTTAAGAACATTTTAAAGAAACACTGTCAGGTTTGAGACGTAGTAGATTTGGTGTACATCCTCCTTCCTTCCAAATAACATTTTCTGTTTCTGTGGTTACAAACAGCTGAGCTGCACGCTGACTCTCTGTTTAGGCAATACCACAAAATCCAGTGTAGCAGTTATGTGTCACATAGTTGCTCTCTTTTTTGTCTTTATTTTTGCCATCAGTGGGGAAACGAAACTCCCAGAACTGCTGTTCTTTGCACTACTTGCAGAGCTCAATACACACGCCATTTAGTTCAGTAAGTAAAGTCTTGTGGTTTTCTGCAAAAAATAGCTGTGGTGAGGACAAGCTACTTCTGCATCAAACAATTTCTCTTCTCAGAGTTGTACAATAGTTACTTGCTAGTGCTGCTGGGGCCACCACTTCAAGGTCTCAAACTCCCCAGTATAAAATCTGGGCTGCAAGTACCCAGGAACCTCAGAGAATTCCCATGATTTTGAACCTAATTTTTTTTTGTTTCTCAGAAGTTTTGCATGGAGAATGGATGTAATTTTAAATCTTTTATACACAAAGCACTGGTTTTGAGCCTTGGAGACCTAGTGGGTATTTTCTTCCTCTGGCTATTCTTTTGGAAATAAGGATAATTCCAGGTGAAAATGAGAACAAACTTTCTGAAACAGATTTCACAAGAGATGTCTGGAATATCCATTTCAATACCTAGTTTAGTAGAGGAGAATAGAATCAGCTGAACAGAGTGTATATACAAATTTCTGTATATACAAACAACTATTTGCCATTATTGCAAACAACATTGAAGTCTTTGTTTGGAAGGAATAAACCTTAGGCAGCATTTTGAAATCACTTTTCCTCCCCAAAGCTGCTAAATCTGTTAATTTTATTTCTCTCTCCTGTGTCACTATGCTGTAGTATTTAAAGCGCTATTTGAAATTCTATGAAACAAAAACAGTCAACACAAAAAAGGTCCCTTAGAACCACAGAATATCCTGAGCTGGAAGGGTCCCACAGGAACATTGAGTCCAGCTCATGGCCCTGCATGGGACATCCTCAAGAACCACACCCTGTGCCTGAGAGCTTTGTCCAAACACTTCTTGAACTCTGGCAGGCTTCATGTCATGACCTCTCCCATGGGGAGTCTGTTCAGTATTTAGTTGTTAAAGTAAATACATCTTTTAAATTCCCCCTTCCAAAGGTAATAAGGGATCACCATGACATGCACACGAATCATTGTTTGCCAGAACAACACTCAGTTCATGAAAAGGGCAGAGTGTAATTGTGACTTGCAAGTGCCACTGGAGCAGAGGAAGACTGAAATTTGCAAGTAGGTAGCAAAGTAACTGAAGAGGATTTGAAATAAAAATGAAGGAAAAATATGTCACAGACAAAATGGAAGCAAGCAGGAAAGGATCTCAAAGATCAGTCTGATTTCAAATACTGACAATGCAAATCCTCCATAGCGGCGTTCATGAGGGGTTTCGAGAACAGTATTGTTGTAAATGAATATTAATGTATCCTGCTGGTTTTAAGCAATGGTAGAGATGTTTGTGTGGAAAAATAGAAAATTCTTTGCCTGGAAATTGTTCACTTTAGAAAAACTGCAATCAAATGGAGAGAGACAGGATGAGCAGTGATGTCGCATGAGAACTATGTCATGAACAATGCATGGCATGTCAGCTATTCCATCCACATGGCTTGTGCTTGGGACAGATTAACATCTGAATTATGCTGCAGAATGAGCAAATAAAGGCAAACACAGAGAATGAGAAAAGAGGGTTTCTCAGTTGCAAACAAGGGAACCAAGAGATTTGAAGACAATGCTAAATCAAGCAACACTCAGAAGTTCATGCATGAGGGCAAGTGCCGTTATAGCCTGTCAACACAGTTTTTTCCCAGGGTTTTGCAAGGTCAGCCTCCTAAACAGCCAAAGGTATCACTGCAGGGACTACATGTTCAGGAAACACCACAGAAATTGTCATGAATCAGTATCTCTGTCATTTATCAAACTGTGCAGTGCAGTGACCCAGTAAATGGGTGTTGACAATAGGTTTTGCGGTGAACAGCAAGGGTGCGGTTTCGTTATCAGTTGGAACTGATCTAGTACCACATTCCCACCAAAAGTAACAGTTGTGCCTGGCCTGTCCTGCCCTTGGCCATGCTCTCCAACTAGTCCCTTAGTCTGCCTTGGTCAGATCACCAAACATCAAGATCTAATTCACCCCAAGTCTCATAATCAAAAGAACTGAAGCAAAGCCTGTGGAGAAAAAAAATAGTCGTGGTAGGCCAAGCCCATTCCATTGCCAATGTGTGATTGGGTGGTTTACATCAGTCAGGAAACCAGCTCTTTCAAGTTAACACCTTAATTTAGTAACTATTGGAACAAAAGGACAATTAACAACTCAAAACCAATATTTTAACCTCTCTGTAAATTCAGGCATATTGTTATTAGTGATTGTTATTAGTAATTTCCCTGCCTTAACAGCTACAGTGCTTTTAATACGTCTCCCACAGGATTTCAGTTGAAAGGACTTTCTAAGAGTTAGAAGGAAATATCGATGGCCTTTTAGAGAGTGTCCAAAGTATCTTGAAATACTGCATTAGCTTTTCTCTCATCTACAAATCACACTTTGTTCAAATCTCTACATGCATGCACATGGGAAAGGTTAGTAAAAACATAATTTGGTATATATGGGCAATTTGCCAATTGTTACCAATTCATGTCCTTCACCATATGGAGTAACCTTTTCTGATATCAACATTTGTTTTCATATTAATGGTCTTTAATATCTTTCGGGCACTGCTGGGAAGGGTAACATTTGAGGATGGGATTTGAATGACAGGAACTATTATCACTTTAGGTTTTAAAGAAGCCCTCTGACCTCCAAAGCAGTTAAACGTGCTCCAGTACTTTAATAATCAGTACACTGGACTCAGTCCAGTAAACCGTATCATTCTTGTACTGGGTAATTCAGAACTGGCACAGTACTCCAGATGTGGCCTCACAAATGCTGAAGAGAACAAGGATCCTCTTCCTTGTCCTGCTGGCAATGCTTTTACTAATGTAGCCTGGGAATCTGCTGCCTATTATTGCCATGAAGGGTGTGTTGGTAGCTCATGGTCATCAGGCTGTCCATTTCTTGAAAACTTTCACTCCAAGGACCTTTTAAGCCAAGCAGCTTTCTAGACAGTGGGTCCCCAGCATGCACTGGTGTTTGTGGTTATTTCTCCACAGATATAAGTGTTTGCCTCTACCATTGTTGAAGTTGAGGAGATCGCTCTCCTCAACTGTTGTCCAGTTTGTCACAGTCCCTCTGAACGGTGGCACCACTATGTGGCATACCAGCCAGTCTGCCCAGTTTGTACCATCTGGGAACCTGCTGAAGGTGCCCTGTGCTCCTTTGGCCAGATCACTAATAAATATGGAGAACAGTGTTAGCGCCAGTACTGAGTCCTGGGATACAGCACTAGTGGCTTCACTACATTAGATACAACCCTCTAAAGCACAGACCATCCTGCTTCTTGTGGTGAAAGATGATTTCTATTCTCCCTAAGCTGCATGTACATCATATAGGTTGCTATTTCCCCAGAGGGAAGACCAAGCCAGGATTAATAACTTTGAAAAGCCCTTGCTTTCTCTCTTTAATTATGTACATCTTCTTTTCATGTGACAGCATTAACGTGTTTCCTTCCTCATTTTCCCCCATCCTTGCCACATCCCATCTCTGACAATCATGGTAGGTAGAAAAAAATTAAGGGTTTCCTTGAACACTTCATTTAATAACAAGCAAGAAGGAAGGAGGTAATCACCCATACACTGACAACTCTATAATTATGAAGTCAATGAAATGTAAACCATGTCCACTTCTGCCTTCTAAATAATTTCTTGTAATTACTAAAATGTACTGATTTGTTTTCATTCTTCTTTTGTGACAGAGATGACTATTAAAAAGTTTGCAGAAATAAAGAATCATAGAACCTCAAAATCCAAAATTTATATACAGGAACCTGTTTAAATGCAAGCATAGATTTTTATTAGAACCAAAGGAGATGAACATAATAAATAGGCATGTTATATTGCAATATTCCCACTGAGTCAAAGGGTATTTAATCACTTGCAGTTTTGTGCAAGTACTAGAGATGTTGCTCCGTGATGAAAATGCAAGCTAATTTGAGTACAGATGTACTGTATCTCATTAGCAGTAGTACTATGGAAGGTAAAATACATAACTGCTTTGATTTATCAACCAGGTACAGAATATGCATTCAGGTAAATATATGACCACACAGCAGAAGCAGACTTCATAGATAGCATACAGATGAGGAAAACTTTAAGCACTACTTTATGTGTTTTAATTCCACGGTAAATTTAATGTATGTATAAGATAAATATTAGTTTACAGAGCTTAAATATGGTCATGTACAAAATTAATGTTCCACATGACAGGCTTTCTCTATAGTTGTCCTGAAAAGTGTGCCACCATACAATCATGAGGAGTCTGAGTTCTGGCCCCTGGGCTGTTCATGCAGAGTCTCTGATCCCAAGGTGGCCACATGTCCCTTGCATTACTTTCTCATCAATTTGTAGTTAATGGAGTGGTCCTTGGCCAGTGCTTCAAGAAAATGGTGGTGAACACCAACCTGTCTCTGGTTCCAGATGTATAGAGCTCAGAATAAGGCACCTGCAAGCCAGACGTAAGACACACCCTGCCCTCAGTAATCCTGCACTGACCACTCCTAGGTGACTGCACAAAGGGAAAGGGAATTTCAGGTGGCTCCATAATCAGAGATCTCTGGCTCCATGCATCATTTAAGGCAGACAGAGATGACCTGACTCAGCTTTGAGTGTAAGTGGCAGACATGTCCCTAGTGTGGTGAGGTCATATATCCTCTGGTTATGTCTGACCTTGCCTGAATTTCTTTAATTTTATTGTTGAGACTTTTGTAAGTTCTACCCATAAATTCAGGGAGAAACTTGAGATTAAGACCAAGACAAGTGCAAGTTCTGCAATTGTCACAAAACAGCACCAAACACAAGGGGTTAGATTTCTCCCTTTTAACAGACACGAGGAAATATCTGCTCACTTCTCTCAGTAGATAGGGATGTTCAGTAAACATGCCTGCGCATGTTCAGGTGGGAATTGTTATAGGTCTTGGACTGGTCTTGGACTTGCTCCAGCTATTGCTGCCTCTGCCTCCCAGCCCCATGTAGTGCGTCCGAGTCACAGCAGCCATTCCATTTTGTTACTCTGAAGCTTCAAAGAAGGATCAGACCTGACAGCTTCTGCCATAGTTCAGAATCACTCAGTGCAACACACTGAAAAATCTGTGAAGGGTTTATTCTTTATTTCTGGCACCACAAGATGAATCTTCAGAAGGCTGCTCAAGCTGTATGGACAGATATATTATTTTCATATTAGAGGGAGAGCAGTGCCCTTACTTCTGAACTGCAGATCCTTCCTCTGAGGCATCTCCCTCTGGGCTCTGTCAGAAACAAATTACTGGCCTGGATGCTGTGTAGGTCTCATGTAGTGTGTCCATGCCCCTATAAAGGAAAATATTAAAAGCAGAAGTCCTCTTCTTCCTACCAGCCTTTGAGATAGCAAAGAGTGATTCAAACTATGATATTGCCATTGAAATGTTACAAATATTGAAGCAGGGTTACCCCTCATTTTTAAGTGTGATAATTTACTTAATTGATTTACTTTTCCACATGCTCTCTAAAAAAAACAAAACAAAACAAAACAAAAAAACAAACAAACAAAAAAAAGCCAACAAAAAAACCCACATATTTTTATCCAAATACTCATTAGTGCAAAGATCACAGGACAGGACTACATAGACAAGTCTGAAGGGGATACATAGTGCTAATTTAATTTAATCACAATCTAATAAGTATTTACATAAATACAGTCCTGCAAGGACATAAGCTTTTTTTTGCCAAGAGCAGTTCCTTGAAGGATGATAGGGCAAGAAATACTAAACATAATATTACAAATAATTATTTGGAATTAAATGTACTAATTTTAATTATATTGGATAATACTGAGGCTTCCCATACTTTCAAAAATAATTTACTCTGCTTGCACCAGTTTATAGTTGCTTTCAGATACAGGCAGTACTTTCTTCTCCTATAACAAAGTCCTTGTTCCATCCCCTTGGAAAGGCACACAGTGTCTGAAATAATACAAAGACTCAGACAGTCTTCACCTGTCTGGGCGACTTTAGAGGATGAAACAGCCCCATACCTTACTATTATCCAAGACAAGAGCAGCTATTTCCAGATGGGTGGGACTTTCTCACAGACCCCACGTACAGACCCTCCCCTCTTCAGGCACTGCTTTCTGTACAGCAGAGTTACATCCACAGTAATCCCTTCCCTAGTTTACATTTCCTGCCAGATGATTTAAGGACTCAAACCAAAGCAAATCTATACCTCAATGCAGGAAACTCTCTTTCAGGAATGGGGAGCTTAGGTAGCAAGAGATACTATAATAAAATACTGCTGTTCACTTACACGTCCCCATGGAGTTTCCATTAAAAGCACTTTTTAATTAATATTGTTTCACAAATAAGGAGAATATGACAGTAAATGAATTTTGATTCTACTATTCAAACAAGAAGGCTCATAACAGAAACTGGTGTAGACCGAAGCCATTCCGTAGCTCAGAGTTCACAGCAATGTTCGTAGTGGTTAAAAAATGCAGTATTTTAACAAGGCGGTTCTGCTAGAAAAACGCTGACCTATACAGTCCTATGCACTTAGTCCTTTGAAAGGTTAAACAAATTGTTCTGTAAACTGAAATTTAAATCCAAAGATGAAACTGTAAAAAAACCTCAGCCCACCA
Organism: Grantiella picta; assembly: GCA_013397955.1. Lineage (NCBI taxonomy): Eukaryota > Metazoa > Chordata > Aves > Passeriformes > Meliphagidae > Grantiella > Grantiella picta. Next base: position 214,576 of record VZRM01000409.1, on the reverse strand, counting down.
GTGTCCTCTACCTAGAAAGATTCTGCAGGTAGGTCACTCTATTCAGAGTTCTCTAGCGACATGTATGTATTTATATGTATTTGCGCCTCTGTAGAGGTATCTGCATGGCTTGGAGCAAACAGCTTAATGTCTGCCGAACATCTAAACTGGGTGAGGAGTATCCAGAAGACCTAAAAGGAGTTTGGTGCAGTAGAGGTTTTCAGGGTGGCCTAATGCAGTAGTCAGTGCTGGGCACTTAATAAACGAGAGGAGCTACAGAAGCTTTATTATAAAATAAATGTGATCACAGCTGGTCTAGTACCAAGGAGCCTCTCTTGTTTTATTCAGAGTTTATAACATGTTGTTTCATTTGTGATTGGTATGCTGCTTTCATCCAGGAAAAGGTGGCCACAGATGTGCTGCCTCCTACCTGGTAAACCAGACTCTCCCAAGCCAAGGATATTGCAGTTTCTTAGTCTGGAAATTGATTCGTTCATATTTTGCACATGCTCAAAGAAAAAGCACAACAGAAGAGCAGGAGCTGAAGCTTTTTTCATAAAGAAAATGTTCAAATTACAAACTGTGGAACAGGAGGTTCCATCTTCCTACATATCAGACACCAGAACAAATAACCACCCTGTGTTTTTCAGATGGTGCCTGTGGTGCAACTAAATAAGTCATTTAACTATTTTGCTTTTTTAAGCATACATACCACAAAAATTTTTTCTTAGAACCTGAAAACAATTTAAAACATCACTTGCTCAGTCTGTGAATGCTTATATCTGTCCATAAGCCTCCTGCTACCTTTCACAAGGAAAATCCACAAGTTGTGCCTTTAGCTCTTCTCACTCTGCTGAAAAAATACAGATTTCATAGTCCAGCACAAAATCTCTCTTATTTTTATCCTGCAGCACAATCTAGTTTTTGAATCCTCCAGTTCTGTTACTAAAATGTGGTTGCTACAAAATGTGAAAGCCACTTTACACCTTGAGGTATACAGGGAAAGACTATGTGGATGAGCCCAACTCAGAGCTTCCAGGGGGGTTAGCTTTCCTTTTCTAGACTCCATCCTGAGCACACCCTGGCCTGTGAGAGTAATAAATGTCTTTTAAGGACTATGGTGTGGTCCTTTTAATTCACATGCATTCGTCTTCAGTTAACATGAGAACTATCACCAAAAAATGCATCCATAAGTGGTTTGCTAAGAGTTAAACCAAATAACTGACACTTCTGTTTCTGAACAGATCATGCAGCAAAGACCATACAGACACTCGACAGACTTTATTCCGGGAACTAGTGCTTTTTATAAAAGTGATATTTAATCTTACACTTGCTAGCTTGTACTGCAGATTCCCTGAAAACAGAGAGCGACACCGATTTGCAGTTCTGCGTTCTAGAACATAAATGCAGCTTGGTGCAATGTGCGCTTTGAGCGCTAGGTGGAAACAGAGCAATGAAAATAAGACCAATTATCAACACAGCAAATGGAAAAGCTTTTCTCAACGCACGAGTCAGATCCCAGAAGGGAGAAAGGGCAGCTAAAATCCACTTCATATTATTGGAGACCTTCTATCATTCTCACTTATTTCGCACAAGAATAAGAGAAAATACTATCCTTAGTCTTCTAAAATCAATTTTTAATTTTCTTGCTTTAAATTTTGGGATACCTGAATTCAGAGTGCTCAGATACATTTCTGTTGGCTGCTCCTCAAGTATTTAATTGGAAATTAGTATCTGAATGAGACACGTAGCAATTTTTCCTCTATTGCAATTGCAATTTTGCAAAAATCTGGGTTGAACATATGCTGCTGCTTTTGTCTGTTGTCATTTCCTTGTTACAGATTCTAAGCAAATAAAATAGTGAAAATAGAAATGTAATACTTCCCTTTCACTTGCTTATGCAACAAGAAAATCAGAGCTAGAAAAGTTACCCTAATTTTGCTCCTTTTATCACCCAGTTCTAGGAGCCTCTTTATTATTTTTTTTTCCATCTCAGGAAAGAGAACTGAAATGATATTTAGCTTTGGATGGTAGCCATATTTCATATGTTACGTTGCTTGTGGAAAACTTGGCTCCAGAAAAATCCATATGCAGAATGCAACTGCAGCAACATCCCACAGAAATGAGGAGGAATGATGTGGCATTACACTGGAAATCACAAAGCAGTCGTGAGACAAACAACAGCAGTACTGGTCCAAGTATTCATGGTCAGGATTGGACACCCAGGCCTTCTCATCTTACTTCCAAGAAATGATCAGTGGTGTAAGACCATTCATTTGAAGGGATATAGTCATGATTTATGCAGCCTAAAAAGAGACTGACCTGGTCATCCCTTACTCTTTCAGTACTGTCTGCAGAGCTTGAAAAGTCTGGGTTAAGAAGCTGGTACAATAGCAAAGGACATCTCTAGTTTTATTTGGAGTTCATGACATGCTGTTTCATTTGTGACTGCTACTGTGTTTCCTGCAACATTTTCACTCCTTTCAAATTCTTCTACTTTTTTATTGTTTGTTTTTTAGCTAAGACACATGTGATTACCAAAACTTGTTCAATTTCATTATGCATGTTTGCCCAAGTTCTCTATCTTTGCCCAAGTTCTGTATCTTTGCCCAAGTTCGGTATCTATGCCACTTTTTAACCAAGAAGAGGGCAGACAATCACATCACAGGCCAATTTTACAAACTGTGGTAGATTTCAACTGCCTGAGGTGACTTAGTCAATCGGCTCAGATGCCAGAGCAAGATTCACACTGGTGGAATGCAAGTCAAAATCTGAACCGAACTGCAAACCTGTTGAAGCTTGGGGGTAACTGAGACTATTGTTCCAAATCCAAGTAAATACAACCTTCTATCTACTGGGTAAATATATTCAGTAATTTAGACTAAATTATTTCAAGCAGGTTTTCTAAACTCTGTAGGAACAAATGCTAAGCTAAACTCAAAGAGCTAATATCAGATAGGTGCATAAAACCTACTCTCCACATTCCTGAAGGAAGTTTGTGCATGATTTGTGCAAGAAAGGTTAGATAGGCCAAGATATAAATGTAATTATAAAGTAAAAGCTTTGGTTGTGGAAAGGCTTTGAGGAATTCAGTGCCAGTTGCCATTAGATTAAACATACTAGTGGGGTACTGCATATTTCCTTAGAGATTTTTTAAAATCGTTTTAAAAATAAATAAATGCCATAGGACATGTGCTGTCTAGATTAGTCCTTCATCCCTCCTGAGGTGGTCATCCCAATCCTTATAGCTATGGTCATCTTTTAGAAGAGAAGACCCATGTTAAATAGCATGAAAATCTCCTTGCAATATAATAGAACAGTGTCACTCATCCTTCACTTACAGTGGAAAGGCAATGATTTCTCAAATAAAATACAGGAATTGTTAAACACATTTTAAGAGGTTCTTGTGTACTTTCAATAACACCCCTGCTTGAAATAGTGCCGGAATATACTGGCATATATGAAGTTTATACTATTATTCCAACTCTGTTAAGTATTTAGAGACTAGATTTTGTATCAATGGGACTTTTTAGTAGTCCAGCTATATGACTGAACAATTTCCTGATGGCAACTTAAAATCCACATATAGGTGCTGAAATAAGAAAAAAGGTATTTTCAGGACAATCAGAGCCCACATTACTCATGGCAGGAGTACAAGGGAAATTCTACTTGTAAATTAAACAGAGATTATATGGAAAACCCTGCAAGTCAAGCACAGATGTTCTTAAAAAAAAAAAAATACATATTAATTCCCATTTTTAAGTTTGTCAGGTAAGCTCATTGCTACAACATGGACTTACCAATTTTGGCACTGAAGAGTGTAGCTCAGAAGAGCTTTCCAGATGTAAAAACTTCCACTGCTCACAAAGCCTTTGAAGACTCAACCACTGAATAGAGGATGCCTGATGTGCCTCCAGTTACTCCTTCCAGCAGCTAAAATCGCTTTTCTACCAAGATTCAAGTTTCAGGCTAAAGCAGACTGAAAGTTTACTTCTGTTGTTATCTACTTTTGCTGGCTGGCAATTGCTGCTGGTGACTGGAAGTGTTACTAGGAGTGGTTTTGGCTCTGAATAGGATAGCTGTGAGTCAATGTGTGGGATAAATCCAGACATGCCCAGCTTTCCTCCTGCTCTGTAAACACAGTGATCTGATACAGAAATCTGACTTTGATGCACTTCAGATGCATTAAGTATATCTCTGCCTTTCTGACACATAAAGACTGTCTTCATACTCAGCCCAGTAGTCATGTGGCACAGGTTCTTTTTTGAGGCACTCTAAATTGCAATGACTTCCTTGCCTGCAAGGTCAACCATGGGTGATAAGCATCAAGAGTGAGATCCTGGCTGCTGTAAAGCCAAGAGAAAAATCCCATCGATCTCAACAGAATAATGGCATCATTGCCTCAAGACAGTGCAGATCACCTTGGAGGAAACTTCCCACAGAACCCATTTTTTTCCTCTCTGTCATACTGTTTTGGCCTCTTCTTTGAATCTTCTCCTTCTAGAGCCAGTCTTCTCTACGAGAAACCCCCTGATGACACATTTCCCTGTTCTGTTTCCACTATTTGCTCAAACAGGCTGCCTTTATGTTCTAGTTTGTTTTGATCAAGTTAAATTCCAGGTAGTACTGTAATCTGAAACTTTTACACACTAAATTTTTTCCTGGGTGAATAGCTGTGTTAAAGCAAGAGTCATTCAGCTGAGTTTGTTAGAGTGTGTATTTGTGCTACACATCAGGAGGCTAGTGATTGCTTTCCTGGGTTTAATATCACACAAGTCTTGGCAGTTGTAGAATATCATCTGCAGACAGATTGGATCTTAAGATGACCAGCAGTATGCTGTATTAATTCAGTAAAACTACTAATTGACACAGTAAAAACTGAATTGCATATATGAAATGTTAAGGGAATATATTCAATAGACAAACTGCTACGGTGCTTTTGCAGGAGAGGACATCAGGAATTAGTGTTTCAAATGTTTAGAAATAAGCTGGTCATAGAAACAGATATTCATGGCCCTATTCTTTGCTGTCTCTGCCTAATCCTGCTATCTCCAATAAGCTGAACAAACAGACATAAACACAGTTTTCAAAATGTTTGTTTAGAAAATTCAAAGAGAAATGAAGACAGAAAGAAATAGGAAGACTGACTCCACTGAAGTCAGGATTTCTCCATGAGTGGCTACTTGTATCACCTACTTATCCCTTTAAGAATCTGTGCATTTTTGTCCCTATAATATTTTATAATGACTGTCATGAAAGAGAACACTCTGATCTTTCCTCTGACATCCTGTAAAGGCCATTGGCATCCATAAAGGCCATTGAACTGCTCTGAATTTTGTTTATATTAGAATGCATTTTTTAAGTTAAAGTGGATAACACAATTTATCAGATAAAAACTGGATCCTTGCAGTGATGCTAAATCTGCAACCCAGGTATTTGCAGAATCCATATATAGGGCATAGCAATATTTGCTCATTACTCAAATTAGGCCATCAAATTGGCAGGGCATGAAAGAATTCTCAAATGGTTCTCAGATCTTATTCCATCATCCCTTAACACTGTAAAATATATTTGCCATTGGATCTTTGAGTAAGCAGCTATAGAGTAATCTCTCCCTTAGTTGTCAAAAAAGTTTGACAGCACTTGATTAAAATGTAAGCATCTTAGATGCAGAGCTGCTTGTATGACACTTTTAGAATTTTACGTGTTATCTAAAGCCAAAAGTGGTTTACCTATGTGGCTTGCCTGGCTTTTGGATGCTGGTCTTCATCTTTACAAGCAAAATGTACTGAAAGTAATTAATTTTGAGCTCTGTAAACACAGGTGGGCACATGCATGAACATACTTGTGTTTAATTCAGTCTCAAATATGTCTTAGGTTATTTAAATAGACTAATGATCTGAATGACTTTATTATTAATGAGCCTTAGGTATCATAAACTATAAAGATATTACAGAGCAAATTAGACCAGTATCTGACAATACTCAGTGAACAGCACTGAAAATACCACTTATACAATAATATACTAGGTTGACACAATCCTTTCCCATTGAACTAGTTCATAATGAAAAACGTCTTAGAATATTTAGCCTATGTGATCACAAAATCATAGTGAATCATTAAGTAACAGCCCTAACAGCATTTTAATAAGACAAGAGTGTACTTTATGTCAGTTAACAATGAGTGTAACTCTAAAACGTATACTGTCTGTGAGTCTGTGTTTCTTGGGTGGTAATTCAGGACATGTTAATTTTATAGTGTCAGTCCTCTGTCACCCCATCAAAACCTTTGATTCAGTGCCCCTTGCAAAATGGCAGAAGTTCAAGAGCATATCAAGGAGTGGAGAGTTTAAAGCACACACAGTCACTTACAAATATTATCATGCACTCAGAATAATTGCAACTAAAAAAAGACAGGGACTATCAAGCAGCATTTTAATCTTCATTTGGAGTAACCACATTGTATTGAGCCCCTCTGTGCAGTTTCTAACTGGAGATATTTAAAAATATTTTCCTTTCCAGCTGGAATGGAGGGAACTATTGAAGAATTCTCAGACTGGTGTTTCCTCAAAGTACTGAGGAAATTGCAACAGACTTTCAGTTACAAGTAGGTACAACTCCTCTTTCATTGTTTTATTCAGATTAATTAATTTATATTGGTTTTAGATTAATAATCTAAAACCAGGTTGGATTTTGACTGATAACACATCTTCTCATAGCTGTGCTTTAAACAGAAGCCTGTTTCGCACATGAGAAAGGAAATCTTGTCTTACTACACACAATATATAGAACTGTGACTTGTATTTAAGAATTCAGTTCATCGCATTTTGTGTTAAACTACTGTACTGTGCTTTCTATAACTCTAAAGAAGACTGAACTCAAATTATAAAAATGCATATTATATGTAAATTGAAATAGACTGCTTTTAGTCTTGAATAAAAAAATCACAAAATCAAGTAGTCCATGGCAATACAGCACAGATAAGTGAAACTTGAAAAGAAAAAAATTGAAAACTCTCAGGAGGTGCAATTGTTTCTTTCATAGAAGACAGCTCAGCAATAAATGCCCATATATGTTCTTCAGAATTGAAATGAAACATCCTAAACTACTCCAAGTCAGAAAGGGTGAATGCCAGTGTTAAGGATAGCAAGAAATTCCTGTAAAATCTGCTGTGAACAGAGGTAGGCCTGGTAGCTAAACCAGAAGGAAATAAAACGTAATTACTTCCAGTGTTCTCATGGGGCCTTGCTCAGAGCCATAACAGCCAGAATTAAAGCTGTGCATCACTCTTCTCATTAATTAACCTGTTTCTTTCTGCAGGTGTGATATAAGCAAAAATAAATTATGGAGACATAAACTGTCTTCAGGAGCGCTGTCATCAGGTCTCTGAGCTTCATTGTGCAGAGAGGCGACTTGGGAGAATTCCTAATTCACAAAGTAGCAGGGAGCAATGCCTGTCTCTTGCTCTGCCAGAGGAGAGCATGCAGGCAAAGAGAGCAGACAAAGGAGTCAGCTGGTCACCTCAGCTTCGCAGAACTGCTGATCTCACCCTCTCCTCCCACTAGTACAGAGTGAAGAGCTGCTACACTTTGACTGATTGGTTTTATTTCATTACCTACTCTCTGACATATAGGAGAAGTTAACGCCCAGTCCTTGATCACTTAAATTAATTTGGAATTATTGGACACAAGCCAGCTGATGATGACAGTGCTTGGGATTTTCTTCTCCCTATATAAAACATGCTGGACAGTTACATCAGTGCTTTTTAGCAGGGCATTAATAAGTCATGTGGTGATTACTGATACTGATGATTACCCACAAGCAATACTTGAGGGCTCAAGTTCCTGAAAAGAGCCAGGTGCCTAAAATATGTATTTCAATGATTATTTGTGTATTGAGAATGTCTGCCTTCTCTGTACCTATGATATGAAATTAATTCATGATTTATAGAAAAACTATGGAAATGCTTTCCTCGATTCAATGTTATGTTTGTATAAAAGTAGAACTAGTATGAATGGAATCTGCTTCATTGTGAGAATTTTTTTCTTATGAACAGATGCCTAGGTTATTCATTGTCATTTAATAGCAGAGTTTAAATTTGTCTCATGAGTAATGAAAAATACTGGTAGAAAAATGCTGCTTCTCACTGTCATGGAAAATAGCAACATCCTTTTAATGGCTGGACTTATTATCTACAAAATTGAAATGGATGATGAAAAAATCTACATGCTCAAAATCTGCACAAGGAATTTGTGGTATAACAAAAATTGGGTGTGTCTGTTGACTAAACTATTTCAGAACTGTTGACTAAACTATTTCAGAACTGTGTCACCTGATCTACCTTGTTATTTTGCATATTGGCAAACAACTGAAAAAAAAACCATTTAATATCGTTTGGCTCTTGTGATTCTTCCTTGCTTTGTGGTGTTATATCCATCCCTGGATGTTCTGCAACCCTGCTTTTCTATTTCTTTAAACAAAAGCTGCTGCTTTGATCATCTCTAGGATGTGCCAAGACACAAGACAGATGCTCCAAGGGTGCAGTTGGGCACACTCAGAAGGAAACTTATTATTGGAGAAAAAATTCTCTCTGCATTTGAGATTTAAGAAAGGATTTACTCTTCCTTTGGTTATTCTCCTGCTGCAGGCAAAGTGCAACAGCCTCTGTGCACTTGGCTGTGCAAAGGGCCAGGAGATACCAACACCTCACAGCAGCACTGAATGGCAGCTTTGGCTGCATTGCCTAGATTTGCAAATACAGGAAACCTTCTGCAAACAGTTCCCAGGAATGTAAAATGTGCAATGAAACATGTGGCAACACTGGATGATTAATAAATACATCACAGCTCGAAAATGGTTACACAACAAAGTGCTAAAACAGCCAGCTTAATAGGACAGACTACAGAATGCCTTCACTTTTAAAATGAAGGCAAGGCAAAGCAAGGAAAGGCAAGGGGAAAAAATGTAAAACAAAAGGGAGAGGGTTGGTGGAAAGGCTTTATATTTGATTTTTTTTTTTTAATTTATTTTAAAAAAAACTCCTGATAAACTGCATGAGTAAATACAAAGTTTATATTAGAGCACCACAGAAGTTCTACCAAAGAGCCTTCACAATTGACATACTCTGAATCTCCTTTTGTTTTAACAGTTTTTGCTGTAGTAGAAATCTGTGCTCCATCTCCTTCCCATCCCCTAAAGGTTTTCTGGCATAACCACCAGAACTGTGTTAACAATTCAGAATGACTCGGTCATGTTCTTCTGCCAGATCAAACCCAACTGTTCCAAATCAAACAGGAACTCTATGGTTTCAGTTAGACACTTCAAATATGTCCTTCTGAAAATAAACATTATCCCTAATTTCCTATGATCAGATGAGAAGAGCCACATCTTAAAAGAATCTTGAAATTTCTAAAATATCAAAATAATACTGTTTATTGGTCAAAGTAAATGCCCTGTAAATTATTTTCTAGGGTTAATTGTTTAAATAAAATCATAGATTTATACCAGAAATAACGTTTATTGAGACATCCGTTTTGCTGTTACTTTTTTGTACCAATGAAATGATCCTCCCCAATGACCAGGTATGCAATCTCTCTCAGAAAAGAACAAAATGAAACATAAACCCATCCACTTTTTAATAGGGTTCTGTCATCCTTTCTTCTAAATCTCAGAGGTATTTATGCTTATACAAGAGTCAGTTACAGTTCATCATGTTGCTCCAGCTCTACATTTGTAGCAGCACAATGCCATTAGTCATTCCCAGAACCATAGCTATTAGAGATTGAAGTGACCTTTTAATGTCATCACATCCTACCCTGATTCCTACTATCCATGGCAACAGACTAATGTCAAACACACAATTATGACTTCACTGCAAAATGTAGCAAGGGAGAAGCTGATTTTCAGTTTTAAGCTGAATTTCAGAAGTCAGAGGCCTAGCTTTTGCGGTCAAAATCACTGAAAGCAAGTTTGAAAGCAAGTAATTTGCAAGTTGTTCAACACTCAAGGTATTTCTAACCACTCAGCTCACATTGGTACCGAAACAAAAAATTGTTTATTTTGGGCAGAGAAGGGAAAATTAAAATGGCCACATCACGCAGAAATCGGTGTTTGATCCAGGAATCTTTCAAATAAAGGACAGCTTTTTGATAACATGGGGTGGACATGGTTTATCTGTCTTCCTCACCCCAGTCAAAGCATGAAGGCTCCTATATTGCAGGGATGGGGTATAGACAGGCCTATATCCATTTTACATAACGTGGGCTCCAGTGAAAAGTTGTTCTCAGTTCTATCCCCCACGCCCCTGAAGGAACCCCTCTGCTCCACATCAGACTGAAACAGCAGGTCTGCAATACAAGCTGTTGGAACCCGGGATAAACTCAAGGTTCACCAACACTGTATCATAAATACACTTCTGGAGATGAGCAGTTTCTGCCATGTGTCTGGGTGTGCATGGATCAGAAACGCATCACTGTGTAAAGATATTTCAGCTTGGTTTAGGCTAATTGCAATATAAGAGTGCCAGTGAGGCACTATCCTTATGGGAATTAGCCCTTCCTCAGAGGTACGAATGCTTACCTGGGCCATTGCCATGCTAGCACACAGGGGTCTGGTAGGAGCAGAGCTGATGTGTGTACAGGGCTATTTACTGGGCTTTACCTCCTCTGTGGTTAATGAAATTCCTGTAGCAAACTTATTTCGCTTGCAAGAGTTTCAACTCCCAGAGTAATCACATCAAGAGCATTAATCAAGAATTGAGATGTGTGACTAAATTTTGTAGCTGGGCCTCTCTCTCTAATAGGATTTAAAGGATATTTCAGAAAGAATTAAGAGCCTCACAATTATTGTAGGAGGTTAGAGTCCAATGACAGTTCACCTCCGATGTAAACTCACAGGCTAATGCAGCTAGAGACCTATGGTAATATAGCACTAGGCAAAAGCAAAGTGCTTAAAAATGTGCTCAGACTAGGTCATGTGTGAAAGGGAAATTATTTTGTAATGAAGAAGATTAATTTCCCACTGATATTTCAGTAATCAAACAGAACAAAAGAGATACATTCTTAGTTTTTAATTTGTCTCTATTCAGACAAATTCATACTGAAATAAAAAAGATACACTGCATTAGATAATTTCCCTTCAAAAGGACTGAACAGGACTACATAAGGGCTTACTTAAGGAGTTGGCTCAGAGCTTTGTAAAATGCAGTGTTGGGAAACTGAGCATCTGTGGTTTTATATTTCAGGGATGATGCAAGATTTTTCAACATTTAAATTACAGCTTGTGCAAGCAGTTCTCTGTTACTTAACAGATTTGCAGATGTGTCCATCTCCAAGGTAATGGGCATTGCATTTCTGTCATTCAAAAGGCTGAGATTCAAAATGAATCAAAGAATGAATTAATCCAATCCTCTCCTTCTCTAAAACCTTCTAAACACTGCTTGGAGGGATTCTAGCAGAGGTAATAATAGATTTGAATACAGATACTCTGTAAAGAGTTTACAGATAAAGGTAAGAATTTATCTCTATTTTAGAAGTAAAAGACATGAGAGAGTTTTACTTGAACCAGTTATACAGGCAACTACTGCCAAAACTTAGTCCAAGGTCTAGGCCTTCCTATTCCACTCCTCCCTATCTGCCCATGCCCTGAAAAATCCAATATGAGAGAAGGGAGGAGGGAGGGAGGTAGGGAGGTAGGGAGGTAGGGAGGTAGGGAGGTAGGGAGGTAGGGAGGGAGGTAGGGAGGGAGGGAGGGAGGGAGGAAGGA